>CANTUQ010000008.1:2372500-2972500 GCA_947683425.1 Excoecaria cochinchinensis | reverse complement strand
CAAAAAGAGAGCTCAAAATGGTGACCAATTGACTAGTTTCAATGATTGACCCTTCTGATCTCAAGGAGCTAGAATGTTATCAAGTCCAAATTCAAGAATACTTTTGAGCTGAGAACGGTTCATCCATCAGTCGAGAAAATATCGCGGCCATTTTTCTCTAGCGACCTGATCTTTCTTTGACAGCCATCTACCTAAACCTGAAATTACAACCAAAGTAAGACCTTTTGATTCTGGGTTCAGTCTTATCCAATTAGCGGAGATGACCTTCTAAGAAGGTTTGGTACGTAAGAAGAGGCCTATGGTGTTTCTTGAGCTTCAAGCGAGAAGCCATGAGTGCATTCATGCATTCGAGTTAAATCCCGTCTCCGACGTTGCTTCTAGAATTTGCATTCAAAAGATTAAATGAGAGCAGAGAGAAAATATTCAATCATGAGAATCAAAAAGAGAGCAGATTGATAACAGGAGTTTGATGCTTTCAAGATCCATCCCGAGATTGGATGAGCTTTTGTATCTTGAGATTAATGCCAAATAATGATCATATATTATGAAATCAAACTGAAATATGTGCATTTATGCAATGGTATTGATGTAACCAGAAGAGTTCATCTGATGTACAAAAGAAAAAAAAAGAAAAAAAAGAGAAAAGAAAAACAAATAAGAAAAAAAAAAGAAAAAAGGCTGTTAGAGATGAAAACCGTAATTGGCGCTCTAAGCAAAAGTTAGGCCAAAAGGATAGGGTGAAAACCTGAAAACAGGCAGTCTGTCCTAAAAAAAAAAGAGAAAAAAAAAAGCCGCTGGATTGAGTTGGATTCCTTCCAGGCAAAAATAAGGCACAGGGTTATGTGAAAATCCGGAAGGACGCATTTCCCGTCAAGAAAAGCTAGTGTGAAAATCCACAAGGGACGCACTACCTTAAAATAATGACTACAGGTTTCAGACGAGAACCTCATGATCCCCAAAGAGCATGAAATTCAAAGGCAATTCCAGAAAGCACTGATCTTATTGCAAATTGCAACCAAATCGGCTGTCGACTCTAAATCCACTCAGATATTTTTATACTACATTGCTGCATACATGCATCTCACGTGCATGCTTACGATTTTTTCTGCATATTTGCCTTTCTAAGTCTTGCAGAAAAAGAGACTCGATGCGGACACCGGCAGAAATCGAGTGACGACATAATTCCAAACATCAATCAAGATCAAACCAAAGACCTCTCAGGGGGCAGTTCTCAACCAAAGACCTCTCAGGGGGCAGACAATCAATCCAAAGACCTCTCAGGGAGGCTAAAAAAAAAAAATTCCAAGCATCAATCCAAATATCAATTGACACAATCAACCCAAGACCTCTCAGGGGGCAACCACTTCTCAAAGGGCTCATAGACAGCACTACTTCATCATCCAATCGAAGGGTTAGCACGATGGCGGCACTACCACTCTGAGGAGGGTTAGCACGACTACGGCACTACTACTTCATCATCCGATCGAAGGGTTAGCACGATGGCGGCACTACCACTCTGAGGAGGGTTAGCACAACCACGGCACTACCACTTCATCATCCGATCGAAGGGTTAGCACGATGGCGGCACTACCACTCTGAGTAGGGTTAGCACGACCACGGCACTACCACTTCATCATCAAATCGAAGGGTTAGCATGATGGCGGCACTACCACTCTGAGGAGGGTTAGCACGACCACGGCACTACTACTTCATCATCCAATCGAAGGGTTAGCACGACCACGGCACTACCACTTCATCATCCGATCGAAGGGTTAGCACGATGGCGGCACTACCACTCTGAGGAGGGTTAGCACGACCACGACACTACCACTTCATCATCAAATCGAAGGGTTAGCACGATGGCGGCACTACCACTCTGAGGAGGGTTAGCACGACCACGGCACTACCACTTCATCATCTGATCGAAGGGTTAGCACGATGGCGGCACTACCACTCTGAGGAGGGTTAGCACGACCACGGCACTACCACTTCATCATCAAATCGAAGGGTTAGCACGATGGCGGCACTACCACTCTGAGGAGGGTTAGCACGACCACGGCACTACTACTTCATCATCCAATCGAAGGGTTAGCACGACCCACTTCATCATCCGATCGAAGGGTTAGCACGATGGCGGCACTACCACTCTGAGGAGGGTTAGCACGACCACGGCACTACCACTTCATCATCAAATCGAAGGGTTAGCACGATGGCGGCACTACCACTCTGAGGAGGGTTAGCACGACCACGGCACTACTACTTCATCATCCAATCGAAGGGTTAGCACGACCACGGCACTACCACTTCATCATCCAATCGAAGGGTTAGCACGATGGCGGCACTACCACTCTAAGGAGGGTTAGCACGACCACGGCACTACCACTTCAAAATCTCAAGCCCTCTGAGGAGGCAAATCCCAAAGCCCTCTGAGGAGGCATCTCTTTATCTGACTCCCGGAAAGAAGGCAAGGTCTCTGCCGCAGGTATGGAATCCTCTCTCTCTTCCTCTTTGAATTTTGGCTCACCTAGGTGTCTATGCACTAGCTTCTCCAAAATTGGGGGCAACTGTAGACACCGGGTCCCGAGCTCAACATAAAAATGGCAATGGTGATTTTTTGATCCTTGATTATTCCCTCCGAAAAAAAATTAAATATAAATATGTGTGTGAAATTAAGAATTAATTAGTTAATGTTGCTAGTTACTTGAGTAATTAATATTATTGTGTAATTAAAGTGCATGTAAAATTAAAGTTTAAAATTATAATTAATTAGATAATATATATATATATGTGATAATTTAAATGGATTAAATGGTGTAATGTTTAATTAATTAGACAAATTATATATTAAGTAGATTAATTATATCAATGTGTAATGTTTAATTAAATTAGTATGTATGTGTATTAATTTGAATTAAGTTAGATTAATTAAGAAAAGAGAAAAGGAGGGAATTAAAATGGAGGAAGTTACCATTATGCCCCTAAGTTGCCCTAATTTGAGGGAATAAAAAGAAGAAGATGAAGAAAAATAAGGGGGCTCTCGGATTGCATAGAAAGAAAAAGAAAAAGAAAAGAAAAGGGAAGGAGGAGTCGGCCATAAAAGGAAAAAATACCAAAAATTAAACACAGAGGGAGTAGGAAAATAGAGAGCAAAAGAGATACAGAGCAAGAACAAACAAAATAAAAGAAACCAAAGGAAAAAGAAAATGAAAACAAAGAGTGAAAGAGTGAGTAAAGAGGAAATAAAACAAAGGAAAGAAGTGAGGAGCAGACCCAGGCCAAACAGGGACGCCAGAGAGAGAAGAGAAAGAAGAAAGAGGAGGGGAGGAAGCATCGCCTCCGCCGGCCATCGATCGCCGCACGCGCCCCGCCGCCGTGGAGAGGAGGTCCGGACGATTCAGGCGACGCCCACCGTTCTTCCATCGGACTCCGGCAGACGGCGCGTGAGGGAGAAGAACCCGAGATAAAGGCAGCGGCTTCGCAGGCGATTTCCGGCTAATTGGCGCCGGCTTCCGGCGCGTGGACACCGCCGGTGAGACCCTGTGACGACGATCTACAGTACGACGGTGGAGGTGTCTTCAACCGCCGCTCCGGCGACACTCCGGTGAGTTTCCCTCTCTCCCTCTATTTTTATTATTATTATTATTATTATTTTTATTATTATTATTATTATTATTATTTATTTAATTTCTGAATTTTTATTATTAATATTATTAATATATTTATTTATTATTCTGTTTTAATATTATTTTTATTACTTATTATTGTTATTTTTATATTTATTTAATTTCTGTTTTATTATTATTATATATATATATATATTTATTTAATTTCTATTTTATTATTATTATTATATATTTATTTAATTTCTGTTTATTAATATTATTAATATTAATATTATTATTATTATTATTATTATTATTATTGAGTTCTATGGTTATTTAATTTTATTGATTTGTGATTATTATTTAATTTTATGTATTATTATTATTATCATCATTGATTATTGTTAAAATTTAGTTATTTATTTATGTATTCATTTATTTATTTATTTAGAAATATGTAATTACTATTTTATTGCATTTTACGTATTTGTGGTCTGTAATAATAAATGATTTTTTGACCGCTCTTAAAAAAAACCACCACACAAATATTTTCTACCAAAAAGAATGTTTGCTAAATAAAACTGGACCAATGTCCTATTTTACCCAATAAAATCATCACATAAAAATCGTTTTCCATAATGAACACATGTGAGGACCAAAGTCCTCAAAATAAATGAATAACCCGTTTTATGCATGTATAGTACATTTATAAATGGGAGTTGTATTCCGCTCCTAGTATTATTGTAAATTTATTTTATGCTTTAATGCTATTTTATTTTATGCTCTTAAATGGATGAATGCGTTTTAATTTAAATTGCATCATGTGGAGAGAGAGCGAATCAATGTTAATTAAAATTTGATCATAAAATAATCGAGGTAGAAATAGATGAGAAATCCCGAACCCAGCTCTGGTCTTTGGGCTCAAGAGGTTAGAGGTCATCCTTCAAGACACCTCTTGTGTCACGAGACTTTTAGCGTTAATCCTAGGCTCCTTAGGGCGAGAGGTTTACCTTCCAAGACCCCTTTGGCTGGCCCAAAATGGATACTAAGCGCGGTCTTAGGCTCTCCGAGGCGAGAGAAACTTTCCCAATGTTCTATTGGGTGGCGACTCTATGAAACCTCCTTGTTGCCCAACATAGACGCACTTGCGATTTATTGCAAGCTGTCAACGGACCCACAATTGCCCGATCGCCCTCGAGCGGGCGGTCAGAAAGGGCGGCCGCGGGGATCCGGCGCGCATCACATCTGCATTACATCCTCCTGTGCTAGATACTGCAAAATCATCTCTCCATCCCAATTATCTTGATGAGCTTTTCAAAGATTCCCAGGATCCCTATAAAGACTTGAACGTAGAGGATAAGGACAAAGACAATCAAGGTGCCAGTACCAGTGCTAATCCCACTCGTGATTTTCTCTCTGATCTTGGTACACAAAAGAAAGATAAAGATAAGTTTGATGATTTCGATTGGATAGCCGAATATGAACAAGACCCTGAGGACATGAATATGTCACCCTCTCATGAACCTATCCAGCCTGGCAATAAGGACTAAAGTAGCTTTTAAGAATCCAGCTTTAATAAAGTAACTTTTGTAAAATATCTTTTGTATCTTTTGCTTTTGTAAAAGTAGCTTTTATAAAGGAGATTCCTCCTTATCTGTAATTAGTGTTTGCCTATGTAAGCAGTGATGTAAGCTATGAGCCTTCTGGCTCTATAAATTTGTATCCTTGAATCCTTTGAGGATCAAGCGATTTCTAAGCAATAAAGAATTTTCTTTCTTCTATGGAGTTCTAATTTTCTCTTCTTCATTAGAATACTCTTATTCTTTAGTCAGGGATCCTCCTATTAAAACATCTTGGTCCATGAATTTTAGTGTTCTGTATTATTCAACCTAAGAGGACAGTCCACCAGTCATTTGGACAGTCATACCTGGTGTTCAAGAGGTTCAGTCTGATTCATGGTCCTCGGTGTATTTGGATGCAAAAAGGGAAAAATCCATCTTTTTCAATTTATTTTTGTTACAATTTTCTTCTCATTCAAAGACTGGTCCTTTGCATCCGTCCTCCATTTTAGAGAGCTTGCAGTGCTATTTCTATGATCGGGTTGTAGAGCATGAGTCGAAGACACTTTCGGATGGAGCAAGAGTCGGCGATGGCAACAGAACGAGAGAGTTCTCAGGAGAGTAAGCAGGCAAAGGAGAAGCACTAAGAGGAACTAGATCCGTGATTTTGTGGAAAAGATCAGCTCGAGCATTCGCAAATCATGACTCAGTCTAATTTCTAAGCCATCGCCACTTCCAACACTTCCTCTTTGTAAAAAGGACAACAGGCCGCCAATTCGGTGATCTAGAACTCGCCACCGTTTCTTCTTTCTGGGTTTTGGTGGCTATATTGAGTTTTGGTGGCTACTTCAAGGTTCTTCTTTCTCTATTGTAGTTGCCACTTTTGAACTCATTTTCCTAAAATTATTTTTGGGTTCTCCATATTTTCTCTCAATTTTGCTTATTTTAGGGAAAATTTAGTTTTCTTAGATCTTATAATATGGTTTTGTAGCTATTCATGGGAGACATTAACTGAAAAAATGGAAAAAAATGCATTCTTGGCTTATGAATAGAGAGGATAAAGGAGGGTCTTTGCTTTCATTGTAGATCTGTGTTAATGCAGCTTTTTGGTAATGGAAACTCAAACTTATTGTATATGGCTTGCTTTGTTCTTCTTTTTCCTTCTTTACTTCTCTGTGGAATGGTAAAAATCATATATGTCCTCTGTTTTGCTTTGTTTCTTGAAAACAAAACTGTTTTTTTTTTTTTGTAAAAATTGAATTCTATTATTTTAACATTTCAATTAATCTCCTGTGAAGCCTTTTAAAATATTTTTCATGAGTTTGTGATCTAAGGATTGAAGAAATGGATGGCGGTATGGGTGGGAAATGATCATTGGGATCATTCTTTGACATAAAGGAGAACCGAGAGAGAGAGATGGGGAAGAGAGAGAATTGATTAGAGCAGTAAATTTTAGGTGGTCCATTTGTCGCCATATTATTCGTCAAAATGACGTGTTAGCCATGTCACACGATTGCAATGCACACACTACCGGCCATTAAAATTTGTGTTTATTTATGTATTAACAATCAACTATAGGTGTTCAGCTAGTAATATTATAAGTTAGAGGGGCGCCATGACAATCAATTATAAGTTGAATAGGCAATTAACATATTAAGTCTTTTTTTTTTTACACAGAATGTATCCTTTGAAAATTTTAATGCTTTTGTCCTTCACTAAAAATCAATCTAATGTTTTCCCTTTTCTTCATAATTCTCGTTTTGATAAATGAAAATTTGTATATATATTAATTAAATATTTTAATAATGATTTATTTTATGTAATTTATTAGTCCTCTTCTTTAATTATTATTATGAACAATGCATATGCCTATACCTTTGCCTTAATATATATGTATGTATATATTAATTTCCTTAATTTTTCGTCATAACTTTTCACTTGTTTTTTACAATATTAAGCAATTCAATATTCATGGCACTATTTCTTTTAAGTGTAATAAATAAATAAAAAAACAGTGTTAGGTAACAAACATCTTTTAAGTAAAAATAAATCTTTGGTCACAAGGTATTTCCTATAAACATATAATAATAAGTTTAGTTATCGTTATAAATATTTAATTTTTTTCTATTCGAATAAATACTCAAATATTCTATGTTTATAGTTTTAAATTAAATTGTTAGTCATTAAGACAAATTAGAGTGATCGATATATTTCTTCACTATAATTAGGAATCTTTAATATGCCTTCCATAAAGTGAATAGCTTGCCTTTTGAGTGTTGAACCTTGATTAATTGGAATTTCAGATGAGTAGTTATTACAGTACACAATTATTTTGAAAAATTATGTTTTTAAATTTTGACTCAAAAATATTTTAGTATACTTACTTCTGTATTATTTAAAATATCTTAAATCTTTTATCAAGTGAATTTATGCAATTTACCTCTACATTAATTTCCTACAATTACTTATTGATTTTTATTATATTAGTTTTATGCGAATTCTACTTTTTATTTATTATGTTGATTTAATTGGTATTTCGATTCATTTAATTTTAATTGAATTGAATATTATCTTTTTTAGAGTTTAGATTCTAAGAACAAGTTTTTGAATTATTCTCTGTTTATTCTCTGTTTGTCATTTGTTTCAATGAATGATTGATTTACTTATGAACTTATCTGAATTTGTATTAAAATTGTCTGAGCATATTTGTTACCTGCCTTGAAGTTATATTTGTTTTCTACTAAAATTTATTTAGACGTTTGTAGACACCGGGTCTCGAGTCGGGTTTAATGTCAAAAAGTGATTTTGGGTCCTTAGTAATTCCCTCCAAAAATAATATATATGATAATATATAAATATGTGTATGTGTAAAATTAGGTAATTAATTAGTTAATGTTGTTTGTTAATTAATTAGTTAATTTATTGGTTAGTTAAATGGCTAATATTATTGTGTAATTATAATGCATGAAAAATTAAAGTTTATTTAATTAATATTAATTAGTATGTAGGGTGTTTAATTAAATAGATAATATATAAGATAATTATATTAAGATGTAATATATGCAATGAGCAATTAGTGTAATGTTTAATTAGTTAATTAATGTGTGTTATTTGAATTAAGTTAGATTAATTAAAAAGAAGAAAAGGAGGAAAAAAGGAGAAAATTACTTGGATGACCCTTAGCCCTAATTTGTGGGGTATAAAAAGAATAAGATGAGGAAAATTTGGGGCTCTCGGCAGATCAAGAAAAAAGGACCAAGAAAAAGAAAAGAGAAGAGAGAAAGAAAAGAGAAGAGAGAAGAAAAAGAAAGGAAAAGAAAAGGAAAGGAAAAAGAAAGGGAAAGAAAGAAAGAAGAGAGAAGGAGACCCAGGCCAGCGGGAACAGAGACGCCGGAAAGAAGAAGAGAGAAGAAAGAGAAGGGGAGGAAGCGGGCTCATCGCCGGCCAGCCACGGCCGCCGATCGCCGGACGCACCCCGCCACGGTGGAGAGCAGACCCCGACGCACCGAAAGGCAGTCTCCGATCAGCCATCAGCGCCGAAGTGGAGGAGATCGGCGAGGAGGTTGGGACGAGCTTCGGAGGCATTTTCCGGCGAGCTAGCAGTTCCGTTCGGCGCGTGGCCACCGGCGCTGGACTCCTGACGATGCGATCTACGAGGCGGCGAGGGAAGTTTCCTTAACCGCCGCTCCGATGAAGCTCCGGCGACACTCCGGTGGGTTTACCTCTCTCCTCCCTATTTTAATATTATTTTATATATATATATATATATTATATTTATTTGATTTCTGAATTTTTATTATTAATATTATTAATATATTTATTTAAATTTATTTATTATTCTGTTTTAATATTATTTCTATTATTTATTATTGTTATTTTCATATTTATTTATTTATTATTATTATTATTATTATTATTATATTTATATAATATTAATATTATTATTTAATATTTTTATTATTATTATTATATAATGATTGTTAATTAATTATTATTATTTGTTTATTATTAGTGTTATTGTTAATTGTAAATATTATTTGTTATTAGTATTTATTTTTAGTATCATTTAATTTAGTCAATTATTAATTTCAATTATTTTTCTTTAATTTGTTTATTTTATTATTTGCTTATGCATTCATTTATTTATTCAATTATTTATTTATTCATTACTAATTGCTATTATTGTCCTGTCACGACCGTAACCACGAGAGTGGCAACGTGACTCGTTCGAGGGACACAGTCGGAACAAATAGTTTAGTATTTATTTATTTATTTAGAAATATGTAATTATTATTTCATTTTATTTATTTGTGGTCTGTAATAATAAAAGGTTTTCGACCGCTCTTAAAAAGAACCACCACATAAATTTTTTATACTAAATAAAATGTTTGCTAAATAAAACTGGACCAATGTCCTATTTTTACCCAATAAAACCATCACATAAAAATCGTTTTCCATAATGAATGCATGCGAGGACCAATGTCCTCATTGTTAATGAATAACCCGTTTTATGCATGTATCGCACATTTACAAACAAGGGTTGTATTCTGCCCTTAGTATTATTGTAAATTTATTTTATGTTTTAATGCTATTTTATTTTATGCTCTTAAATGGATGATTGCGCCTTTAATTTCGTGTGGAGAGAGAGCGGACTAATAGACTAAAAACCAAATTGTAAAATCAATCAAGGTAGGAATAAATGAGAAGTCCCGAACCCATCTCTGGTCTTTGGGTTCAACGAGGCGAGAGGTCCGTCCGATCACTCATTGGAACTGGACCTCCAAGACACCTCTTGTGTCACGAGACTTAGATGTTAATTCTAGACTCCTTAGGGAGAGAGGTTTACCCTCCAAGATCCCTTTGGTTGGCTCAAAATGGATAAAAGCACAGTCTTAGGCTCTCTGAGGCGAGAGAAACTTTTCCAATGTTCTATTGGGTGGCGACTCCATGAAACCTCCTTGTTGCCCAAAATAGACGCACTTGCAATTCATTGCAAGCTGTCAACGGACCCTCAAATGCCCCAATCGCCCTAGAGCGGGTGGTCATACGGGCGGCCGCGGGGATCCAGCCCGGCGCGCATCACAGTGGCGACTCCACTGGGGACATATTCGATTCGAAAGTACCTTGATTAAAATTTACTATTAAGTTTTAGTTTAGAAATTTTGCTTTCTTTCAAAATTGCATTTCATCTCATTAGAGCTTTATATCTATGCTAGTTTGGTCCCTTCTAAACCCCAGTGCATTCTTGAAGCACAACCCTATGTTCACTCAATGTAGGGAAGTGTTAAGGATAATCACCAGCCCAAGTCTCGTACCATCATGGTATATAAAATGGTGACCCAATCGGTCGTTATGTTCGTGATGAGCTAGACTCGTCTGCAGGGATCATGCTTGGGTAGCCCTAAAGTAACACCACCTTTTGACCAAAGCCCATGTAATGGCAATAGAAACTTCCACTAGGTGACATGTACCATAATATCGTGCTTGCTATTTGGGTCGTCATATATTGAACAAAATCAATTGAATCAGATGGTTTTCATCAAAGGCTTTCATGCCCCGGTGGGCCCATCTTGATTTAATCGAATTGTTTAAATATATAATGGCCAAACATCCATGCGCATGTGCTTTAAAGTAAAAATTGTTATGCTGCCGGTTTTTCACCGTGCACTATATGCCTCCATTGGGTTTCCTGTTAACCCTTGGATAAAGCCCACCTAGGAAAGAGACCGCACGATCCCGTGTGTGGGAGAAATAAGGTTGGAAGGTTCTATCTGCTTGCATGTGGTTGTGGATGTTGCACATCATGCTTATGCATCACTTATCATTCATGCGCATTAGTAAAATAAAAATAATAATAAATAAAATAAAATAAAAAGAACATACATTTCATTTTGTGTGTGTATATCCTTTTTGACTACATAATATTTTTCACATGTACATATCATCTTGCATATAATTTCTTCCATACATCATTGTAACCTTTCACTCATCAAGGACCATCTGCACGGTTCATGATCATGCGTTGTATATTATCATCCATGCATCATTCTAACAATTTTAAATTTTTAGCCATCATAGATTCGTCCAAGTGGATTAGAGATCCTGACGGTCGACTCGTAAGAAAGGACAAGCCCTTTGGATTGCTAAAATTAGTGCTTGACTGGGATTTTGAGTCGCCCTCATCAATCAGTGAATCATCCTCCATGGCAGAAGAGACTGGGGCTTTAACCACTCAAGATCTTGCTAGAAGGCTAGAGGACTTTGAGCGAAGAATGTTAGAACACGATGGGCGACATCGCCGAAAGGATTGCTCATCCTTCTGCTCCACAACCACTTGTTGACCCGCAACAACAAATAGTCCATGCTGGGGGGCAAGCCGAACCACCTACTGGTGGAGAGGCTCTTTTTATTGGCAATGCTACTGTTAACCTGTCAATAAGCATGGAGCTGCGGCACCTATTAAGCTAAGAAGGGGAAAGATTCCCAATCCCAATGATGATTTATGATGGAGGAGAAAGATGAGCCAAAAGTCTATTAAGCCGTGAGGGGTAGAGCACCCAGGGTAGAAGAAAAAGAGGCTTCAAAAGGGAAAATTACATCCATTGTCGGCTAAGCCTGCCTTAAACCAAGGGGAAGCTATTCATAGAACGGAGCAATTTTGTGCTTTCCACCAACATTGGCCAGTTAACGGATCAATGCCAAATTCTGAGGGACTGAATTCAAGATCTCATCGACAACAAAGAAATTGCTGGCCGAAAGAAGAGGAGGAAATAAAAACCAATGGTAGATAATCGACATTGGTCACAGTGCCTGCATTACTAGAAGTTGTCTTTACATTTGAGCTCCTTAACAATGATGTATGTAGTACTGGTCATTTCAATTATGTTTTTGCGTACTTGTATGTTATTTCTAATGATTTCACTTCTTATGATCATGATACATTCATTCATTTTGATATTAATTCAATTAATACTACTGCATTTAATCTTGGAACTTTGGAAAATCCAAGGAAAATTTTGATGGCATTTGATATAACTCCTGTAAAGAGGGAAATTCAGAGAAAAAATAAAAATAAGAAAGAAAAAACTAGTTGCAATTAGGAGATTGGATGAAAACTCACTAAGAGCACTAGAACCTTTCTGATTACCCGTCAAAGCGATCCCTGGATAAGACAGAACTTAGAAAATGATTGAGGCAATCTTTTCTTTGCATAGCTCTCTAAATGACTATTTCCTACCCTTATTCTGCAATCGCTTGCTAGCCCGTTGAGCCTTTATGCTGGTATGCTAAATGCGTGCCAATTTTGTTGTTACAAACATTAAAACTATCCCCTCGCCTAAAATGATTTTTGCCTCCCCTTAGAAGAGTGGCCGCTCTAGAAGGGATGTATGTATGTTCGAACAATTCTTTGGGCTATCAAAAACTGCCTTGATAAGGGCGAGTTTACACTTTGGAAAGAGGGTTTAGTCATGCACGAAAGGCATGAGCTCACAAGAAACAAAAAAATATAAAAATATAAAAAACAAACAAAAAGAGCTCAAGACAGTAACTAATTGACTAGTTTTAATGATTACCCTTTTTATTGTTATTATGATCTCAAAGGAGCTAAAATGTTACCGAGTCCAAATTCAAAAATATTTTTGTATATGTAACTGAGCTGAGAACGGTTTATCCATCAGTCGAGTGAATATTGTGGCCATTTTTCTCTAGCGACCTCATCTTTTATTGACAGTCATCTACCTAAGCCTAACATTACAACCAAAGTAAGACCTCTTGATTCTTGGTTCAGTCTTATCCAATTAGCGGAGATGACCTTCTAATAAGGTTTGGTACGTAAGAAAAGGCATATGGTGTTTCTTGAGCTTCAAGCAAGTGGCCACGAATGCATTCATGAATTCGAGTTAAGTCTCGTCTCTAACGTTGCTTCTAGAATTCGCGGCAAAAAAAATAAAAATAAAAATAATAATAATAAGAGTTGAGAGAAAATATTCAATCATGAAACTCGAGAGGGCTGAGTGATAATAGGAGTTTGATGCTTTCAAAATCCATCCCGAGATTAGATGAGGTTTTGTATCTTGAGATTAATGCCAAATAATGATCATGTGTTATGAAATCAAATTGAAATACGTGCATTTATGCAATGATATTGATGTAACCAGAGCAGTTCATCTTGTATACTCAAAGCTACTGTCTATCCGTTGCTGCTCTCATCATTCAAGCACGCCAATCAACTCATCATATTGTCAACTGTGAAGCCAGTGTCTACAGTTGTGCTTCATGATAGGAATCAAGCCTGTGCAACTGTGATTTGAGGCACAAGCACATGACAGTCACACCCGAAAGATCTCTAGTAACATCTTCAACCTCTCTGCCAAAAAATAAAAAAAGAAAAAAAAAGGCTGTTAGAGATGAAAACCGTAATTGGTGCTCTAAGCAAAAAATTAGGCCAAAGGACAGGGTGAAAACCTGAAAACAGGCAGTCTGTTCCTTAAAATTAAAAAAAATAATAAAAAAAAGCTGCTGGATTGGGTTGGGTCTATTTCAGGCAAAAAATAAGGCATAGGGTCATGTGAAAATCCGAAAGGACGTATTTCCTGCCAAGAAAAGCTAGTGTGAAAATTCACAAGGGACGCACTACCTTAAAATAATGACTACAGGTTTCAGATGAGAACCTCATGATCCCCAAAAAGCATGAAATTCAAAGGTAATTCCAGAAGGCACCGATCTTACTGCAAATTGCAACCAAATCGGCTGTCGCCTCCAAATCCATTCAGATGAACTTTTATACTGCATTGCTGCATACACATGCATCTCACATGCATGCTTATGATTTTTTCTACATATTTGCCTTTCTAAGTCTTGCAGAAAAAGAGACTCGATGCAGACACCGGCAGAAATCGAGTGACGACATCATTCCAAACATCAATCAAGATATCAACCAAAGACCTCTCAGGGGGCACAATCAACCAAAGACCTCTCAGGGGGCAGATCTCAACCAAAGACCTCTCAGGGGGCACAATCAATCCAAGACCTCTCAGGGGGTAGATCTCAACCAAAGACCTCTCAGGGGGCACAATCAACCCAAGACCTCTCAGGGGGCAGATCTCAACCAAAGACCTCTCAGGGGGCACAATCAACCCAAGACCTCTCAGGGGGTAGACAATCAACCAAAGACCTCTCAGGCAGACAATTAACCAAAGACCTCTCAGGGGGCAGACAATTAGCCAAAGACCTCTCAGGGGGCACAATCAACCCAATACCTCTCAGGGGGCAGACAATCAACCAAAGACCTCTCAGGTGGCACAATCAACCAAAGACCTCTCAGGGGGCAGATAATCAACCAAAGACCTCTCAGGGGGCAGTTAATCAACCAAAAACCTCTCAGGTGGCACAATCAACCAAAGACCTCTCAGGGGGGCAGATAATCAACCAAAGACCTCTCAGGGGGCAAATCTCAACCAAAGACCTCTCAGGGGGCGCCACTCAACAGAACGGTTAGCACGATGACGGCACTACCACTCCATGGAGGGTTAGCACGATCACGACACTGCCGCTTCTGCAATCACAAAAACAACACTCAAATCAAGAAGACAGCCGCCTCAGGTAGGTGTCTCTACATCTCTTTCTCTCTCCGAATTTTGGACTTTCTCCTTTAAATTTTAGCTTACCTAGGTGTCTATGCACTAGCTTCTCCAAAATTGGGGGCAACTATAGACACCGAGTCCCGAGTCGGGTTTAATGTCAAAAAGTAATTTTGGGTCCTTAGTAATTCCCTCCAAAAATAATATATATGATAATATATAAATATGTGTATGTGTAAAATTAGGTAATGAATTAGTTAATGTTGTTTATTAATTAATTAGTTAATTTATTGGTTAGTTAAATGGCTAATATTATTGTGTAATTATAATGCATAAAAAATTAAAGTTTATTTAATTAATATTAATTAGTATGTAGAGTGTTTAATTAAATAGATAATATATATGATAATTATATTAAGATGTAATATATATAATGAGCAATTAGTGTAATGTTTAATTAGTTAATTAATGTGTGTTATTTGAATTAAGTTAGATTAATTAAAAAGAAGAAAAGGAGGAAAAAAGGAGGAAATTACTTGGATGACCCTTAGCCCTAATTTGTGGGGTATAAAAAGAATAAGATGAGGAAAATTTGGGGCTCTCGGCAGATCAAGAAAAAAGGACCAAGAAAAAGAAAAGAGAAGAGAGAAAGAAAAGAGAAGAGAGAAGAAAAAGAAAGGAAAAGAAAAGGAAAGGAAAAAGAAAGGGAAAGAAAGAAAGAAAAGAGAAGGAGACCCAGGCCAACGGGAACAGAGACGCCGGAAAGAAGAAGAGAGAAAAAAGTGAAGGGGAGGAAGCGGGCTCATCGCCGGCCAGCCACGGCCGCCGATCGCCGCACACGCCCCGCCACGGTGGAGAGCAGACCCCGACGCACCGAAAGGCAGTCTTCGATCAGCCATCAGCGCCGGCGTGGAGGAGATCGGCGAGGAGGTTGGCACGAGCTTCGGAGGCATTTTTCGGCGAGCTAGTAGCTCCGTTCGGCGCGTGGCCACCCGCGCTGGACTCCCAACGATGCAATCTACGAGGCGGCGAGGGAAGTGTCCTCAACCGCCGCTCCGGTGAAGCTCCAGCGACACTCCGGTGGGTTTCCCTCTCTCCTCCCTATTTTAATATTATTTTATATATATATATATATATATATATTCATTTAATTTCTGAATTTTTATTATTAATATTATTAATATATTTATTTATATTTATTTATTATTCTGTTTTAATATTATTTTTATTATTTATTATTGTTATTTTCATATTTATTTATTATTATTATTATTATTATTATATATTTATTTATTTATTTATTTTCTGTTTATTAATATTATTAGTATTATTATTATTATTATTATTTAATATTATTATTATTATTATTATATAATGATTGTTAATTAATTATTATTATTTGTTTATTATTAGTGTTATTGTTAATTGTAAATATTATTTGTTATTAGTATTTATTTTTAGTATCATTTAATTTAGCCAATTATTAATTTCAATTATTTTTCTTTAATTTGTTTATTTTATTATTTGCTTATGCATTCATTTATTTATTCAATTATTTATTTATTCATTACTAATTGCTATTATTGTCCTGTCACGACCGTAACCACGAGAGTGGCAATGCGACTCGTTCGAGGGACACAGTCGGAACAAATAGTTTAGTATTTATTTATTTATTTAGAAATATGTAATTATTATTTCATTTTATTTATTTGTGGTCTGTAATAATAAAAGGTTTTTGACCGCTCTTAAAAAGAACCACCACACAAATGTTTTTCTACTAAATAACATATTTGCTAAATAAAACTGGACCAATGTCCTATTTTTACCTAATAAAACCATCACATAAAAATCATTTTTCATAATGAATGCATGCAAGAACCAATGTCCTCATTGTTAATGAATAACCCGTTTTATGCATGTGTCGCACATTTACAAACGAGGGTTGTATTCTGCCCTTAGTATTATTGTAAATTTATTTTATGTTTTAATGCTATTTTATTTTATGCTCTTAAATGGATGATTGCGCCTTTAATTTAAATTGCATCGTGTGGAGAGAGAGCGGACTAATAGACTCAAAACCGAATTGTAAAATCAATCAAGGTACGAATAAATGAGAAGTCCCGAACCCATCTCTAGTCTTTGGACTCAACGAGGCGAGAGGTCCGTCCGATCACTCATTGGAACTGGACCTCCAAGACACCTCTTGTGTCACGAGACTTAGACGTTAATCCTAAACTCCTTAGGGAGAGAGGTTTACCCTCCAAGATCCCTTTGGTTTCCCCAAAATGGATAAAAGCGCAGTCTTAGGCTCTCCGAGGCGAGAGAAACTTTCCCAATGTTCTATTGGGTGGCGACTCCATGAAACCTCCTTGTTGCCCAAAATAGACGCATTTGCAATTCATTGCAAGCTGTCAACGGACCCTCAAATGCCCCAATCGCCCTAGAGCGGGCGGTCGTACGGGCGGCCGCGGGGATCCGGCTCGCATGTGTCACAACGTTGTATTAGTGAAAATTTGTTTTTAAACCGGTACATGTGATCAGTTATTATCTGTATTCATATTTGGTTGTATTGAGTAATCTGTTATCTGAATCTACATTTGGTTTCGCCATAAATATCCCATGTTTAGGAAAGTACATAATTTGCTATCATCCATCATCTGTCATTGATATTTGCATTAGAAGTATTACATGATATATGTGGTTAGGATATCTGTTATATGGTTTTTGGTGATATGAAATATCATCACCCTATTGAACTGTACCTTGGTTTTGATCTGTGGTTTTGAACTGTTAATTTATTTATTTAAAATTATTTTACTTACTAGATGATTTATTATATGGCTTATTAGATCATTTTAGTTACAAAATATATTTTGTTAAATTACTCTAAAATATTGCCTATTCTCAGTTTGTTGTGTGCTGTAGTTATCATTCACCGAGTCACTGTACTCAAACTGTTGATGTGAGCTAGTGATTTGAATAATCAAAATATTTATTCTTATTGCCTTATTTAGTTCAGCTTTTTTAGCCGTAAATGTTGTATAGTTAGCTGTAGTTTTTCCTTCCTAATTTGCTTCTTGTATCAGTATATTTGTGCATTTTTCCTGTACTCAATATATGAAATTATAAAACCATTATTTCAACATGGTATCAGAGCAGAGATCCTAGAACATAAAAAAAATTGAAGAAGAATGGAGGAATTAACTGCTTTAATGGAACAAACAGAAGGAGAAAAATCCACTCTTGTAGACCTGACATCTAGAAAGCACAAATACTAAACCACACCCAGAATCAGAACCAAACAGCGAGCCATGAGTCAAATACATAGATTGGTATAAAGTTGGACGGCACCAACTATGCCCTTTGGTCCCAAGTTGTTGAGATGTATATCTCAGGCAAAGATAAGCTGGGATATATTAATGGGGATTGTTTACAGCCCCAAGTAATAGATCTAGATTACTGAAAATAGAGAACAGACATTGCAGTGGTGAACGGTTGGTTGATTAACTCAATGGAAACAAGACTGATCAATAACTTTATTAGATTTCCAACAGCAAAGGGAGTATGGGATAATATTGCTACAACATATTTTGATGGATCTGACACGTCGCAGGTGTATGATCTAAAAAGGAAAGTAACAAGACTCAAACAGGGAGAAGGATCTATTAAAATATACTACACCAACCTTGAAGGCTTATGGAGGGAAATTGATTTTCGTCGTCCAAACCCAATGGAATGTGATGCTGATATAGAAAAGTATAACTCTATTCTACAGGAGGATAGAGTTATACCTTCTTAGATGGACTTGATGATCAACTTGACAAAATTCGAGGAGATGTTATTCAAATAAAGCCTTTTCCTACTATAGAACAAGCATATGTACTAGTTCGAAGGGAAGATCTGAGGCAATAACTGGTGATGACAAATGGAGATACAACACCTGGTGCTATTATGATTTTGAAGGGACGACAGAAGCCACAATAGGTTACACTTCATACACTATTTGGTGGAAAGGCTCAAACTATGCTAAAATCAAAACCAATGGGAGGAGAAGGAGGCTGTACACATTATGGGAACATGAAGCATACCAGGGAAACATGCTTTAAACTACATGGGTATCCAGATTGGTGGCATGAACTGAAAGCAAAAAGGAAAAAGATGCAGGTGAAGGTGAAAATCCTGGACGAGTAGCTCATATAACCATAGAATCTCAATTGTCTCTTGCACCTCAATTTCTCAATAAACCGGATGCTCAAAGTAATTCAGGTAACAATGAATGTGCTCTTCTTTGCTCAAAACAAGAAAAGCAAGATGGTTGGATTAATGACTCGGGCGCGAGTGACCATATGATTTTTGATTCTCATGATTTTGTGAAGACTACACAACCTAAAAGAACCAACATTGCCAATGCAAATGGAATAATATATCCAATCACTAGAGCTAGAACCATGGCCCTGTCTTCCACTTTTTCATTACTAAATACTTTACTAGTTCCTTCTCTTTCGAATAAGCTGTTATCTATAGGCCAAGCAACCGAAGAAATAAATTATTATGTACTGATGTATCCTAATTTCTGTTTATTTTAGGATATTCTCACGAAGGAGATCATTGGTCGTAGTACTAAACAAGGGGGGCTGTCTTACATGGATTATTTCAGTTATGGAAAGGCAAATAGTGTGTACCACACAGGGGTTCAAGAAAGGCAGATCTTGTTATGGCATAATAGGTTGGGGCATCCATCTTTCCATTATTTGAGACATGTATTTCCAGGATTATTCTCAAATTTGAATGAGGCAAATTTAAAATGTGAAGTCTGCATTCAAGCTAAAAGTCATCGTGTACCTTATCATATAAGTTTGAATAAATCTAAAATTCCTTTTTCAATTGTGCACTCTGGTGTTTGGGGGCCTGCTCCTATTTGTAGTCCTTCTGTTATACGATGGTTTGTCACTTTTGTAGATGATTGTACACACATGACTTGGCTGTATTTGATGAAAAATAAACATGATGTGTTTGGCAATTTTCAAGCATTCCACAACATGATTAGAACACAATTTTTTGTTAAACTTTAGATTCTTCGTTCTGATAATGGCGGTGAATATAACAATATAAAAATGCAAGAATATTTTCGAGCACATGGCCTACATCATGAAACCACATTTCCTCAAACACCACAGCAAAACGGTGTCGCTAAGAGAAAAAATTGGCATATCCTTAAAACTACCCAAGCACTTCTGACTGGTGCATATGTCCTCATCGTTTTTGGACAGATGCAGTAGTTACTGTTGTTTATTTGTTAAATCAAATTCCATAATGAGTTTTGGACTTCAAAACTTCTCTTCAAGTTCTCAGCCACCATATGACATTACCCTCTGTTTTAATGCTCTCACTAAGGAAATTTGAGTAATATATGTTTATATTCACAAAAATCAGAGGACTAAACTTGATCCATGCACAGTTCATTGTGTTTTTCTTGGATATGCAGCAAACAAGAAGGGATATAGGTGTTATGATCCTACTACCAGAAGACTTTACACAACCATGGATGTTACATTTCTAAAATCAGAGAATTTTTCTCATCGCAATCTTCCCAATCCTCTCTTCAGGGGGAGATAATGAGTAAAGAGCAGAATTTGATTTTAAGTTGGCAGAATTTAGATTGGCTAGATTGTTTTGTTGGTATTGATCTAAGAAAAAATAAACAGAGGAACAACGAGATTGAAAGAAATGCTAAAGAGACTCAAAATAAATAGCAACTTGTAATAGAAAATCAAACGAATAATGAGATTGAAGAAGAGGCAGAAGAGACTGAAAATGAGCAGATCGTAGAGACTAAAAATGAACAGCTCCCCTAATCCCTATCAGCAGTACCACAAAATGATCAATCTCCTGAGAATATCCTTGAGGTCAATCCTTGAACTCTCCTCTAAATAACTCTTTATATGGTTATGGTTCTCATAAATTGCCTTTCAGGCATAATCGAGGAAAACCCCCAAATCGGTACTCACCAGATCATGAAGAAGGGAAATCTAAATAGCCAATTGCTAATTATGTTTCAACTCAGAGATTGTCAACACCTCTTAAAACCTTTGCACATGAATTATCTGCAATTCTGGTTCCTAATACAGTGAGTGAAGCTTTGAATGACCCTAAATGGATTCAAGTAATACATGAAGAGATGGAAGCTTTGAGAAAGAATGATACTTGGACACTTGTACCATTACCAAAAAGAAAGAAGATCGTGGGATGTAAGTGGGTGTTCTCTATTAAACACAAGGCGGATGGATCTGTTGAAAGGTACAAAGCAAGACTGGTTGCGAAAGGGTACACCCAAACATATGGAACATATTACCAAGAAACTTTCTCACCTGTGGTAAAATTAAATACTATGAGAGTATTGCTTTCCCTTACTGTGAATTTAGATTGGCCACTATATCAATTTGATGTTAAAAATGCCTTTCTCTGTAGGGATCTTAAGGAGGAGGTTTACATGGATATCCCACCTGGTTTTACTACTTCTTCAAAAATGGAGGCTGTGTGTAAGCTAAATAAGGCATTATACGGACTGAAATAATCACCTCGAGCATGGTTTGGATGGTTCACTCTTATAATGAAAATATGGCTACAATCAGAGCAATTTAGATCACACTCTGTTCTTGAAACACCTACAGGGAAATGTAACAGCTCTAATAATCTATGTTAATGATATGATAATCACAGGAGATGACAATGAGGAGATCTCTAGCTTACAAAAGTACTTAGCTACTGAGTTTGAGATAAAAAAATCTTGGAGGGCTGAAGTTTTTCTTAGGTATGGAAGTCACTCGATTGAATCAAGGTATATTTTTGTCACAAAGAAAATATGTGCTTGATCTGTTATCTGAAATAGGAATGCTTGATTGTAAACATGTTAATACTCCAATAATTCAGAATTATTGTTTGGGAGAATGCCTAGATCAAATTCCCACAAACAAAGAAAGATATCAGCGTTTTATAGGAAAGTTGATCTACTTGTCGCAGACACGACCCGATATTGCATATGTAATGAGTTTAGTAAGTAAATTCATGCATTCTCAAAGTGAAGATCATATGAATTTTATGGTTTGAATTTTACGGTACCTAAAAACCTCGCCTGGTAGGGGACTTTTGTTTAAGAAAAATCATCATCTACAAATTGATGGTTATATTGATGCAGATTGGGCAGGAAACATCACGGATAGAAATCCACATCAGGATACTTCACATTTGTAGGAGGAAATTTGGTTACAGGGAGGAGTAAAAAGCATAAAGTGGTTGCATTGTCTAGTGCAAAGGCTAAGTTCAGAAGCATGACTAAAGGGCTTTGTGAACTCCTTTGGTTAAAAAGGTTATTAGAGGAAATTGGATATCCATCTGGATATATAATAAATTTGTTTTGTGATAATAAGGCAGCTATAGCAATAGCTCATAATCCAATTCAACATTATCGAACCAAACATGTCGAAGTGGACCGGCATTTTATCAAACAAAAACTCGAAGAAAATGTAGTCCAATTTCCATTTGTCAAGTCAGAAGATCAGTTAGCAGATATCCTTACAAAAGCTATTTCTAGTGGAGTTTTTTACATCTCACTCAACAAGTTGGGCATTGAAGATATCTACGCACCAATTTGAGGGGGAGTGCTGATGTGAGCCGGTGATTTGAATAATCAAAATATTTATTCTTATTGCCTTATTTAGTTCAGCTTTTTTAGCCGTAAATATTGTATAGTTAGCTGTAGTTTTTCCTTCTTAATTTGCTTCTTGTATCAGTATATTTGTGCATTCTTTCCTATACTCGATATATGAAATTATAAAACCAATATTTCAAAACAAACCACGTTCATTGTATCCTCTTTGTTTTGCAGATTAGTAATTCTATTCAACTAGTTGCAGCTTTTATTTTTGACTTTATTCCTTTTGCTGTTGGATTTGAATTAGCTAATATTATTTTTTAGTTAGCATGTTAGTGGAACTTTAGAATTTTAAATAATTTCTTTGTATTATGTGGAGATTTCATAGTTTAATTTTGGCATATATTTGAAATTTTAAAATTAGACTTTAAACTTTAGCACTTTTATTTGTTGAGGACTTTTTATAAATTGAATAGTTTATATAGTTTTGATAGTTCAGTAAGACTAGCATGAACTATTACTCAGGTAGTTTATGCGCCGTTCGTGACCGAATTTGGGTGGTGACAATTCTCTCCGTCCACTTTAAGTGTTCAATTTTACTTTAATACAAGAATTAAGAAAATGAGTGGTAAATCTTAATTTTATATATAAAAAAAAAGTATTATAATTAACTAATTTGGCATTTTTTAATTAAAGTACACGTACTATTTAATTTTTAAATAATCAAAACTAAATTTATCAGCATATTAAATATGTGAAATCCTTAGAGTATTAATTATGACAGCTCTTACACTTACTATTTGGTTTCAAGGGTTATAAAGAGGGGAAAATATTTGTCCGGAATCTATCCTTAACCAAATTAATTAGAATGCGACTTAATAGGTTAGGGTTTCTAATAAGCTAGAGTTTGAGTTAGAATAAACAATTAAATTAAAACTTATTAGATTATATATATGGTTAATTTCATCTGTGGTAACTAAACTTTCGTAATTGTAACGTTATGGTCACTAAACTTTGATTTGTAACGAAAAAATAACATATCTTTTATTTTGTAACAAGAAGGTCACAATGACCGAAATTTGCTTAATCCGGCCACCGGCGAGTGAAAAACACGGTGAGACTCATTGCCACGAAAGAAAAAATGCCACATCGGACGCTGACTGGATCTGGGATTAATTTCATCCGTGGTAACTAAACTTTCGCAATTGTATGTTGTGGTCATTAAACTTTTATTTGTAACAAAAAAATAATCCATCTTTTATTTTGTAACAGGAAGGTCACAATGATCGGAATTTTCCTAATC
Organism: Excoecaria cochinchinensis; assembly: GCA_947683425.1. Taxonomy (NCBI): domain Eukaryota; kingdom Viridiplantae; phylum Streptophyta; class Magnoliopsida; order Malpighiales; family Euphorbiaceae; genus Excoecaria; species Excoecaria cochinchinensis. The sequence goes on along the minus strand of CANTUQ010000008.1, from coordinate 2,948,804 downwards.
TAGCCATTGTCGCATGGAAATCACGGCGACATCCATTGCCACGTAAGAAAAAATGCCACGTCGGGTGCTGACATGGATCCGATGTAGCATGATTTTTTTATAAAAAATATTAATTTTTTTTGTACTATTTGTTTCTTCGTTCTTCTCTTTCTATCTATCTCTCTCTATCGCTTTCTCTCCATATCTATCTCGCGTAATCACTGACAAGATCGTGGTGGCTCATTCTTCTTCTCATCTCTCACTGTTTAGTCTTCAAAGTCATGATTACGGCTTCAAACTCGCAGCCACAATAAGGGATAACAATTTCTCTTCATTCACTTCGATTAAAACGGTTTTCAATTTCTTTAGTTGAAAACCGTTTTCATTGAAGTGATAAAAGAGAAATTATTATCCTTTATTGTGGTTGTGAGGTTGAAGTCGTAATGAAGACTTCGAAAACTAAACAGAGAGAGGCAAGAAGAAGAAGAAGCTACCACGATTTGGTCAATGAGTACATGAGACAAATTTGGAAAGAAAGCAATAAAGAGGGGGAGAGATAGATAGAAAGAGAAGAATGAAGAGGCAGACAGTAAAAAAAATTAATTTTTTTTTAAATATGCCACTTCGGATCCAGTCAGTATCCGACGTGGCATTTTTTCTTACGTGGCAATAGATGTTGCCGTGATTCCCACGCGACAATGGCTAGATTAGGCAAATTCCGATCATTATGACCTTCCTGTTGCAAAATAAAAGATGGATTATTTTTTCGTTATAAATAAAAGTTTAATGACCACAACGTTACAATTTCAAAAGTTTAGTTACCACGGATGAAATTAACCCCACATCCAGTCAGCATCCGATGTGGCATTTTTTCTTACGTGGCAATGGGTATCACCGTGATTCGCACGCGCCAGTGGCCGGATTAGGCAAATTCCGGTCATTGTGATATTCTTGTTACAAAATAAAAGTTATTTTTTCATTACAAATCAAATTTTAGTGACCATAACGTTACAATTGCGAAAGTTTAGTTACCACGGATGAAATTAACCCATTATATATATATATAATACGTTTATGCTTTCTTTTTGGATCAAACAAAATGAAAATGACATCCACTATAATGGAAGCAATTGAAAGGCACTATTAACAAGATTTTTAAGGGTTATTTTATTTATTGTCACTAAATCTATATCATGATAATTATTCTATCGTAAATTATTTTTTTAGACAATTTTTTATGCTTAAATCATTATTATGGTATAAATTTAATATTTATGAGTATAATTAAGCGGGTTTTAATCTTTGAAGATGACATAAGGTCTCGCTGTATATCTTGAGCAAAGGTAATGGCTTGGAAAGAAGTATTGTTTAGCATAGCAAAATAGGTGCATATTTATTTTATATAGGAAGTGGAAAATAACCGGCGTCTTTTTGAAAATGCTTAAACTTTTTGCCCATATTTTACTCCCCATAAATTCTATTATTTTTCAATAATCATTGCATTGACAGAAAGCCATGTATGAATTATAAGAATTACCTAATTTTCTAAGTTGATTTTTATTAGGCCTGCGCAAGTCCTGTCCTCGTCAATATGCTTAATTCTCTTTCCCACATTTCACTCCCGTTGATTTCTGCCTATCGTGGGCTCCAGTGTGGGATTTACACTCCCATGATTTCAGAACTTTAAAACTAATGGAAGACCAAACGTTAGTCCTGTCCTCGTCAATATGCTTAATTCTCTTACCCACACTTCACTCCCTTTGATTTCTGCCTATCGTGGGCTCCAGTGTGGAATTTACACTCCATGATTTCAGAACTTTAAAACTAATGGAAGACCAAACGTCCTGTCCTCGTCAATATGCTTAATTCTCTTACCCGTATTTCACTCCCTTTGATTTCTGCCTATCGTGGGCTCCAGTGTGGAATTTGAACTCCATGATTTCAAAACTTTAAAATGGAAGACCAAACGTTAGGAGCTTGTGTGTTTATTAAATTTGCATTAATAGTAGGCTGCAAACTACTATTGAAACACACCAAAGAGGTCAATTATATACTGGTTACAAATTCTTTGAAAGCTTAGACAATACTGAAATAACTTTAACATTATTTGCTGAACAATAATATTTATAAAGGAGAACTTATGTTCCTCGTAATTCATTGAGATGCACAAGCTCGGGTTATTCAAGATGCTTCAATCCCAACCAATGCCCCTGCAATCTAATTCCAAATCAAGAGCAGTTTCTGAAATGCGGAAAAATAGTCAAATGTTTAATTAGTTAATTGAGGTTCTCGCTGCATTCCAGGTATAAAAATGCAGTTATATCTAAGAAATATTTGGAGTTGATAAGATATTGTATTCAGCTCAATCCGAATCAAAGTAGTCATATAATCAACAATCAAAGTACTAAAGAAAAGGCAAACTGATGCAATAGTGAAAACAATAGAACTTTTCTTCATTCATCTCGATTAAAGGAATAAATTAACTATATTAAGAAAATTCATACCTGTTAAAAAACTACTTCTAGCTAGGAGTATACACGGTTCTAAATCTTTTCATATGGAACTGAAATACTGAAAAAAAAAAAATTTAAATCGAATTGTACCATTAACTTTTTTTTTTTAGTACTGAACCGAATTGTACTGTTTACTTTTTTATTAGAATCGAAGCGAATTGTACTGAAATCAAATCGATAACCGTATTGATCCATATCGAGCTGTTCTGTACTGAATTGTACCGAAATAACCGATATTTATTAATTATTATATATAATATTAGTAATTTTTATATAAATATTATTTATAATTTCTATTATATCATTATTATATAAATAGCTAAAGGTACATTTTTGCCCCTATCGTTTGCCAAAATGGATAAATTTACCCTCAACGTTTATTTTTGTGCAAATTTGCCCCCAACATTTGTAAAATTAGAGATTTTTGCCTCCACCGTTAGCGGTCAACTAACTTATTAATGGTCAAGTAATTGACGGCACGGGCAAAAATCTCCTATTTTACAAATATTAGGGCCAAATTTGCATGTTTGAAAAAACGTTATGGGCAAAAATACACATTTGGCACCCAAACGTTTGATGCAAATGTCTAATGGATGTATAACACGTGTTCCACTAACAGTCAACTAACGTATTAACGGTCAAAGTCAGCGGCACTTGACGGTAGGGGCAAAAATCTCCTATTTTACAAACGTTAAGGACAAATTTGGCTCAAAATAAACGTTAGGAGCAAATTTGCCTATTTTGGCAAACTACAGGGGCAAAAATGCACCTTTAGCCTATATAAATTTAACTTCATAATTATTTGTATTTTTTTGAAACTTTCATAATTATTTGTATTAAATATTTTAATGGACGAAATTAATATAATAAATAGTTATTAAATTAAAATAAATATTATGATTATTAATAACATAAATTTAATTATCATATCTATATTAATATGCAATTAAAATAACTTGTATTTAATTTGATTTACGTTTAACATTACTCAACTACTAAATATTTTTTTATTTTGTACAAATATTTATATACACACACAAATGTAATTATTATATCAATGAAATTTTACTAATTAATGTAATTATATGAGTATATAATCATTTTACCAATTAATTTCATTTACTTTTAATATCATTCAACTACTATTTATCTATTATAAGTTAATAATTTACTTATATATAATCAAATTTTACTAATTAATATAATTATATAAATATATAATCACCTTACTAATTAACTTCATTTATTCTTAGTATCACTCAACTAAAACTCATATATATTTTTTGTACAATACTTATATGAATAATTGATCATATAAATTAATAATATAATTATATATAATAATAATGAAATTTACCAATTCAATTCATGTAATTATATAAATATATAACTACCTTACCAATTAATTTCATTTGTTTTTAATATCGCTCAACTAATACTTATCTATTTTGGTACAATACTTATATGAGTAATTGAGTTGTAACTTAATAATTTAATTATATATAATTAAATTTTACTAATTTGTATTTAATTTAATTTAATTTTAATGTCACTCAACCACTATTTAATTTTTTTTTTACAAATATTTATATATATAGTCATTTTACCAATTAATTTTATTTACTTTTAATACTACTTTTACATTCACACTTATAGTTATTAACTATAATGTTAATTAATAATCTTTTAACTATATTAAGAAAAATTTAGTAAAATTGAATATAATAACTGAGCCAAAATAATATATATGGATGGATTCTAACCATGTAATCAGCCGAAACTGTATATATATTTACCTTATCAATTAATTTTATTTATATTTAATGTCATTCAATTTATGCTTATCTATTTTTCACACAATATATATTTAAATAATTGATTTATTTTAATAATGTAATTATATACAACTGAATAATTTATTATATAATCATTTTATCAATTAATTTCATTTGCTTCTGGTATCACTCGACTAATACTCATCTATTTCTATCACAGTACCTATATGAATATGTAAATTAAAAATAAAATTATATATAATTATTTATAATAAAATTTTAATTTCTTTTATTTTTAGCATTACTCAACTAATACTCATATGTATTTAGCACAATATTTATGTGAGTAATTGAAAATATATTTTAATAATATAATTATATACAATTATTATATTAATAAAATCTTATTAATTAATATATAATATAATTATATAAGTATATAATTATCTTATTAATTAATTTTTTTAGAGCAAATTAAGAATAAAATTTGAAAAATTTTAGTTGAAATATTTTTTATTTTAAGTTTTGGAGGGAATTAAAATATTTGGAGGGAATTGAAATATTTAGCGAAAATCTAATGCGGACGAATTGAGTTTTTAGTATTTGGAGCGAGTTGAACAGGCCAATCGTCATTAATTATTGTTTTTGTTATAATTTTTGCTACAGGTATCTGTTTGCTTATTATTATATGTTTCCTGAACGTTCATTTCGAGTCGGTTAACTTTTACGAAATTTAGTCCCCCGTAAGAGCCTATTTTGTGCCTCAAAAATAATGTTTGGGCTTTCGTTTTTAAATTTGAAGTTTTAGGGGTATTATTGTAATTTTATTATTTTTTTCATATAAATTATTTGTTATCTTAGTTTTGAGGGAACTTTTCAACTTGGAATAAAATTCTTTCGTTTTGAGATATTTTTGCTGCGTCAGAATCCGACCGATTTTATATTTTATTATATATATAAAATAAAATAAAAAAACCTAAATTGTGTCTGCCTCTTCTTTTTCTGTCTTAAAATCGTGTTAAATCTCACAATTTTTTCTATCTTTTTTGTTGGTTTTAGCTTATACTTGCATTTTCTCCTTCTCGAAGCTGCCACTATCATCTCTGCTGTTACATCTAAAAGTAAAGATAAGTCACACACGACTTTTAGTTTTGCAGTATTCGTTAATAGTACGTCATTAGTTAGTTAAAAGTTTGATCAATAGGATTGTACATAAGCATTAATTAGGATGATCATTAGGTATGAATTACCAATTAATTTTATTAAATATTAGGATTTTAGGAAATTTATTGAAACAATTTACCTCGAATTTAAAATTTCATTTAAAGTGACTATTGTTAAAAAATGTTTTTATCTTTTCATAAAGCAGATGGATAAATTGAATTTTTTTTTTAAATTGAATGCAAAATTGTATGTATTTGTTGAGATATTTTAATTATGTTTGTATTTTTTATTGTGTATATTTATATTGTAAATTTTTAAAAATATTGAATTATCCGAAATATCGTATTATATTATCTTGTTTTGTTTTGTACCGAATAACCGAATTGAACTATACTGAAAATTATAAAAACTGTACTGAACCGTACCGAAGTTAATAAGAATCAAACTGTATCGAAATTTATAAGAATCGAAATTTCAATATAATATGAAAATTTATAAAGGACCCGAACTGTGTACACTCCTACAGAAAAGCCTCTGTAATGATATTTAATTTTCTATTAACATCCCCAATACACATTCGACCTGATGGTAATATTGCATAGCATGAAATTCCAATTTCCAGCATTGCCAATATACATTTATACACATTTTCTCCATCATCTTCATCCATAACATCTCCTCTGGTGATAATAAGAGGGTCCAAAACTTGCATGAATTGTCCATGGAGATTTTCTTTCATGAATTTATGGAGATTTAAACCATCCCTAAAAATTGGATCTACTGGCCTTCGTCCTGTTAAAATCTCCAACAAAATTATTCCAAAGCTGTAATATGTCTCTTCTTTTGTTGCCTAGCTGCGAATTCCATACTCTACAGTACATAAATAATGCATGTCAATCTAGACTACAGAGCTTGGCTTTAATTTAATAAAGAAAAAAAATAAAATTATACCTGGAGCCATATAGCGAATGGTTCCCTTTATCCCAATTGAGCTAGTTTCACCATGAGAAGATTCATGGGTGGGCTCTAAAAGGAACCTAGCTAATTTGAAATCACTTACATGAGCAGCCATATTTGTATCAAAAAGAATATTGCTTGGTTTTAAGTCGCAGTGAATGATTGGCTTTTCAGAGTTATTGTGAAGATAGTGTAATGCAGATGACCCATCAATAGCCACTTGAAACCTCTGAAGAAGTTTTAAATTCCTTGAACTGCTACTTCCAGCTTCTTCTGGATGCAACCACATGTCTAAACTCCCATTTTTCATAAAAGTAAACTCTAGAGCTTTGAAGTCATTGCCTTCAAAATCAATGCTGGAGCAGTATGTCAAGATTTTTACTAGATTTTGATGATAGATGTTTTGTAATGCTTTGCACTAAACAAGAAAGCTCTTGGATGCTCAGTGTTGTTAAAATTCGAGTACTTTTGCAGCAACTAACCTTTCTCCTTCAGGATCAAGATTTCCTTCGTATACATAGGCAAAACTACCTTCTCTGAGGATATTGTCTGAAGAGAAAACATTTGTTGCTTGGAATAATTCGTTGTATGAAATTCGAGGAAGCCTATTATCTTCAAAAAGTTTAAAAGATTGACTATTTCTAGAAATTCACCAATAGCAGACATATAAGAATATTACTGCAATAAAAATTACTATTGGACTAATGGTTGCTGCAAGGATAATTGCTTGGTAGACCTTTTGTGTTTCTTTGCTTGAATAGTACATGGTGGCAGTTGTAGTTCTGCAATTCCACTGTAAAGTCACTGTACACAATTCATTATTTATTAGTAAAGTAGTCACGTGTGTATAGTTAGCTAGTAATAGTTGGTTATATATATAAGTTGCATTTTACACATGTAAAAACTGTATGAGAGAAATTAATTAGATGCAGTTACTTTTTCTCTCTCTAATATTTTCTCTTTTAAGTTCTTGAGTTTGTTCATGTTATCAGAGCTAGGATTTCCTTTGATCCAACTCTATTTCTCTTTGATTTACTTAGATTTGTCTTAGATCTGTGCTTTTCCTTATTTTTTCTTAGATCTTTCTTAGATTTGTATTGCATTTTCTTTCTTTTTTCTACGACGATCTCTCATGATGACGGATCACGATAGTGAAGAGCCTCTGGTGTTGTAGAGCTCAGATTATCCTGGAATGGTACTAGTTACTACGCCATTGACAGGTAAGTTGAGCACTGCAATCAGAACTTCATTGGAGGCCTAAGGTAAACTCTATTTTTATCGATGGCTATATAAAACCTCCTACTGATGCTAATGGATATAAGAAGTGGAAGAAGGTAGATTTAATGATAAAATCATTGATAAAGAACTCAATTTCCAAAGAGTTATCTAATGCTTTTATATATTCTCCAAGTGCTAAAAGTCTATGGGATGTCTTGGAGAAAAGATTTGGAGTTAGTAATACTCCACAGCTTTATCAGATCCAGAGGGAGATGAGCTCCACTGAACAAGGAAATAACTCTATTACTGTATATTATAATAAAATACATAAATACTGGGGTGAAATAGAGAGGCTGTTACCTATGCCAATCTGTAGATGTAATAGATGTTCGTGTGGATTGAATAAGAAATTTAATGAAAGAGATGCTACATTGAAGTTGCTGCAGTTTTTTATAGGACTTAACCAAACTTTTGAAAGTACAAGGAGTTAAATACTCAATCTGGAACCACCGCCAGATGTGGATAGAGCCTCTAATATGGTTTTATGAATTAAAAGGCAGAGGGAAGTTAGTCTTAATTTTGCTTCAGATAACACTAATGTTGCTGCTACTACGTTAGCAAGATCTTTCAGTTGCAAAGACAAGAAAAAGGATGGCAAGAAGTCGGATTGATATTATGATCACTGTCGTAATAGTGGTCATACATAGGATAGTTGTTTCAAGCTTGATGGTTATCTTGATTGGTATAAAGAATTGAAAGAAAAGAAAATAGGTGGAAAGAAAGTAATGGCCAATATAGCTATTAATCCAAATACACTAGAAAATGTTAAAAGGTAAACTTAAGAAATTAATTAAAAATGGAAGTGGAGAAGAATGAGCCACATATGAGTATGGACAATTGCACATGGTATTATTCATTTAATTAGTTGATGATAAGTTGGCTGCAATATTTGTCTAAGAAGAAGACATAATTAGTTGGCAAGAAGACATAAATTATTATAGCAAGCATGAGTGGTTTATTGAGTTGGCAATTGTTGGCAAAAATTTATAGTTGACATTTAAAGAAAAAATTGTGGTGTTAATTGCTTTTCTTGCTCTATAAATAGAGCATAAATTTGTGCTCAAAGTGTGTGAAGTGTGAAGTGTTAGTAAAAACAATAATAAGAGTATTTAATTTCTCTTAGCAATTTTATTCTTCTTTCATTTAAAGTCCTTGTTCCTTCCAATAATTTTTTCAATTAAAGTCTTTATTTCTTCCAACAAAGTGGTATCAGAGCCCAGTTTTTTTTTTCTTAGTATGCTCTGTGGTTGCAGCGTAGTCTGATCTTCCACATCAGAAAAGAATTTTTCTTGGGCTATAGTGAGTGTTTGAGAGATCCTACAAAAAAAATGAATGCCAATTCCAGTATCTCTTTTCAATTCCCTCAGCTTACAAAAACCAATTATACAAATTGGTGCATTCGGATGAAAGCTTTATTAGGATCCCAGGATGTTTGGGAAATTGTTGAAAAAGGTTATGAAGTTCCGACAGACGAGACATGACTATCACAGGCAGAAAAAGATAGTCTCCAGAAAAATCGTAGAAACGATCAGAAGGCACTTACTCTCATCCACCAAGGATTGGATGACGTGATGTTTGAAAAGGTAGCTGATGCTACTACCTCTAAAAAGGCATGGGAAATTTTATGAATTTCTCTTCAAGGTGAAGAGAAAGTAAAAAAAGTTTGTCTGCAGATGCTGAGAGGAGAATTTGAAATGATGAAGATGAAAGAGACAGAAGGAGTTACCGATTACTCCTCACGAGTAAAATCTGTCGTTAATCAAATGCGATAGTATGGAGAAAGAATTGAAGAATCAAGAATAGTTGAAAAGATCCTGCGATCACTATTGCCAAAATTTAACTACATAGTGGTAGCCATGGAAGAATCCAAAGACATTAGTACTATGACAGTTGATGAAGTCATAGGGTCTTTGCAAGCTCGTGAAGAAAGAATTATGAAGCAGAGAGAAGAGTCAACAGAACATGTCTTGACAATAAAGACTTCGTTCAAAGATAGAGAAAACAACCAAGACGGAAGCAATTCCAGAAGAGGACGTGGTAGAGGTCGAGGAGGAAATGGAAGAGGACGAGGACGAGGACGAAATCAACAACAAAGAAGAGGAGACAATAATTATGACAACAATGAAGGAGCCACTCAATTCACAAGAGGTCGAGGACATAGACGCGGACATAGAAGAGGAGCTTGGAGGCCGAATGATGGACGTGATAAATCCAACATCCAGTGTTACAACTGCTCTAAGTATGGTCACTACGCATCAGAATGTTGGAGTTCTCTTAAGGAGGTGGAGTAAAAGGCAAATAACATCCAAGATGAAGATGTTGCAGGCACAGATCTGCTCACTTATGAAGGTGAAGAAAGTCACGAGAACAACATATGGTATCTTGACAATGCAGCGAGTAACCATATGTGTGGAGATAAGAAGATGTTCGTGGAACTTAACCAGTCCATCAGCGGTAATGTTGTATTTGGAGATTCCTCAAAGGTTCCCATTACAGGCAAATGAACCATTCTTATTCGGCTAAAGAATGGTGCTCACCGGTTCATTAACAATCCAAATATGAAGAGTAATATTTTGAGTTTGGGATAACTTTTGGAGAAAAATTATGAAGTGCATATGGTGGACCGAAAATTGTTATTGTTGAACGAGAAAAAGGAGCTGTTAGCTAGAGTGCCCATGTCAAAGAATCGTATGTTCACACTTAACATTCAGACGGATGTGGCAAAATGCTTAAAAGCTTGTGTGAAAAGTTCTCATTGGCTTTGGCATCTGAGGTTTGGACATCTGAATTTTGGAGGCCTAAAGTTATTGAGTCAGAAGAAGATGGTGCATGGCTTGCCACCCATTGATCAACCACAACAACTTTGTGAGGGATGTCTTGTTGGCAAACAATCCTGAACCAGTTTTCCGAAGGAGTCTATGTCAAGAGCAAAGGCACCACTTGAGCTAATTCATGCGGATGTTTGTGGACCAATGACTCCAATATCATTAGGAAATAATAAATATTTCTTTCTATTCATTGATGATTATAGCAGAAAGACTTGGGTTTACTTTTTGAAGGAAAAGTCAGAAGTTTTTGGAGCATTCAAGAAATTTAAAGCTCTCGTTGAAAAAGAAAGCGGTCATTACATCAAAGCCATACGATCTGATCGAGGAGGAGAATTCACATCCAATGAATTCAAAAGATTTTGTGAGGAGCATGGGATCCGTTATTTTCTATCTGTTCCCAGATCCCCCCAACAAAATGGTGTCATGGAAAGAAAGAATAGAACGGTGCTTGACATGGTGAGAAGCATGTTAAAAAGCAAAAATTTGCCAAAGGAGCTATGGGCAGAAGCAGTTGATTGTGCAGTTTACATTTTGAACCGATCTCCAATAGTAAGTGTCTGGGATAAAACACCTCAAGAAGCATGGAGTGGGAGAAAGCCAACCATTTCTCACTTGCGTGTTTTTGGGAGTGTTGCACATGTTCATATACCAGATGAAGAACGAAAGAAGCTTGACGATAAAAGCAAGAAGTACTTGTTCATTGGCTACTTGGAACATTCAAAGGGATACAAGATGTTTGATCCTGATTCCCGAAAGATAATCATCAGCAGGGACGTGACTATTGATGAAGAAGCGGTTTGGGATTGGAGCAGTGATAAGCAGAAGAACTATAGTTTTTATCCATTCACTATGGATGAACACAATGATCGTGATCCAGAAGAAGCAACCACAACACCAGAGTTAAATACACCTCTTTCAAGTGCATCTCCTGGAGGAGATGAAGACCAGAGTGAAAGTCCAAGACAAAGGCCGAGAAAGTTGAGACGAGTTGAAGATCTATATGACGTCACAAGAGATCTTAGTGAAGAACTAACTCTTTATTGTCATTTTGTTAATAGTGAACCAATTGATGCAGAGGAAGCAATGAAAGATGAGCAATGGAGAAAAGCAATGGAGGAGGAGATTCAAGCAATTGAGAAGAATAAGACATGGGAGTTAACCTCACCTCCAGCTAACCAGAAATCCATTGGTGTCGAATGGGTGTTCAAAGCTAAGAAAGATGCAGCAGGAGAAGTTGTGAGATATAAAGCAAGACTAGTGGTAAAAGGGTTCAGTCAAAGACCCGGAATTGACTACAACGAAGTTTTTGCTCCAGTTGCTAGACTAGAAACCATCAGATGGTAATTTCGATTGCTGCACAAAATGGGTGGAAAATTCATCAGATGGATGTCAAGTCAGCGTTTCTCAACGGATACTTGGAGGAGGAAATTTACATTCAGCAACCTCCTGGTTATGTTGTCAAAGGGCATGAAGATAAAGTGCTGAAATTGAAGAAAGCATTGTACGGACTCAAACAAGCACCACGAGCCTGGAACAGTCGCATTGACAAATATTTTCAGGAAAATGGTTTTGTCAAATGCCCCCACGAGTATGCCATGTACGTGAAAGTAAAACATGGAGATTTGTTGATTGTTTGTTTGTACGTAGATGACTTAATTTTCACAGGGAACAATCCGCAAATGTTTGAAGACTTTAAAAAGACGATGGCTCGTGAGTTTGAAATGACTGACATTGGCCTCATTTCATTTTATCTTGGCATTGAAGTGAAGCAAAATGATGATGGAATTTTTATTTCTCAAAGTGGCTTCGCAAAGGAGATCTTGAAGAAGTTCAAGATGGAGAATTGCAATCCTGTCAGCACTCCTGTTGAATGCAACTTGAAATTGACCAAGGATGAACATGGAAAGAAAGTCAATCCGACAATATTTCGAAGCTTGATTGGAAGCTTGAGATATTTGACGTGTACAAGACCCGACATTTTATATGCAGTTGGACTAGTAAGCAGATACATGGAGTCACCAACGGAGTCACATTGGAATGCAGCAAAAAGAATACTCTGATATCTGAAAGGTACAACTAATTTTGGTTTACATTATTCAAAATTTGAATATTTCAAATTAGTTGGCTACTGTGATAGTGATTGGGCTGGTGACAAGGATGATCGAAAAAGTACTACAGGCTTTGTATTTTTTCTTGGTAACTCGGCGTTCACTTGGAGTTCAAAGAAGCAACCTATTGTGACCTTATCAACTTGTGAAGCTGAATATGTTGTTGCGACTGCATGTGTGTGTCATGCAATATAGTTAAGAAGATTACTGAAGAAATTGCAGATGGCTCAACACAATCCAACGAAAATTTTTATTAATAATAAATCGGCATTGGCGTTGGCAAAAAATCCGGTCTTTCATGATCGAAGCAAGCACATTGACACGAGATATCATTTCATTAGAGAATGCATCGAGCAGAAGGAGGTGATATTGAAATATGTGAAAACACAAGATCAAATTGCGGATATTTTCACAAAGTCACTCAAATCTGATATGTTCAATCAATTGCGAGCATTATTGGGAGTTACCGAAAATTAAGTTTAAGGGGGAATGTTAAAAGGTAAACTTAAGAAATTAATTAAAAATGGAAGTGGAGAAGAATGAGCCACATATGAGTATGGACAATTGCACGTGGTATTATTCATTTAATTAGTTGATGATAAGTTGGCTGCAATATTTGTCTAAGAAGAAGACATAATTAGTTGGCAAGAAGACATAAATTATTATAGCAAGCATGAGTGGTTTATTGAGTTGGCAATCATTGGCAAAAATTTATGGTTGACATTTAAAGAAAAAATTGTGGTGTTAATTGCTTTTCTTGCTCTATAAATAGAGTACAAATTTGTGCTCAAAGTGTGTGAAGTGTGAAGTGTTAGTAAAAACAATAATAAGAGTATTTAATTTCTCTTAGCAATTTTATTTTTCTTTCATTTAAAGTCCTTGTTCCTTCCAATAATTTTTTCAATTAAAGTCTTTATTTCTTCCAACAGAAACTCCTTTTGATGTGAATGTAGGAAATTATGGAAAGAATGAAGATAAGTGCTCTAGTTTTTCATATTGTTAAGTAGGAGATTGATAAACTGGTGAAAGGAAAATGAAAACAACTGAGCATGTGAGCTTTGCAAAAACAGATTTGGCAAGATTCATCAATAACACTACAAAGTATACAGGTATCACTGTATTACATTCATTACATAGTCATAATAAAGAGACTTGGATAATTGATACTGGGACTTCTACCCATATGTCCTTAAATAAAAAATTATTCAGTAGTTTTAAGGAGCTTCATCATTTGGTTCCTGTTCATTTACCCTATGCTTCTGTTAAAAATGTCAAATATACTGGCGAAATTTCTTTAAATCCTAAATTGATTCTTAAGAATGCTATGTTTCTTCCTTCTTTCAAATTCAATTTATTGTCTGTGAATAAACTCTCTAAAAGGGCCAATGTCTTTTTCACTTTTTATCCTTCTAATTGCGTCGTACAGCACCTAAAGACTGAAGAGGTTCTGGATGTTGGTCAAGTCATAGGCACTCTACACATATTGCATTCAGAATCTTTTGATTCCATTGTCATAAAAGGTTGTACTACAGCATCTCGTTATAGTTCCTTTTCAATGCCAGTTGTAGTTTATCTAATGTTGAGAATGATACTCAACTTTCTGATTGTATTGTCAAGTCTGTTTCAAATAAAAATTCCTTTGTTTCTGCCAGATATGGCATAGTAGACTTGGACATGTTCCTTCTTCTATTCTAAGTCATATTTCTTGTATCGATAATACTTCCTTCAATAAACCATGTGATGTTTGTCATTTTTCCAAACAGCAAAAGATTCCTTTTCCTCTTAGTTAATCTCATTCAGCATATATTTTTAATCTCATTCATTCTAATCTGTGGGTTCCTTATAAACAACCTAGTCTCAATAATGCTCATTATGTGTTAACAATTGTGGATGATCATAGTAGAGCCACTTAGACCTATCTGTTGCAGCATAAAATGCAGGTTTATGATTATTTCATAAAGTTTCTACCCATGGTAGAAAATTCATTTAGTTCTAAAGTAAAGGTGGCCCGATTGGATAATGAAACTAAGTTTATGAATCAACAAATGCAATTTTTTTTTTCACAAAAGGGAATAATTCATCGACATCATGTAGTTATACCCACAACAGAATGGGGTAGTTGGGAGGAATCATAAGCATTTACTTCAGGTGGCTAGGGCCCTTATGTTCCAGTCAAGTCTACCTAATAAATTTTAGGGAGATGTTATTTTAACTGCTAACTATATCATTAATATGCTACCTACTTCTTTGCTGGAATGGAAGTCTCCTTATGAAATTCTCCATGGATGAAAACCAAATTATATAAGGATGAAGTCTTTTAGATGCTTATATTTTGCTGCCAATACTGTTCCTTATAAAGATAAGTTTGATTCTAGAGGTTTTAAATGTGTTTTTATTGGATATGTTTCTGGTCAGAAGGCTTTTAAAGTCTACAATATAATTGCTTATGTTGTTTCTTTCTCTAGAGATGTGATCTTCTATGAATATAATTTTCCTTTTCAAAAGAAGCAAAGCATAGTTGTTACTGAACATATGCCACTGCCATTGCCTTGTATTCCTATAAATGCAGATTTATCTGATGATATTTCATATGGATCTCGCATGGATGTTCCAATACTTGATCCTTCTCTTGTTGCTTTTCCCTTAGCAACTCTTTTGCCTACTGCTTCTTCACAAGGTGTTTCTTCTCATGCCGTTGTGAGAGTTAGTAACAGGACACGAACAACACCTATTTGGATGCAAAATTTTGTATTGTCTTATGTTTCATCTTCTTCTTTTCCTACAGTTTATTCACCTACATATACAGTGTTCATGCTTAATGTTAGTAGTGTACCTGAGCCAACTTCATACAAGCAAGTTGTTCAATATATTGAATGGGTTACTGCAATGAATAAAGAATTACCAGCTTTGGAGGAGAATCAAACATGGAAAATAACCTCATTGCCACCAAATAGTACTGTAGAAAGATATAAAGCTGGATTAGTGACTAAAGGCTATAATCAAACAGAGGGGGAAGATTATTTTGATAATTTTTCACCTGTAGCAAAATTGGTGACTGTGAGGATTTTTCTTGCTCTTGCAACTATTCGTGGATGATGTATTCACCAACTAGATATTAATAATGCTTTCTTGCATCAGTATTTGAAAGATGAAGTTTACTTGTTGCCACCTGAGGGATATACTAAAGTTAAACGAGTACAAGTTTGTAGATTAAAGAAATCCTTATTGAGTTGAAGCAAGCTTCAAGGGAGTGAAATTCAAAATTTATTGCTCAAATTATACAGTATGGCTTTCATCAATCTCCTAATGATCATTGTCTTTTCATCAAAGCTTCATCATCTTTGTTTATGTCCTTGTTAGTGTACGTAGATGATGTTTTAATTGTTGGAAATTCTGAATCTAATATGCTTGCTGTTAAATAATTTTTGCATTCGATTTTTACTATCAAAAACTTGGGGTATGCTAAGTATTTTTTAGGCATTGAAATTGCCAGGTCTGATGTGGGTACTTTTATATCTCAAAGAAAATATCTTTTTGATATTTTAAAGGATGCAGGACTTGCTAGTTCCATACCTACCGTAACTCTTTTGCCTAAAAACCATAAATTCAAGGAAGACTCTCTTTTGTTGACTGATCCTGATGTGTTTCAAAAATTAATCGGAAGACTTTTCTATTTGAATATGACCAGGCCTGATATTACTTTTAGTGTGCAGCAATTAAGTCATTTTGTTACTACTCCAAAGGAATGTCATTGGGATGCTGCTATGTATGTGTTCAGGTATCTTAATGGTACTTTGGGTTATGGTATTTTTTATAGCAAAAGCAGTACACTGGAGTTAAGTGCTTATTGTGATAGTGATTGGGCTTCATGTCTTGTCACAAGAAAATCTATTATTGGATATTGTATTTTTCTTGGCACATCTTAAATATCTTGGAAGAGCAATGTTTTCAGAATCGGATCGGATATCGACTCGGCTTACCAACTGAGTTAGGAGTCAATTGGTTGGACCGAGTTGACTCAGAGTTTTTATTTTTTTAAATATAATTATTTATAAAAAATTAAAAATTTAGTATATAAAAAATACATTTTAACAACAAATTAATTATCAAATATTAATAGAAAAACAATAATTTTAAATCCAATAAAATTTGCCAATATAAAAACCAAATAAATTGTTCAAATATAAATAGCAAATATCTAAATAAGTTCACATAATATAAAAAAACAAACATTTAAATAAATTCATTTAACATAATAATAAACAATAATCATCAATCATCAATCTTCGTCTCCATCTTCTACTTCATCTCCGTCTCCATCTCCATCTCCATCTAATCCTCGATTAGATTCAACTAAACTATGCTCCAAAGTATCTAAAATTTTCAAAATAAATATATAATTAAATATAATTACATACAATTTTCAATATTCTAAAATAAATTTATATTATATATAAAAAACAAACATTGCACACTTGAAGCTCCATCATCTTTTGGATGTTCTTCAATCATTTTCTCAATTTGATCAAAATCAAGCTCTCCTTCCTCTTCTTCCTTTTCCACAATCCAAAATTCGGTTTTCTCAATTGATTCATAATCAATTGGATCATATGCTTTCTTGGAATTTATTAACCTAATAATTGTAAGCAATGATAACATTATTTTGAGGCAAAATAAAAAATATAAAGATAATTTTATGGATTAGAAGTATCTCACCTATTTTTCAATCGCAAGTTGTAGTAAATATAAACAAGATCATTCAATTTTTGATGTTCCAATCTGTTTCTTTTTTTAGTGTGAATCCGTTCGAACACATCCCAATTGCGCTCACATCTAGAAGAAGAAGCAGTTTGACTAAGAATTCTAATAGCCAACTTTTGCAAATTTGGAATATCATAACCAAATAATCTCCACCATTCATCTTTTATTAGAAATGAAAAGCAAATAATATTAAACTTTTATTAGTTTTTGGAACTTAATATATATACACAAATGTAATCGAAATGTAATATTGATGCTTACCTGGTCTAGTATTTTTGCTGCAAGCAAGTGCCCTTGGACAAGAAAAACCCATCTCATGCTCCCGAAAAAATCTTAACTCGTCAAGTGTCGGTATGCTGGTACTATCAGAATTATCCTCTAACTTATCAATCACATTCAAGATACCACGTATAATCTCCGACTCCTTACAAAAAGAAGATTGATCATATTGAAAAGCAGGATTCAAATAATACGTTGTTGCATGAAGATCTTGGCGTAACATGCGATCCCATCTATTATCTATAATCTCAATGTAGGGCTTGTATAATTTTTTCTTATTTTTAAATACATTCATAATCGCCGTACGTGCCCTATACCTGCCCTCATAAATATATCCCAAAGATGATTTTTCTTCAATATCACATATCCTCAACAAGCGTATCAATGGAGTCATAATCCTCACAATCATCAAACAATTTTTCCAAAAATTTTTATCTAACACAATTTGTTTTACTTCTTTGGCCTTTTGCAAATTTAAAAATTTCTTATAATCAGCACTAACAACCAAAGCTTGCAAATCATCCTTGTGTTCATACAAACTCCGCAAAGCAATTAAATTTGTTGCAAAATGAGTTGTACTACGACGAATAATTTCTCGTGAACCCTCTCTTTTTCTCAACCAATTCAAAGTAACCTTATGATTGTATACAAAAATAGTTACTTTCGAAGCAAGAGACGTTAAACTTTCAACTGTGGGCATTTGTCCAACATCTTTCAATATTAAATTAATACAATGAGCTGCACATGGTGACCAGAAAATAAAAGGATATTTTTCCATAAGTTTAAAGCCTGCAGCTTTATAATTGGCTCCATTATCTGTTACCATGTGAACCACATTGCGAGGGCCAACAAACTCCACAATTTCAGAAAATAGATTACACAAATTTTCAGCATTCGTGTAAATATCAGAAGCATCAACCGATTTAACAAATGAAATCCCTTTCGGACAATGAACCAAAAAATTAATTAGAGGCCTTTATCTATTTTTTGTCCGTCCATCCATCTCCCATTATTATGCAACCAGTATTAACCCAATTATTTCTAATATCATCAATGATCAACTTGACATGCAATTTAGCATCTTTCAACAAATTCACTCTCAAAGCATGATAAGAAGGATGTTTATATCCATGACCCATGCTGACTATTCTATCAATAGCATATTGAAAATAAGGTGAGTTCACGGTATTAAATGGAATACATGCATCGTAAAACCATAATGCAATTGCCAAGTCAGCCTCATGCCATTTATCCTTATTTTGCATGCATGCTTTAATACTAAGTTGAGATGGATCACTTACACCTTGTTTGAAATACGATTCAATGCCAGTTAATGCCATTCTCTTTCCTTTCGAAATCTCTTTGGTAGAAGGAAAAACTTCTATATCATCCTCTTTTATTAGCCCCTTCTTTTCCTTAGACTTTTGCAAATTAGAATCCAATATGCTTTTAATTTCAAATCGAACTTCCGCATTAACCTTTTTGCATGCATCAATATTTCCTTTTTCTCAAGCAAGATGTTGTTTCATTCTATGAATGCCTCCACCATGATTTTGTTTTTGACAAAATACACATATTAATATCTTTTTACCATTTGCATTTGTTGCTGTGGTGACATATTTCCATGCCACATCCTTTTTTTGTCTAACTGAACGTACCGAGGAAGGAGTTGTGGATTGTGTTTCAGAAATTGGTGTAGTAGATTGTGTTTCCACCATAATTTTCTAATAATTGAAGAACAAAAAATATCATTATAATGTAAAAATAACCAAAGAAATAACCAAATAAATGAAAATAAACATTGATCTTACAAGAAAATTAATTATATTAACAAATTTAATTTTGCTCAATTATACAAAATGTGGTAAATAAACTATATATCAGGTCCTACTAGAAAAATATTAGCTCCATTGTACTTCAAGGTTTATTTTTTAGAATTTCTTTATTCCATTTTCTTTATTCTATTTCTTTAATCAATTCTTTAATACTATGAATATAGATAGTACAATTGCATTTTCTATTTTACTGTTTCTGTAATAAGATGGGTTTTGATAAGAATTAAAAGCTAGAAATGAAGATTGATAAAATACATTTCCAATTAACTTCAAAATCTAAATATATACTATAAAATTAATATCAATTATGAACCAATCTAATTGTTTTCTTCAATTTAGTTCCCTTTATTATTTTCACTGGATGACAATTTGATAAAATACATTTTCATGTTGACTCAATTTAATAAAAAAATAGAGCAATGGATGACAATTTGATAAGATATATTTTCATGTTGACTCAATTTAATAAAAAAACTAAGCAATTATTTATACATTGTAAATCAAATTTAGATAAAAAGTCACAATTTTATGGATCCATTTATTAATTTTTATAGACAAATGAATTTACATCCCTTAATTGGTAAATAAAAATAAATAAATAAATTTGCTAAAATCACCTAAGGAATACGCCTATATCACTTCACTGGAACTTTAACATAATGTATATTTTGTACTTTTTGAAACAAGTAAAATTCTGCATAATCCATATTTATAATACCATTCATCCACCAAAATTATCTCATTGCTTCCAACCAAATTGATTCCTACCCCCCTTCAATTCCCAAATATAGAGTGCATAAATCAAAGTTATAAATGGTCATATGTGTTCAAACAAAAAGATAGCAAATGATAAATAAAGAGAAAACCAGAAAAAAAAAAGAACTCAATACTTGAAGAGCTAACCTAAAAATCGGGATAGATCTATCAAATTTAAGACTGATTCGGCATTCTTTCTTGGTCGAAGACTAGACCAGTGGCGAAGCAAGGAGTCGGCATTGATGAAGAAAGCGCTATGTGATGAAGAAAGCAAGAAGAAGAAAGAGTTGCGAGATAAGGAAGCAGAGTAGGTGGAGTCCAAAACGGGAACTAGGGCTTTTGAGTTTAGATTTAGTTTACACTGATTTAGATTTTAGGGATTCCTTTTAATTTTTTAATAAAAAAAATGAAATGGCCAGATTTTGGGTTTGAACCGGAATTCGATCCGAGTCAACGATTTTCGGTTCAACCCGAGTTTTAACGGTTCAAATCGAGTTTTTTACTCTTTCGATTTTTGAGTTGAATCGATCCAAATTTTCTTCCGATTCACGGTTCAACCGGCCGGTTCAACCCGAGTTTTAAAACATTATGGAAGAGTAAAAAGCAATCAACAGTGTCTCAATCTAGTTGTAAAGCAGAATACAGAAGTATGGACACTACAATTTGTGAGCTTCAATGGGTGGCTTATCTTCTTCAAGATTTACAGGTTCCAATTGTCACACCAATTCCTTTTTGGTGTGATAATCAATCAACTCTCCACATTTCTGCTAATCTTGTTTTTTATGAACGGACTATACACTTGAAAATTAATTGTCACATAGTCTGCAATAAGTATAAAGATGGTTTTATTAATCCTCAATATATTTCCACTCATCTCCAGCTTGCTGACACTTTCACTAAATCCTTAGCTTCTCCACAGTTTTATACCATCATTCGCAAGTTGGGATTGCTTTCCTCGCCATCTCCAACTTGAGGAGGGGATATACACAATTCATTATTTATTAGTAAAGTAGTCACGTGTGCACCAGTTAGCTAGTAATAGTTGGTTACATATATAAGTTGTATTTTACACATGTAAAAACTGTATGAGAGAAATTAATTAGATCCAATTACTTTTTCTCTCTCTAATATTTTCTCTCTCAAGTTCTTGAGTTTGTTCAGTCACTATTCCCATTAAATGGAAAGCACTTACATATTGCTGAGCACTCATTTCTTTGGTACTTCACCCTTAAGGTTGTTGAAAGAGAGATTAAGATACTTCAAGAACATGAGATTCTCTAGCTCTCTAAGAATATTTCCTGATAAGTTTTTCCTGAATATATAGGTCTAACTCTTTAAGACCTTTCAAGGAAGCAAGAGATAAAGGAATATCTTCTTGAAACATATTTCCGCTTAAGTAAAGAATTTCTAGGCTCAAATATTCACTTAGCGTATCAGGAATTTTTCCAGACAATTTGTTCTCTGATATGTCTAATATATTGTCACTTTTCAGTCTACCAACTTCAAGAGGAATGAAACCAGTCAATGCATTTTCGTATACACTAATAAGAGTTACAAATGGAAGGAAATTCATGATCTGTTGAGGTATGCTTCCAGTCAGGTTATTTGCATGAAAATACAAGTTTTGCAAATTTTTGCAGTTTGTAATACTTGTTAGGTATCCATCTAATTTGTTTTCATTTAAAGAAAGCTCCGCTAGGTGGAGCTTCTCCTGGGAGTGAGCAAAAATTGGTTCGGTTTAATAACCGAATTGATAAAACAAAAAATCAAAAAATTATGATTTGAGCAAACCGAACCGAAATTATATGATAACCGAACCGAAATTTCAAGATTATAATTAAAAAAATTGTATCTAAAAATTATACAAAATTACTTGAAAAAAAAATACAAGTACAAAATACATAGTACAACTCACAAAAATAAAAATACCATTTTAATTTTTAAATATAAAATAAATAAACTAATAATTTTAGGAGTAAATCGGTCTGTTCGATTTTTTCGGTTTTTGTTTTTTAAAACAGAACTGAACTAACCGAACCTACAAAAATTTTAAAATTAGAAATCGAACCAAATTAAAAAAATCAATCGATTTTATTTCGTTTTAACTAAAGTTTGCTCACCACTAGTTTCTCCATAGCTTATTTTTACTGAAAAGTAAACACATGGCTTTTTCGTTATTTTAAAAGGGCAAATCTTGATTTCAAGAACATATTTTGGATTTTTCTTAATTAACCTAGCCCAGCACATAATTTAATTACCTTTTGAGCTCCCCATATAGTCATTTTTCTTTTTTTACTATTTTCCTCCTTGTCCCAATATTATAGCATTTTTCCATCTGCAGTCTAAACTACAGCTTCAATCTTTTTTATTTGATCCTAATTACGATATATTACAATTTTTCATACTGATTATTTTAAAAATGAATATCATATCATAACATATCATATGCTTCTTGATAGATTAGTTATTCATTATAGAGTTATTTTAGAAATGATTACTTGAAAAAAAAAACAAAACAAAACAAATTGCGTATATATATCTATTCACTATAATTAGGTCGATGGGATTTTCTTGCAACTTTTAAAATTTACGGCACTTTGATCGCTTTAAAATCTGCATAATCTGGAAAATACAATAATTTTTTCTGACAAAAATATAGAACTCTGCTGTCAAATTATTAATTTACAAATTCTGACTTTTCAACTTTTCTAAAAAAAGAGAAAAAAAAAACAACAACAGAATTAGCATTGTTTGCTGAGAATAATAGTTGTATAGGATAATGATCCCAATACTCAACCAGATGCACAAGATATATCGGTTTAATAGCTCCTAGTTGCTTCAATCACACTAAATTCGGGAAAGAATAAATTCAACTACAACAAAAACCAAACCTGTTAAACGGCTACGATTTGTTTGTCTTTTTGGGTTCTTGTAAGCAATATGGCTATTTTAGAATTACTCTCTTTTTTTTTTTTAATAACCATATTGTATTCAAAACCTACTAACCCAACTAATTTAAGAGAAACATAATACTTCCTCCCAAATATTTAAAAATATTTTATTTTCAAAATTCAAATTCGAAATTTCTAATTAAAAGAGAACGAATATCTATCATTCCATATCATCTTTTGGGATCGGAGCATTACTTTTTAATCAGTTATTAGCAATGAAATAGTCAATTAAAGAAAAAAATGAAGTAAAAAAGGTAGGAATAATTACGGGACGAAATACCCGATTTTAACAGAATGGAAAATTCTCAAATTTTTTCGGACGGAGATGACAAAAAAATTCCCAACTTTAAATTCGGGGAGGGAACGAGTAACAGAATATCAGCCTCACGTCCCCGACCTGAGCATATATACCATGATACCCTTGATTTTCTAATTATTTATATATATACCATTATATATAAATAGGGCAAAAACCTAACTCTTTCATTTTGGGCCAAACACACAAAACACATTAAGTCACCCACCCCCATCGATTCTCTGCATAACTTTCTCTTCCATAAACAGCTAATTTTGTTTTTGAGCTTATACCCTTTACCATATTTATTTATCTTTGATGATAATCGTTTTAGATTTCGATTTCTTTGCCTAAAGGTATGTGCTTCATCGTTATCTTTGTTAGTTTGCTGTAATCGGTTCCGAGATGCTAAGACGGGTTGGATCTGCGGCGCTGCGGATGGCGAGGGAGGCTGGGTAGGGATCTGTGCGCGGCTACTGCTAGATCTGAGCGTTGCGGCGCATCCGAGGTGCTGTGGTCAATTTCACTCATGGTCACTCAAATTATCACTTATCGCACAAAAGTAACCGACTTTTTTTTCTATCTTAAATGTCACCGAACTTCTAACATTTTTTCAAAAAAGTCATGTTGACCGGAATCTGGCTATAACTCTTGTCGGATTGATGACGTGGCATATGACACGTGGTAACGAATAGTAAATATATGACTTTTTTGCAAAAATGTTAGAAGTTCAGTAATATTTAAGTTGGAAAAAAAAATTGGTTACTTTTGCACGATAAATGATAAATTTAGTGACCGTGAGTGAAATTAATTTAGATTTAGCATTTGTTGGAAATATTGTTAAACAACAAGTAGTTTCTGACATGGCATGCCATGTCATCAATCCGGTGATAGTCCTCACCGGATTCCGGTCAACATGACTTTTTTGTAAAAATGTTAAAAGTTCAGTAACATTTAAGTAAGAAAAAAAAGTTCGATTACTTTTGCGCGATAAGTGATAAGTTGAGTGACCGTTAGTGAAATCAATCCCGAAGTGCTGCGGGGCTGCCTGTGCAATCCACTTGATTTTTTTTTTAATGAACATGTTTGGTGCGTTTGCATGGGTTTTTTTGGATGATCATCTATTTGGGATAGGTTTGATTCTATTGGGATAGATGTGATTTTATTTTGGCAGATTTTGAATTTTGGGCATTTGATTCTGTGTTTTTTTTTAAAAGAAAAAAATTATTATATGATTCTGGGCATTTGATTATGGGCATCCGGTCTATCAAGGACGGGGAGGAATTCCCACCCGCGTTCCAAGCGTGGGCGGGGATTGGGAAGGGGAATCCCCGAAATTGAATGGGGTGGGTGATGGGGACCCATTCCCCAGCCCCGCCCCCGCACCGTCCCGCCCGTGATCATCTCTAGAAAAAGGTAAGATGTAGAGTAATAATATGGTAACAAATTCAGACTTGAAATTTTGCTTCATTGGAAGCACAGATAATACAAAAAGGAGTTTAACATTATTTGCTGAAGAATAAATATTTATTTAGGATACATAATCTAATGTATTTAGAAAATGTTTTCCTTATAATTCAATCAGATGCAAAAGCTCTGCTTAACTGCGCGAAGATGCTTTAGTCCCAACCAATGCCACTGCAATCTAATTCCAACCAAAAGTAGTTTTTGAAGTGTGTAAAAATAATCAAATACATATTTAGTTAGCAGAGGTTCCATGAAAAATGCGATTATATCAAAGAAATATTAAGAGTTGATAAGATTTTACATTCAACTCATGTTCCAAATCAACGTAGTCCTCCAAATGTAGTCAATAATAAATTAAAATAATAAAGAAAAGACGAGTGCGCATTATAAAGTAGAAAAAAACATTATAATCTTAATTCAACTTGATTAAAGAAATAAATTCAACTAGATAAAGAAAATCCATACCTGTTAATGGCCTATGCCTCTACGAATTCTAGTACGCAGGAAAGTCTCTTTGATGACATTTAATTTTCTATTGACATCCCCCATACACATTCGATTTGCTGGTAGTTCTTCAGAGCATGAAACTCCAATTTCCAAGACAGCTAAAATACATTTATGCGTATCTCCATCAAGTTTCAAACTTTCAACAATGTCATCATCATCATCCTCTATAATTTCCGATGGCATTATTGTTGCAGCCGCATCTCCTCTTTCGATAAGTAGCGGGTCCAAAACTTGTATGATTTTTTCAGGGAGATTAGCTTTCACAAAGTTGTTGAGATTTAAACCATCCCTAAAAATTGGATCAATTGGCCTCCGTCCTGTGAAAATCTCCAGCAAAATTATTCCAAAACTATATATGTCCGCTTCTTTTGTTGCCTGGCTGCCAGCTCCATACTCTACAGTACATAATTAATACATCACAACATAGACTGGAGTGCTTAGGAACAATTTAATAAAGATAAGCAGATAAAACTATACCTGGAGCAATATAGCCAATAGTTCCTTTTATTTCAATTGAGCTAGTTTCACCTTGAGAAGATTCATTGGTGGGCACTGAATGGAGCCTCGCTAATCCGAAATCACCGACATGAGCATTCATATCTCCATCAAAAAGAATATTGCTTGGCTTCAAGTCACAATGAAAGATTGTTGTTTCACAGTTGTCGTGAAGATAGTGTAATGCAGAAGACACATCGATGGCAACTTGAATCCTCTGAAAAAGGCTTAAATTCCTTGAACTTCTACTACCAACTTCTCTTGGATGCAGCCACACGTCCAAACTCCCATTTGCCATAAAATCATAAACTAGAGCTTTGAAGTCATTGCCTTTAAAATCAATGCTGGAGCAGTATGTCAATATCTTGACCAGATTTCGATGCCGAATGTTGCGTAATGCTTTGCACTCGGCAAGAAAGCTCTTGGAAGCTCCATGTTTTTGAAGTTTGAGTACTTTCACAGCGACTAACTTTTCTCCTTGAGAATCAAAAATTCCTCTGTATACATTGCCAAAACTACCTTCTCCAATTATATTGTCGGAAGAGAAACCATTGGTTGCTTTCAACAATTGGTTGTATGAAATTCGAGGAATCTTATTCTCTTCAAAAATTTTTGGAGATTGATTCTTTCTAGACTTTCGCCTATAGAAAATATGCAAGGATATTATTGCAATAAGCACCACTATTGGACATATGGTTGCTGCGAGGATGGTGGCTTTGGTAGAGTTTTTGTACTTCTTTTCTTTAATAGGACATGCTGGCAGCTGCAATTCTGGGATTCCGCCACAAAGGTCACTGTTCCCATCAAATGAAAAAGCACTTATGTTTCTGAACACTCCTTTCTTTGGCACTTCACCCCTAAGTTTGTTGAAAGAGAGATTGAGATACTGCAAGAACATGAGGTTCTTCAGCTCTGCTGAAATCTTTCCGGACAAGTTGTTTCGTGATAGGTCTAACCATTGGAGACCTTTCAATGATGCAAGGGATGAAGGAATATCTCCTTGAAGCATATTGTCCTCCAAGTATAGAATTTCCAGGCTCAAACATTCACCTATTGTCTTAGGAATTTGTCCAGACAATTTATTCTCTGACATATCTAAGTAGTTGATACTTTTCATATTACCGACTTCAAGTGGAATGAAACCAGTCAATGCATTTTGTGATAAATCAACAAATAATAGTGTAATGAGATCAAATATCTGTGGAGGAATGCTTCCGGTCAGGTGATTTTCAGAAACATATAAATACTGTAGACTTTTGCAGTTTCCAATACATGTAATTAGGTTTCCTTCTAATTTGTTTCCATCCAAAGTAAATTCAGAAAGCTGGGTCAGATTACATAGGGATTGTGGAATTTCTCCAGATAGTCTATTTTCTGACAACGTTAATTGTTGCAACTTTACAAGTTGCCCGAAAACATCAGGTACTGGACCAGAAACAAGGTTATTGCTAATGCCAAATGCATACAAATTGACAAGGTTCCCAAGTTGTGATGGAATTTTTCCATATATTTGATTTCTTCCCATATATACTTTAAGAAGATTCGACATATTGGCCATAGAGGTTGGTAATAGGCCCCCAAAATTGTTCCTAGTAATTGAAAGTATTGATAGAGTGCTGCAGTTAGACAAAGATTTCATAAAATTCAAATCTTTGCTTGCATTATTGCCTAGGAAATTGAATCCCATATTCAGGTATTGGAGACTTTTTAAATATCCTAGATTATTTGGAACTTGACCGCTTAGTTTGTTGAAACCGATGTCAAGGTCTTGAAGCTGAGAAGCATTAGTGAGTGAAAATGGAATACTTCC
The DNA here is from genome assembly GCA_947683425.1 of Excoecaria cochinchinensis. NCBI lineage: Eukaryota > Viridiplantae > Streptophyta > Magnoliopsida > Malpighiales > Euphorbiaceae > Excoecaria > Excoecaria cochinchinensis. The sequence goes on along the minus strand of CANTUQ010000008.1, from coordinate 2,921,046 downwards.
ATGAAATTGGTTAGCACCGAAATAAAATTTTTGCAGGTTAGGAAGAGTGAGGCCAATATTCTGTGGGAGACTCCCTAGTATTTGATTTGATACTACAGAAAATACAGTGACTAAAGAAAGATTGTAAATGGCGGAAGGGATTGTACCTGTCAAGTTATTCTCACCAACTGCAAAAAATGTTAAGCTCGTCAATCGTCCCAAATCATTTGGAATATTTCCCTGCAGATGATTGTATTCTAAAGAAATACGTTGAAGAGAAGAAAGGTTTCCAAAGGGATGTGGGATCTCTCCTGTGAGTTTATTTTCAGAAAGGACAAGTCTCAAAAGCTTTTTGAAAGAACCTAACTGAGCAGGAATTTTCCCAGCTAGGTTGTTGTTGGCCAAATTCAAGTATGTGAGATTGGAGCAGTTGCTGATGCATGCTGGAATTTCCCCTTCAAAGTTGTTGAATGAGAGGTTGAGATTTCTCAGTCTGAAAAGTTCGCCGACTTCTTCAGGAATGACTCCATGGAATTTGTTGTTATCAAGCCTGAGGAACCTTAAGAAGGTGAGGTTCCTTATATAAGGAGATAAGGTCCCCAACAAGCTCAACCACTGAAGATCTAGAGAGGTAACTCTCTTATGTTTTCTGCCACATGTGACACCTTCCCATCTGCAAAAGTCTACAGAATCATTCCAGAAGCTCAATACGCCATCTGGGTCATTGGATATTTGGGCTTTGAATTCCAAAAGAGCTTGTCGGTCCGTTTCATTTCCCAAATTGCTGAGAGAATTGGATATTTTGGATAAGGAAAACAAGAGAAAGAGATGAAGGATTGATGAGAGTTTCATTTGTGTTTGGTGGTTTTGACGGTTTACTATGGTATTGGGACGAGGGAAACTGATGAGTGATGATGGTAATGAATGTTATTGATGGATCCTTTAAATAATTATACGCTACAAGGAGGACTTCAAATTTATGGTAGCTTATGACGACTTGGAATATTGATATTTTCACATTACAAAACAGTTGTTTTCATAAATAAAAAATAAAAAAATTATCAGCCTCACCATTGCAAATAAAGGTAAGTACGAATCAGAGTAGTAACTATTTTACATATTTTAATGGAGAAATTTAGCTATTTTTTTAATTTTTAAATTTATAAATCAAATACAGCAATCACTTCACAAAGTTCTTAACGCGGCATTCCAATCACATGTTTGTCCATTAAAAGAATGGAAATTATGAATGGGATAAAGAATTGGCAACATCATTGCCACCATATTGAAATTACATTTATTATATTATTAGTTTATTCTTGTGGGTGGAAAATGGCACTAAATATAATGCTTCCACAAAATATCATCAGTTCGTCAACGCTTCATTTCCATTGTGTTCTCCACTGCGAAATATTTACACTTATTATATATTCCCCGATTAATTAACTTAACAAATTGTCCTATCCACAAATTCAATCTATATAATTCATTTTTTTTTTATCCAAATCTAACTAAATCCGTCATTGATCCAATTCATTTATTATGGGTTAAAACCACCAAAAATTAATTTATTTTTTTTTAAATAAATAAATTATAATAGCGATCAAATATACAGAAACTAACAGAAAATTAATTCTCTTAAAAGCAAGCAAATAATGAATAAAATGGGAGGTTTTGATTGTAAAAATAAATAAACTACAGCAGGATAAAATAAAATAAAATCAATTGAAAGAACAATTCAACTGAAAGTATAATTTCAATTCCAGTTCACTACTTGATTATAGATTCAATAATAAATTCTAAACATTATTCGGTAAACTAGTTCTATAATTGTTAAAAACGTTTCTAACAATCAATGCTTCTTTACTTTGTAAACTAGCCAAAAAAATCTAGTTAGCTAGCCTTAATTATTGAAAAACATAAGAGATACTCTTTACAATTTAATCCAATAATTTCATTAAGATAGAGAAAGACTTGATTCTAACCGGCAAAACAAGACGCTTCTTTTCATTTAAGTTAGATTATATTATTCCTTATAATGAATTAAGCACCTATACTAAGTATTCAACCACCCTAATCTACCACCAAATTATAGATTAATTAAAGATATTGAATGTTGTAAAGAAACGGTAAAAATATTTGTACCAGTACGCATATAATAATAATAATAATAATAATAATAATAATAATAATAATAATAGTTGTGAGTGTTTTGTTTCCTGTTGAATTCTTGTCTTTGTTCTTAGCTTGACTCCATAGATGTTGATTGTTTATTATCTAAAATTATTTCCATAGTTGGAAACCTGACTCCATTTCTTGATAAATGTCAATCTAATAAAACAAGAAAAAAAAAACTGTTAATTTAGTTTAATAATAAACTAATAAAGGATTAATTTAAATTAAAAAAATTTCACCCCATTTCATACTTTTATATATAATATAGATATAGATTATGATTATGATTTCTTTAAAAAAAATTACTTGCTTTCATAAACTAAATAAATAATATTACCGATGTCTGAATTATGAATTCAGATTATTATTACAACGTAGCATTCTATCACTAGTTTACCAACTAAAAAAAAGAAATTATGAATGGGATCTAGAATTGGCAACATCATACCACCATATTAAAATTATATTTTATTATATTAACAGTTTATTCTTCCCTCTTTAGATTCGGTGGTGGAAATTGACACTAAATATAATATTACTTCCACAGAATTCCATAATTAGTTGATCAACGAAGTTGGACATGCTTAATTTTCTTGCCAACAATTCACTTCCCATCACTAAAGCCCATTTTGGTCTCCACTATGCTTAATTTCCAAACTCCCATTTTCCACGAAATCGAACACTAGAGCCACTGAGGTCTCTGGATTGACTAAAAAGCCTTGGAATTTTGTGATAGCTTATGCCTTGGAATATTTGATCTATTCACATTACGAAACAGTTGAAGAGTGGACTTGAAGAGTGGGCTTAACCTTGGGCCCCCTCCCCAAGGCCATTATCGTCATCAATGGCCCTTTTTATTTTGTTTCCGATATTTCTTCTTTCTTTATTTTAATTTCGTTTTTTACGAGGGAGTCACACAGAAAAGGAAATGGAAGTATTATATAATACTTAGACCAATGCAATCTTGTAAAGCAATACTATTGTTTATTGGACACCAGGCTTTTTAGTGACAAATTAACAAATTAAGATTAAACTCTAATTTATTTCAAAAAAAAAAAAAAGATTAAACTCTAATTCATTCATTTTTCCATATTTTATTGCTACAAAATGCATCTATTGCAACACTTTCTTAGTAATAGATATAAAATTGTTGATTTTTATCTATTTGCTATATTTTTAAACTACAATATGAAAAATATATTGTATCGGAATATTCAAATTGTTGCAATAACCTTAGTCTATGAGCTTGGATACAGCGCATGTGAAACTATTACTATAGAACAATTGCAATATTTTTATTAAATTTTATAATAGTTTTCTATCATTGTCAATGGTCAAACGAGGCCGAATTAATACAATAAATAAATAGAGGAAATTACTCCGTATATCACTTTTTTTACTTTTTTTTCAAAAATACCATCCTTTTTTTATACTCTTTCATAAATCTTACTTTTTAAATTTCTTTTTACAAAAATACAATATTTTCTTTTTTATTCACTCTGTTCTCGCTGCTGTTCTCAGCCTTCTCTCCTTCTCCATCTCTTTGTGCTTCTCTTTATCCCGATATATTTTTCTTTCCTTTTCCAACATTCATATTTTTATTTCCTTCTTCAGCATCCTCTTTCTCCTTCTCTGGCTGGGTTGTAGTACGGTGAGATTGTTTTCCTCATTTTTTGAGCTATAAATTCATTTTATTCTTCTTCATGAGTTGTTTTCCTAGACATCTCCTCATTCTATCTCCCCTCTTCCATTTCAGATGCTACTACACGCATAATCCAAAATCTCACTCATTTTCGCTCTAATTACTCAATTATAATCTTGCTAGTCCTCTTCTTCAGTCTTATTTTGCATACGCTCTCTTTAATTGCCTTCTTCATCACTCTCATAGCTTGGATTTTTCTCCACTTCTCTCACGATGAGCCACTTGCAATTCTTGGTTATCAGGTAAATGATTTGGGGGTTTTGGGTTTTCTTGTCACTGTTGGTTTTGGTTTAGAGTGGCGTTTGGCCTAATGTGGTGGTTGCTATTTGAACCAGCGTCATTTTGGTGGTTTTACACGCTGTGCTTAATGGCAATGCTTCAAATTCAAGTAGTGGCTATGGTTCTTATGATAGCTTACTTGGACAAATCGAGACAAGCAAAACCAATTCCACTTTGTTCCTTTTTTTTTTCTTCTTCTATATATAATGATAAAATTAGTTGGTTATTTTTAGGTTCTGAGAGGTAATTTGAAAACAGAGATTGTGAATTTTTCTTTGCATTTTTCTTTTTGATTCATGGGACCTAATTTCATTAGCTATGAAATCCTCTATTTTGTTTGAATTTAACATAATTTTTAGCCCTTTTTAATTTCATAGGTTGTTCTGTTTTGCTTACTATGGCTTTGTTTCATTTTGTTTTTGCTTTATTTGATTCACAAGGCCATGGCCATTTTTTAATTTTAACATTTGTTAGTATTTAGTTATGTATAATAACAGAATAGTTAATAGGCAGCTTATGATATCTTTTGTTGGTGGTCCTTTACTGATAGGCATGATCGGAGGGAAATTAATGGCTACCAGCTATTTTTTTAAGGTACTGCTACTACAAATATTTTATCAGTCATATTGCATCTCTACTTATTGGAATGGTTAACTAATAACTAATAAGTACCATCCAGATATTAAATGTTTGTTGATTATTTTTACTTTTCTTAGTTTCTAGTTGATATTAAATGAACAATAAAGAAATTCTCAACGCATAAAACAATTTAATTTTAAAATGATAAGCGAAAGTTGAAAAGGGCAAAAAAGGCAGTGCATAAATTACAGTGTAGTGTTTATAAATTCTATCAATTATCTTCACAAAATTCCGAATCTGCTTTATAAATTTTATGTTCAAAGAATTTTAAACTTAAATTCCATATATATATGCAAGTAATTTTGTAACGTTTGGGAATAAACCACTACGATAAAAAGAAAAGAAAAATGAAGAACCTTAAACGAACATAAACCAGTTTAACCTCAAATACACTTCAGTATTATATAATACCAGTGGACCAAACATGACATTAAAGGGAAAAGAATTTCATTCCACGATACCCTGCATTAGGAACAGCATTAGAGATTCCACAATACCCTGCATCTCTCCCTCTCTCTAACTAACTAACTTAAAATGTAAAATGAAATACAACTAAGGAGAATTATGTTGTTCTCTCTCTTGCTGTTGGTTACACTAACAGAATGCAGATAAGGAAATCACAGGTAACCAACAAATAATAATAACAGAAGCCTAGATAGCTCCCTTTTTTCTGTAGTTCCTGCCCATAAACTTCGATTAATTCACTTCCTGAGTGTTCTGCATCCTTTCTCATAAGAGAGGGCTTCTTCCTTTTTAGTAGGAGTTGATGAATCAACATCATGAGTTGTCATCTCTGCCTCGTCTTCTGTACGCACTTCTTCCTGAGATTACAGGCATAAAAATTAGAATATAAAAATTAGATAGAAACATAGACATGCAAATAAATAAAATGAGCCACCTTTTGGCTTTTGCTAATAGCATAATTCACAACTAATATACGCACAATATACATCTAACATACACATAATATACATCTAATATATGAATAATATACATCTAATATATAATACACCTCTAATGTACATCTAATATATATGTAATATACATATAATATACAGACAATATACACCTTATATACGAACAATATACATATAATACACAACTAATATATGCATAATATACATCTAATATATACATAATATACATTTAGTATACAAATAATATACATATAATACACATCTAATATATATCTAATATATATGTAATATACATCTAATATACATACAATATACATCTTATACACATCTAATATACACAATATATATCTAGTATACACATAATATACATCTAATATACATCTAATATACAGGCAATATATATCTAATACACATCTAATATACAGACAATATACATCTTATACACATCTAATATACAGATAATATACATCTAATACACATCTAATATGCTTCTAATATACACACAATATACATCTAATACACATCTAATATACATCTAATATATAGGCAATATACATCTAATACACATCTAATATACACATAAATACATCTAGTATATATACACACAATATACATTTAATACACATCTAATATACATTTAATATACAGACAATATACATCTTATACACATCTAATATACACATAATATAAATATAGAATACATACAATATGCAGTTAATATAGATCTAATATACACATAATATACAGACAATGTGCATCTAATATACATCTAATATACACATAACATACATCTAGTATACGCACAATATATATTTAATACACATCTAATAAACATTTAATATACAGACAATATACATCTTATATACATTTAATATATGCATAATATAAATATAGTATACGCATAATATACATCTAATATACAGACAATATACATCTTATACATACAATAAACCAACTATTATTTACAATAAATAAACCAATTGTACATATTATTACTAAAACTTATAATCAATAAATTCGTATACTAAATTATACCATTAATTAGACCACATTAATCAATACAATGACAAAGATATTATCAGCTTATTGAGATATATATTCCTTGTTGTATTATGATATTTAAGATGGATTGCTATATTGTACATAAAATACATTATCTGTACCTTATATAGTTATATATATAAATTTCTTAACAAACAAACTCAAATAAAGGAAATATAATCAGAAGTAATTAAGTTGAAAGCTTTTGATTTACATACCATTTCAGTTTGTGTTTACGAAGGCACCTTTCTTAGGTTGCAAGTGCTCATGAGACGTGGTAAACTGTATAGAACCAATGAGCTCAATTGATGGAATTCAATCATTTTGTTATTGCAATTGCCATTCTTTAATGGAATTTATAATAGATTATAGATATTTAACCAAAGAAAAAAAAATAAAATTGAGCTAAGGGAATTATAAGAGTAATAACATTATAGATGACACCCAATGGGAATTATTAGACTAATAACCTTATAGATGACACCCAATTTTTCTACTGATATTTTAGCTGCATTAAGCAATGGTCCACACCCAATTCATTAGTTGATAAAAAGTAAAATAAGTCTTATTTTGGTTACCAGAATAGTTTAAGCAATTCAAGAAGTACCGGGGAGAGTCAGAAACATCTCACTCTCTTACTCAAAATGCATACTAAGTTATTGTGCAATGGCCCCAACAAGAAATTATATAACAAAAGAAAAAAGAATAAATATATATATATATATATATATATATATATATATATATATATATATATATATATATATATATATATATATATATATATATATATATATAAATTTAAACTTTTTACTCATAATCATAAATTATCTTACTGCCAGTAAATAACAATTCTTTTCTCCTTAATCAGTGTTTCATGAAATGACCTGTCCTCCATACAAGCTTACCTGTATGAACAAACTGCTATTTAATCATTAAAATCAAATTAAAATAACACAGAAGAAGAAGAAGAAGAAGAAGAAGAAGAAGAAGAAGAATTATTATTATTATTATTATTATTATTATTATTATTATTATTATTATTATTATTATTATTATTATTTCATCTTATTACCTTAACAGAACACCCTCGATCATTACCAAGCAAAAACATATCAGTTCCATTTCTATCTTTTGTAAATTCACCTGCTAATTTTTTATCCTAAGAATTATAATTCACTATGAAAACAAATTAATATCAAAATTCAATAACACACCCACGACTTCTTTCTTCCTATATATTTCTGTCTTATATCTATAAATACCCAAAAAAATCCCAAAAACCCAAAATTTAACAGGTTCTTTCAAGTGTTTACATGAGCAACGTATGGTGATTAGGAGATCAAGGGCTTTTTAAAAAATTTAGAAATGATCTGATTAATACCTCAAAAAAAAAAGGAAAAAAGGCAAAAAAAAAATGAAACTAACCAAGTAGGAGGGGCAGCAGCGAAAGCGGTGTCGGGTGACCGGCAAGCCACGGGAGCGGTGCGAGGCAAGCGACAGCAGCAAGGGAGGGAGGCAGCGAGCGGGTGGGGGAGACGGCGGAGGGAGCGCGCCGCAGCTAGGGCGATCAACGGGTGGGAGCGGCGGCGGAGGGCAGGACGGCGCACCAGATCGAGAGGTAGAGGGAGATCGAGGAGAGGAATGGAGAGAGAAAGAGAGGAAAATGTGTATTTTTGAAAATAAAAATGAAAAAGTGACATATATGTAAATGAAAGTAGTATAAATGAAAAAATGAGAGAAAGGGATATTTTTTTGTTGAAGTTATTTTTTTTATGGTTAATTTTGTAAAGAGCCCAAATAAATAATTGAATAAAGACAAGGGCCTATTAAACCTTGCAAGGATACATCGGCCCAAAGTTAAGCGGATTCAGATATCTGGTGTCTAGTTGTAAAAACTATTAAATAAATAAAAGAATAAATAAATAATAATTCACTACGAAATCAAGAAAATAGAGACGAAATTCCGTCTCTAATTAAAAATAGAGACGGAAAAATACCGTTTCTATTTTGGCAGTCTCTAAATTTAAAGACCGAAATTTTTCGTCGCTATTTTTAGAAATGGAAATATTATTTCCATCTCTAAAAATATTTTCGTCTCTAAAAATAGAGACGAAAATACTTTCCGTCTCTAAAATTAGAGACGAAAACGAAATTTTCGTCTCTAATTAGAGACGAAAATTTAGTTTTCGTTTCTAATTTTAGAGACAGAAAACCGATCTGTCTCTAAAAATAGAGACGGAAATGGAAGTTTCCGTCTCTAAATAGAGACGAAAATTTCCTTTCCGTCTCTAATTAGAGACAAAAAATTCGTTTCCGTCTCTATTTTTAGAGACGGAAATAATTTTTCCGTCTCTAAATTAAATACATATTTTTTTAATATATTATTAACTATATTTTTTAATTATAATTATTAACTATATTTTCCGTCTCGAATTCTATTTTTAATACATATATTTTTTTTAATAATAAAACTATGATTGCCAAAATTTATATAATGAAACAAGTATTAAATAAAAATTAAGTAAATTAAATAAAAATATAAATAGTAATGTATATTAATATATGTAATTTAGTAAGACTACAAGCAAAAGTACTTGAAAAAATTTAAAACAGTAACTAAGATGGAGGTGATTGCGAACGATCAGCCGACGGTACATGAACATTTCAGCTAATGAAATTCTCTAACCTATTAATGCGGTTCATTGAATTGTCGACTGTGCTGCGAAACTCAATGACCTCATTTGTAGTCACCGCAAGTCTACTCGTCGTTGCCATAGAGGATGAAGCGGTATGCGAATAACAAGTATTTGCATAAGAGCCCAAGCCGAAGACCCGTCCACGGTGGTCCCTACCGCCAGCTGCGTCGTAATATACTCTTGCATGATCGACATTATCACCATCTGCTTGCTAACTCTGAAAACTCTCTAGTACCCATTCTTGTAATGAAAATTATTCGAATGTTATTTAAGAGTAATCTAAAACTAAGAACATATAGAAAAATAACAGTAAAAATTTTAAAAATCATACATGAACTTGTCTAGCTCAATCGCTGACTAATGTGACACCGTCATGATTTTGCGTATGTGTATGAAAAAATAACTCATGAGTATATGGTGTTCTGCCCATACTAGACTCCTGTAAATAAATTATAGGTCAACAACATTTGAACAGAATACTCCTTAAATTTGTATCAAAAGTAATGGGAAAAAACCACAACAATACTCATATATGTTAATATTTTAATACTAGCTAAGCGAAAACAATTCTAATTCAAAATACAATAACATTTGGTTATAGATTAAAAAAATTTCGGCAGAGTTTCCCCTTAATTTGTAATAAACTCCCTGTTTAAAAAGCATGAAAATATATTTAGAATTGTATTATCCACAATCAAAATCCTTTCAAACTCTTTACACAATATTTTTCCCATCCTCTTTCATGCAATGAAATATTTAGCCTATTATCAAGATGTGATATATTGCAGTCAAAAAATTTCTAATGCACTAAATAATTTATACACAATTGCAATAAAAAGTAGCTTGTATAAATTAAGATGTATGAATACTTACGAGTCTGTCAACATGCTCGCGATTGGACAACGTTCCTCCAATGTGTAAAGAAACGCTAACTCCCTCTGTCCCTCCCCTCCTATTAATAGAATTCCGATCGGCAATTGTGAGGGCCTCCGTTGATGACCAGTACTGCATCTAATTTGTCAAAATTTCTTCATTTATGTACCGTGGTCGTTGACCCTTAGTGTGCAACTTTTTAAGCATGTCCTTGTAACGTACACGAGCACGTTTCTCCCATACAGTGTAGACTAGGTGATCAATCGAGGAATTCCAATAAAAAGCTTTTTGAGAAATATAAAACAAAAATAAAAAGGTTAAGCATAATGTATGTATTTGTACAATACGTATAAAATTTAAATAATACATGAATTAAGGTACAATAATTAGAAATAAATAATTTAATTTAGTTACCTGAAACTCTTGGAAATAAAACATTTTTATCTCCTGATAACTTCTGGACGTCCTACATATTATTGGCTCTCCATGCCTTGTCCATTCAAAATAACTGGGTACAAATCCCTTCTTTAGCAAATGTAGATGCACCTCCTCCGTAAGAAGATAACACCTATGTTTATACTTTTTGCATGGATATCTAATTTTTAAACCGTCCATATATGCAGGCTGAGAGCTTGCATACTCAATGAAATATTGAACGTCTTCAACAAACTCAAGATTAATGTAACCATCAGGCTTTAGTCTTCTATACATCCAACTTCTGTCTAAATTATTCATTATTGTTAAACTGTAGCGCAACAATCAAAAATACATAATTAGTACCAAAGCATTCCAATTCTCATAATCAAATTAAATTCTATTATATAATCTATTTCTTCAAATTAATTCATAATTAGTTATGCAATAAGTTCTCACATCTAATCCACTATTACAAAATTTTATACATAATAACAAGTATAAATCAAAAGAGATACACATAACAATAGAAATTATCAACATAATAAAATTATGTCAGCATTTCTATGCACAACACATAATATAAACATGATTACAATACATACATAATAATCTCATACACACACACACACACATATAAGTATATATATATATATATATATATATATATATATATATATATATATATATATATATATATATATTATCAAATTCAGTTTAATATCGAAAAACTGACCTTTCGTCAAGATACCAGTCGGTCAGGGAGGGAGCAAGGGATCGAAAAGACGCGTGCAGCGGAACTGATCAGTGGTCGATACCGGTAACGGCGGGGTACATGAAACAAGATATATAATTTCATTTTAAAAAAATTACATTTACGCTGACAATTATATATAATTGAATTCATACATGACAAATTAAATTGCTTACGTATATTACAATGCGTAAAATTCTATGAAAAAACGGGCAGAGTTTCCCTTAGACGGGTCCTTATCCCCTTGTTAAATAATAGCAAATTTTACACTTCTATAAACTATCAACATATCTCAACTCCATAAATAAACCAATACAATATCACATTTCCCCTTCCACCTCAAACTTTCAAGTAAAAAGGATAAATTCACCAACAGCTGTGAATTTAACCTTTCAAGTCATACATACAACTAAATACAACTACAACATTTGTAATTTAATTTAATTACAGTCAAATTAAAATATGGTCATTACAGTAACTGGTAACAGGCTGAGAAAATAACATACTTTTAATGCATAACTAACTTAATTACCTAGGGTGAAGCAACATTTCCATTTACAGATGGTTGTGATTTCCATCGCAACTACCCACTTTCCAATCCCAATTCATTATGATTTTCCTCACCTATTAACTAAACTGAAAAAAGGTGTATCCCACTCTCTCTTTTTTTTATTAATTTTTTATTTTATTTTTTGAATCAATTCAATCTACAAATTACTAATTTACATGAACTATAATTTGTATGCTTAATTTATCTGTGATATTAAAAATAAAATATATTAAGAGAATTAGTGTATTGAAAAAATCAAGTAAATCAAGTAATTTAGAACACCAATGTTCTTTTCAGAAGGAAAACAAAAATCAAGTAGCAGCTGGAATGATGGAATTAGCATATATGAGAACGGAATTTAAGGTAGAAACTAGCAATGTACAAAAGAAAATAAAATTCTAAATCAATTAAAATTTATAACATAATAAAAAGACAAGAAAAATAAAACTAACTTAAAAAAATACACAACAACATTTATATTATTAGGGGAAGGAGAAGCAAGGGTGAAGGCAGAGCAAACATGCTTCTTGCCATGCACTGATGATGATGTGCCTATAATAGGGGAAATTCCAGGAGTCAGAGGTTGTTATGTTGCCATTGGTCATAACTGTTGGGGTATTCTTAATGGTCCTGCTACTGGTACTGCTTTGGCTAAGCTTATTATAGATGGAAATTCTACCATTGTTGAACTGTCTAAATTCAGCCCCGCCAGATTTGTTGGCGGTAGAAACCCCTAGTGCTTTCTTTGTATTTAATTATAAAATTCTGATTAGACTGAGAATTGTATTTAACTACTAAGAATACTTTCTGGTCCAAACTTCATCAGTGCAGTAAAATTTCACACACACTTGTAATGTATTGTAGGCCAGATTTTTTTGCACTCTGAAATTGATCTTTTTGCTCCAAATTATTTTAAGTCTAATAAAATTTCAAGCATGTATGTAAATATTACATTTACTAATTAAAACAAAAAAAAAACAAAATACCTGATACAGATCTCACCGGAGGGAGTACACCGGAGCAGGCGACGGGGCGGAGAAGATCGCCAGCGTCGACTCATCGATGGCGTGGGGACCGGACAGCGAAGGGCACCGGAGTGGGGAGGGGCAGCGATCTGGAACAAGTGGAGAGGGGGGAAAGAAAGAAGAGGGGAAAAAGAAAGAGGGGGAAAAAAGTAGAAGTTAGGGGTTTAATCCCAAAATTTAGAGACGGAATAATAATTCCATCTCTAAATAGAGACGGAATTATTAATTCTGTCTCTATTTAGAGATAGAATAGGAGTTCCGTCTCTAAATAGAGACGAAATACAAATTCTGTCTCTATTTAGAGATGGAATAGGAGTTCCATCTCTAAATAAAGAAGGAGTTCTTATTCCGTCTCTATTTTTAGAGACGGACATTAGTTTCTATCTCTATTTAGAGATAGAAAAATTATTCCGTCTCTAAATACCGTCTCCAATTTTGAAGGGAAATAATCCTATAGGCAGCGATTTTAGCGACTCTTTGCTTGTAAGCAGCGATTTTGGCGTAGGCGTCCTCTCCCCTTTCTTCTATTAAGTCTAGGTCTTGACATCTTTCCTGGATGTTCGTCCGTTCGGAATAGAATGCTGACCGATAGGATGGAAGGCCAACCTCTACGAGTATCATTGCTTTGGAGCCGTATACTAGAGAAAATGGCATTTGATGAGTGCCCGTCCTTGGTGAAGTCCTGTAAGACCATAGGACACTCCACAGTTCTTCAGTCCAGTTGCCTTTTGCTTCACCCAGTCGTTTCTTTAACCCTTCTAGGATGGTCCAATTAGAGACCTCTGTCATCCCGTTACTCTGAGGGTGAGTGACTGAGGCGAATCTCAGGCCGATATTCAAACCTTGGCTAAAATTTCTGAAGGTGGAGCTATCGAACTGCTTGCCATTATCTGTAATGAAAATGTTAGGTAAGCCATACCTGCAGATGATATTTTTCCATGCAAAATTTTTGACCCTCTCTGCTGTGATCGTTGCTAGAGGTTCTGATTCGATCTATTTAAAGAAGTGGTCGACTGCTACAATGAGGAACTTCATCTGCCTTTTTCCTTGAGGGAAAGGTCCCAAGATATCCAAGCCCCATTGGTCAAATGGCCATGCGATTCCGATCGGCTGTTGGTCTGCTCCGGGCTATCTCATGACCCTTCCATGAATCTGGCATTGCTGGCATTTTCTTACTTTTTTCTGGGCATCTTTAAAAATACTTGGCCAGAAGTATCCGGTCTGGAGTACTTTTCTTGCCATAGCCCTGCTAGCTTCATGTGCCCCACAAATGCCTTAATGGACCTCTCTCAGGATGTAGTCTCCTTCTTCCTCCGTTACACATTTGAGCCAAGGATGGCTGAAAGCTTTTTTGTATAGATCGCCGTTAATTATGGAGTAATTAAGGGATTTGCATGATACCTTTCGAGCTTCGATTTTGTCCTCTGGCAGTTGTCCTATTTGTAGGTATTGCTTAATCGGGCTCATCCAGGTTTCACCCCTTTGATCAATCTTAATCATTTTCGGCTCATCTAAAGAGGAGGAGGTTTGGTCGACAATAATGATATTTTCTCCTATTACTCCTTATTCGGAAGCAGACATCTTTGCCAGCCGATCGGCTTCGAAAGTTTGATCTCTCGGCACCTTCTGGAGGTTCCATTCTGATCCAGATTCTTTAAGTATTCTGATAACGGCCTTGACCTTTGCCAGATATTGGATCATGCCGGTTTCTCTGGCTTCAAAGGTGCCCAAGACTTGGCTTGTCATGGGCTGAGAGTCGCTTTTGATGGTTACTGACTCCGGCCGGATGGTATGGAGCAGTCTCAATCCTTGAAGAAGCGCCTCGTACTCTGCCACATTATTAGAAGCTTTAAAGCTAAGTTTTATTACATACCTTATTGCAATGCCCAGGGGGCCTGTTATTACGATACCCACGCTGCCTCGAGTGTCGTTTGCTTCGTTATCCACAATCATTTCCCATTTTTGACGTTTGGGCTGACTGTCGATGTCTTCACTGGCGAACTCAGTAACAAAATCTGCCAGAGCTTGAGCCTTTATTGCCGTCCTAGGCTCGTACCTCACATCCCATGACTGCAACTTGATTGCCCATCCTATCATTTTGCCCTCGAGGTCGGGGGTCTGAAGAATTTTCCTGATTGGATGACCCGACCGGACCACTATCATATGCGCCTCGAAGTATTGTCTTAACTTTCTTGCGCACATCATGAGGGTAATGATGAGTTGCTTGACCGGTCCTTTCTTTAAGTCTGCAACCCTGAGTACCTGACTGACGTAGTACACGGACAGCTGTTGTGTCCCTTCTTCTCTGCAACGGCCTCACCAGAGGTAGACAAATAAAGGTACAAGTTTTCACCTGGTATCTGTCAGCTGAGCAGTGGTGGATTAGTAGGAACTTCTTTAACTCTTCGAAATCTTGCTAGCAATCTTCCCCCCAATTGAAAGTCTCACTCCTCCTCAGCTTTTTGAAGAATGGAGTACATCGCTTAGCTGAGGTAGAGATGAATCGTCCTAGGGCAGTAATTCTCCCATTCAACTTCTGGACGTCCTTTATGCTCTTGGGAGGTTGCATCTCGAGGATGCCTTTTATTTTCTTCGGATTAGCTTTAATCCCCCTCTGAGAAACCATGAAGCCCAAAAATTTTCCTGAGGGGACCCCGAAGATGCACTTTTCAGGATTGAGCTTCCTCCGAAATTTGTTTAATGTACAAAAAATTTTTGCCAGATCGGCAGGATGTTCCTTAGGGCTCCTGCTTTTAACGATCATGTCGTCCACATATACCTCCACATTCTGCCCAATCTGGTCTTTAAAAATTTTATTCATGAGATGCTGATACGTGGCACCAATATTTTGTAGACCGAACGGCATCGCCTTGTAGCAGAAGGTTCCATTGTCTGTGATAAAACTGGTCTTCTCCTGGTCTGCAAGCCACATCAGGATCTGGTGGTAGTGTGACGCGCGCCGAACCCCGTAGGCCCCCGAAAATCGGCTTTAGGGCGATCAGGAGAGGTTCATAAAACTTGTAAGGTATTTATAAGTGCGTCTATTTTGGGCAACAAGGAGATTTCATAGAGTCGCCACCCAATAAAACATTGGAAAAGTTCATCTCGCCTCAGTGAGCCTAAGACGGCGCTGCTATGTCCATTTTGGGCAAGCCAGAGGGATCTTGGAGGTCCCATCCTAATAGAACATTAAGAGGGTCCTCTCGCCTCGTGGAGCCTAGGACTATGCAAGTTAAAGCCTTTTTACGGGACACAAGAGGTGTCTTGGAGATCCCATCGAAATAGGTCTCTCGCCTCGTTGAGCCCAAAGACCAGAGAAAGTTCGGGACTTCCCATTTATTCATACCTTGATTAAATTTATAATTGAGCTTTGAATTTAGCGTTTCATCCCTTTTCTCATTCAATTTTAAATTATTTGTCTAAGCGCGCATATCAAACACATAATAAAAGCGATAAATAAAATAAATGAAAGCAAAATAAATTACAATAAAACTAGGGGCGGAATACAACCCCCATTTGTAAATAAAATACAATTCATGCATAAGTCGGGCTATTTATTAAATTGAGGACATTGGTCCTCTCATGCATAATTTAAAGAAAATAATTTTAAAATGATAATTTATTTTGGATGAAAAATCTAGGACATTGGTCCCATTTTTATTAAATAAAATCCAATTTAATTTAATAGAAATATTTTTGTGATTTTCTTAATTAACGTGCATAAAAATAATTTATTATTACAAATTATATAATAATAATAAAATAAACCCAAATGAAAGCAAAATAATGAAAATAATAACAAATCAACTCCCAAATGGATCTTCAAATCTTTATGGGCTCCCACTTGGTATGAAAAATACTCACACATAAAAATAAGTATTGAAAATAAAAGAAAAACAAAACAAATAAAAGTGAAGTTAGTAAAAAATTAATTAAACATATAACTTGAAAACAATTAAATTAATGCAAACAAAATTGCATCATGTATGACAAGCCAATTAAAATGACATAATAAAAAAATATGCAATTTAACAAATTAATAAAATCAACATGCTAAAAAAACATAAAATAGTGTTAATAAAATTTAACATGCATAAAAACACAAAATAACATCAATAACATCCAATCATGCATAAAAAGCAAAAGAAATACTAAAAATTAGCATGCATAAAACATATTAATAATAGTAATAAAAGCCAACATGCATAAGTAAACATAAAATAATAATTATAAAACTCAACATGCAAAAAAATGAATAGAAAATACAAACATAAAATTCAGCATGTGTAAAAGCATAAAATAATAACAATCAAAAGAAATAATAAAAATCAGCATGCATAAGAAATAAATAATAATAGTAATAATAATATTAAACAAGAATAAGGATAATAATAATAATAATACTAATGATGATAATAACTACAATAATAATAATAACACAATAATAACAAAGAATATGAACAATCAAACATAATAATAATAATAATAATAATAATAATAATAATAATAATAATAATAATAATAATAATAATAATAATAATAATAATAATAATAGAAGATGAACAATATGAACAACATGAACAACTAAATAAAAATAATATGAACAATTGAATAAAAATAATAAAATAGTTCTAAGAGAATTTACATGTTAAGTAATCAAATAAAAAGCCAAAACAAGAAATAAGAAGAAAATAATAAGACTTAAAAGAATTTACATGTTAACTAATTAATTAGAAATAAAAAAAAAAATTAAAACTTAAACTAAGAAATTGAGCCAAGAATGTTTACCCTCAAAATTTATCTTGATGAAGAGAAGGTAAGATCCAATTTCTTGTCTTGTATTGTTGAAATAAACTTAGAAAATAAAATATTGAAAGTGAATTTTTACTCAAAAACAAATAATTTATTCATTTGTCCCAAAACAAAAATTGTCCATTGAAAATAAGAAAATTTTCAAGAATAAAAATGGTTATTTTTTGCCTTAAGAATTGCTGGAAATTCCTTTAAAAATTGAGAGAATTTGTTCTTGAAAGAAAAAAGAAGAAGAAAAATATTTTCTAAAGAAAATCCCCCTCCATTCTCCCTAAAAAACTCTTTTTATTCCCCTTAAAAATCATATTTTTTAATTAAGAAATTAAATTAATTTAATTCCCATAACTACAAAAAACCACTGAATTTATTGGGTTGTAAGATATAATGCTTTTTGAATTAAATTTTGCAAAAAAAAAAGAGAGTTAAAAAGCATTTAAAATGAAGAATTTATGGCCAAAAAGGCCAAAATAGGCAAAACGGACGAACAGGGGCGCGGGGTGCCCCATCGGAGCGCCCGACGGGCTACCCGCGCGCAGGCGCGCGCGACGGGCAGCCCGTCAGCACGCGCGATGCTACGCGCTGCCGCAGCCCGACAATCGCGCGGAAGTTTTTTTTTTTTTAAATTTCCTATAAAATATAATAATTTAAAAACTCATTTTTTTCATCACAAAATAAATTTTAAAGTACTTTAAAAATATTTTTGAAACACATTTTTATTTAATTTTAAAATAACAAATCGACAAGGAAAACGTCACTTTCAATTTTCCTTCCTTTTGCCTATAGATCGGCAAACTTAATTTCATCATTGGGTAATCCTGATCAAGGTTACTCGGGACCCGGTGTCTATAGTTGCCCCCAATTTTGGGGAGGCTAGTGTGTGGATGCCTAGGTGAGCCAAAATTCAGGAAAAGGAAAGAAGCGCGTACATGAGGCTGCCTCCTTCCAGCTGCTCCCTCGGGAACAGTGTCGTGATTCATCCTCTTGAGTTGCACTGAGTCGCTGACAAGGCTACAAAGTGCCAAGGAACCATCCTAAGACGGTGATGCGCCGAGTTGCTACCAAGACTACGAAACGCGAAAGATAAATCGCACCGAGCCGCTAACAAGGCTACTAAAAGTGCGCTGCACGGA
Source organism: Excoecaria cochinchinensis (assembly GCA_947683425.1). Taxonomy (NCBI): domain Eukaryota; kingdom Viridiplantae; phylum Streptophyta; class Magnoliopsida; order Malpighiales; family Euphorbiaceae; genus Excoecaria; species Excoecaria cochinchinensis. The sequence continues at coordinate 2,902,057 of CANTUQ010000008.1, read as the reverse complement.
GTCACTGACAAGACTACTAAACGTACAGGTGCTATCCGCAGATAGCGATGCGCCGAGCCACTGACAAAACTACTAAAAGCGCAGAACAAAAAAACGCACCGAGCCGCTGACAAGTCTATAAAAAGTGCGCTGCACGGAGTCGCTGACAAGACTACTAAACGTGTAGGGTTCCATCCTAAGACGGTGATGCGCCGAGCCACTGACAAGGCTACTAAAAACGCACAAGAGAGATGCACCGAGTCACTACCAAGACTACCAAAAGTGCACGAAAGAACTACACCGAGCCACTACCAAAGCTACCAAAAGTGCACTGTTCCTTCTTCTGATTATGATGCGTCGAGTCGCTGACAAGACTACGAAATGCGAAACTTGCTCTTCTGAGGTGCACCGAGTCTGCTACAGACTACCAAAAGTGCACTGCACCGAGTCGCTGACAAGACTACTAAAAGTGCAGGATCCCATCTTCGAATGGTGACTGTCTTCTTTTAGATATTTCCTGCAAAATTATGTGCACAAAAATATATACAAGAACACGTGTGTGTATGGTATGAGATGCGAATGCTTGCAAGAATGTATAGACCATGCCCTAGGTGGCCCAGGGTGTGCTGAGGATATAGCTTGGTTGCTCCACTATGCCCCCGGAATCAATAGGATTGTCATCTTGGCCTTAGGGATTCCGTCCCCCAATAAGTTTTCTGAAAGAGACATCCAGTGCACCTTTGCCCCCCGGTCGATAATCATATGCCCAGGATTCTGACTCATGTCCTGAATTATGCCTTATCTAACTGAAAAGAAGATCATCCGAAGTATACCGCCTTATTACTCTAGGCATCGAAAGTCACTGCTTTAAAGGTAATGCGTCCCTTGTGGATTTTCACACTAGCTTTTCTTTATGGGAAATGCGTCCCTTAAGGGATTTTCACATAACCCTTTGCCTAACTTTTACCTGGGATGGACCCAACCTAAACCAGCGGCACTTTATTTTTATATATATTTTTTTTGTAGGGCAGACTGCCTGTCTCCAGGTTTTCACCCTGCCCTTTGGCCTAACTTTTGCTTAGAGAGCCAGCTACGGTTTTCATCTCTAACGGACTCTTTTTTTTCAAGATTTTTTATCTTTTTTTTTTTTGAGCTGCAACAGAAAACTATCATCAGAACCATCGCTAAAAGTGAACAGCACCTATCTGCTTAGGCACCTTCTGACAGAATGATTAGACAATAGTCATTAGATGAATAAGTGATATATCTCTTTTTAAGGCAGAACTAAAAGAACAATGTAAACTGTATTCTTTTATTCATTGCCAAATTGAGTACATTTCTATATGATTTCATCATACATGATCCTTATTTAACAAGAATTCAAAAGCACAAGACTACACCTAATCTCGGAATAGATCTTGTAAGCATCAAACTCCTGTTATCAATCGGCCCTCTCGGGTTTTCTCGATTGAACATTTTCTCTCAGCCCTTAATTTTTGCCCAGGATGCCTTTTTTCGGTTTTCACCCTGACAGGGCGCCCAATTTTAGCAAGGCCACCTTTTTTCGGTTTTCGACCTGCAGGGCATTTATTCTCTTCTTTTCATTTTTTTGGTCTTTATCCATGGAACCTTTTTAGTCTATCGACATTGACCGGGTCTTTAAACTCATTCCCATCGCTGTCTGCCAAGATTGCTGCTCCTTTCGTTAGCAACTTCTTCAAAACAAACGGACCTTCCCAAGTTGGTTTGAATTTTCCTCGTATGTCCGGCACTCCCGGCCTCATCATCTTAAAGACCAAATCCCCTTCTTTCAACGGGTGCTTTCATACCTTCTTGCCAAAGGACCGAGCTAGTCTCTTCTGATAAACCTGATTGTGATAAAAGGTTCTCAACCTATCTTCATCCAATAGATTCAACTGCAACAACCGCTGTTGTGCCCATTCTGTCTCTGGAATCTCGGCTTCCATGACTACCCTTAAGGGTTTCAATTCAATTTCAACCGGCAGAACTGCTTCGGTTCCGTATACCAGGGAGAACGATGTTGCCCCCGTAGAGGTTCTGACTGTGGTTCTATAACCCCAGAGTGCAAAAGGCAGCTTTTCCGCCCAATCTTTATAGCTCTGAACCATCTTGGCCAATATTCTTTTCACATTCTTGTTTGCAGCTTCAACCGCACTGTTAGCTTGAGGACGGTAAGGAGAAGACTTGTGATGCTGGATTCCATACTTCTGAAGCATCTATTTAGTTTCTGCTATGAATTGCACCCCATTATCAGATATAATATGGTGTGGGAGGCCATATCTGCATATAAAATTCCGCTCGATGAACTTAGCCATATCCCTAGCATCAATCTTCTTGAAAGAGTCAGCTTCGACCCACTTAGTGAAATAATCAATGGCAACTATAATGAACCTGTGCCCATTAGAAGCTGTAGGACATATCTCGCCTATGATATCTATCCCCCAAGCTGCAAATGGCCATGGAGATGTCAAATTACGTAGCTCTTAAACTGGGACATGCCTTAAATTCATGTATTGCTGGCATAACTGGCATTGCTTCACATATTTTGAGCAATCCGTATCCATTGTGAGCCAATAGAATCCTTGGTGCATGATCTTCTTCGCTAAGGCTAAGCCATTCATGTGAGCTCCGCAGACTCCGGCATGAATCTCTTCCATAACCTTTTCAGCTTCTTTTTTTGCCAAACATCTTAACTGGATACCATCGACTTGTCTCTTATACAATGTGCCATTTACACTGATGAACTGAGTGGACAACTTTCGAATCATCCTTTGGTCTTTCTCGGTGGCTTCCTCTGGAAAAACTGACCGTTCCAAATAATTCTGAATGTCATAGTACCAAGGGTTTCCATCGGTGGCCCCAACATCCATCACCTGCTCAGCTTCAAAACAAGGCTTTTCCGAGCTAGAGATTAGCACGGGTTTTATAGTAACCCCTGTTGGATTATCCCACATGGACACTAGTGTCGCTAGAGCATCAGCCAATTGATTTTCATCCCTGGGAGTGAAGTGAAAAGTGCAAGTCTCGAACTGGCTGCTCAACATTCTCAAGTGCTTCACGTAAGGTAACAACCTCTCTTCCTTAACTGACCATTCCCCTCTGATCTGATGAATTACTAATGAAGAATCTCCGAAGACTTCTGCGGTCTTTGCCCCTAGAGCCAGCAGTGCTTCCAATCCGAAGATGCAAGCTTCATATTCTGCTTCATTATTGGTTGCCTTGTACCTCAACTTCTTGGCTAATGGCAGCTTTTCACCATCCGGGGTCGTAAGAATGATCCCTGCTCCTGCCCCTTTACTGTTAACTGCCCCATCAAAGAACAATTGCCATCCTTGTACTGCCATGGCCATGACATCTTCATCTGGAAAATTGTATTCGAATTGGTCTCCCTCAATAGGATGCTCAGCCAAGAACTCAGCTACAGCTCTTCCTTTAATGGTTTTCCTGGTGATGTATTCGATATCGAACTGCTGCAATAGTAGTAACCATCTTCCCATCTTTCCCAGCAGAGAGGGCGCTTCCTGGAGGTACCTAAGCAGGTTATGCTTAGCAACCGCTTGTACACTGAAGGAATGAAAGTAGTGCCGCAACTTCTTAGAAGCCTAAATAACTGCTAAGCAAATCTTTTCCACTTCCACATATTTGGCTTCATATGTCAAGAATTTCTTGCTAAGATAGTAGACAGCAAACTCTACCCCAAAATCATCCTCTGGGCCATCATGGCACCCACTGAATTGTCTTCTATAGCCAGATACAAGATTAGAGGCTTGGCATGCCGTGGTGGTCTTAAAACTGGAGGATTCAAGAGATAATCCTTAATAGTATCAAAAGCCAATTGACAATCATTATTCCACACCACCGGCTGATTCTTCCTAAGAAGTTTGAAGATGGGCTCACATACTGAAGCCAGCTTGACAATAAACCGGCTGATGTACTGAAGTTTTCCCAAGAAACTTCTAACCTCTTTCTCTTTTTGAGGCACTGACATCTCTCTGATGGCCCTGACCTTGTCGAGATCTACTTCAATTCCTCTCTGGCTTACCACATGGCCTAACAGTTTACCTGAGGTAACTCCAAAAATGCACTTCTTGGGATTTAAGCGCAGATCATACTTATTAATCCTTTGAAAGAACTTTTCTAAAGCCTCGAAGTGACCTTCTCTAGTAGCTGACTTGATAATCATGTCGTCAACGTACACCTCCTCTTCCTTGTGGATCAAATCATTGAGAACTCTGGTTGCCATCCTCTGATAGGTCACTCCTGCATTCTTTAGTCCGAAAGGCATAACCCGGTAAGCGAATGTACCCCACTCGGTGATGAAGGCTGTCTTTATTCGATCCACTATCTTGTTAAGGATTTGATTGTACCCTGCGTACCCATCTACAAAGCTGTACATCATGCAAGCAGCGGCACTGTCTACCAGCACATCAATATGAGGCAGAGGAAAATCATCTTTTGGGCAGGCTTTGTTCAGGTCCCGATAGTCCACACATACTCGAACTTTTCCATTCTTTTTAGCCACAGGAACCACATTGGCCAGCCACGTCGGGTATTTAACCTCCAGTAGAAACTTAGCCTCAATCTGCTTATGGATCTCCTCTTTCACCTTCTGAGCCCATTCTGGCCTAAGTCTTCTGAGCTTTTGCTTGACCGGTTTACTTTCTGGGTAAGTTGGAATGGCATGTTCGGCTACATCTCGATCAATCCCCGGCATATCCTCGTAGGTCCAGGCAAAGACTTTTTCATATTTTTTTAATATTCTCTCAAATTTTAGCCTCTCCTCAGGAGTTATATCTGATGCTATCAAAATTTTCTTTGGATTCTCCAAAGTTTTGAGATTAAATGCAGTCGTGCCAGTTGAGTTAATGTCAAAAATGAATGCATCATGTTTATGATCATGAGAAATGAAATCATCAGAAACATCACACAAGTAAGCAAAGTTATTCATCTCATTAATGTAATCAGAAACATTAACATTGTCATTAAAAAGTTCTGGCATAAAAAGACTATCTAAATAACTATTGCCTTCATCTTCTATCGATGACGATGCTGCAGCCGACTGGGCTTTAACTTCTTGGCTTGGTGGAGGCTTTTCAACTACCTCCGATGAGATCTCCAAATCTTCAAACTTCAGCTCTGGCTCTACCATCTTTTCCTTTCCCTTCCACCTGGTAGCTAACAGCTTATCAGTGACAATCTCCTCGGGCTCATCCCTGTCCCAGACACTGCACTGAGTCATAATCTCCTCATCCCAGAAGTTCTCTGCGGACTTGATAACTCCAACATCCCAGTCAAAGACATCATTGAAAATTTCAAACCCCGGAATGATCTTTCCATCCACCCACTGAGGCTCTTCTTCTCCAGTATAGGCACAGACCGAAGATGAGGGAACAAAACTCTCTGAAATGTGGGGAATCTTCTCTGACACTTTTTTCTTGCCATGTTCTCCTTTGTAACCCAGACCCTTCCGATCTTTCTGGCCTTGTGTTGTGATGGCATCTTGCAACCCCTGCAAATTTTTACCCAATCCGGCCCCTGGGAGGAAGTGCATCTTCTTCATCATATTCATCACCTGAGGGCTACCTGCCAAGCCCTGCTCCTCGCCAATCACTGATACGTGAAAGCCAATAAATGGCTGATTAGAGATCCCCAAGGCAGACACTTGGTTCTCTCTTGCTGCTTTAATGGTCACCACCTCCCCTTCATGAGGTATCTTTACCATTTGATGTAGGGTGGATGGCACTCCTCCCAATTTATAGAACCACGGTCTTCCTAGTAGGGCTGAGAAATTTGCTGAGATAGGCAAGACCACGAACTCTGCCTTTGTCTTAATAGGCCCAGTCCTAATTAGAGCTCTGAATGTTCCCGATGCATGTCTTCGAGAATTATCGTAGGCTGTGATGGTCAGATCGGACTTACTCAACATACTCTCGTCCAGCCCAAAAGCCTGAAGTGCCACTAGGGGGCAAACATTTATGGATGACCCATCATCAACCATAACACAAGCAGTGTGCTTGCCGTTAATTTGAGCCTTGATGTATAGTGGTCGGTTGTGATTGCGGCCTTCAGCTGGCAAATCTGCGTCAGAAAACAACAGTCTTTCCCCTGATCCCCCCTTGACAAGATCTAGCAACTCAGATGGAGAAATTGTGGTGGCTACGGTGGACTCATTCAATGCCTCAACTAACTTCTGTCTATGAGAAGGGGACTGCCTTAGAAGGTCCCAAATAGATATCTGAGCCGTGGTCTTTTTCAGCTGCTTTATTATGGAATTTTCTTCCGGCTCCATCTCTACAGGTGCTTGCACTGAGCCCTGCTGCTTCTCAACTTCGGGGACCACTCTCCCACTTCTTGTTATAGCCCCAACTCTCTCATCCTCCTCCGAATCCCATGGATCCGTGAACTCTCCATCTTTTTCATCTTCGTCTTCGTCTCCACTCTCACTAGTGGACCAACAGTCTATCACCGCCATGGGAATCCCTTCTTCACTTGCCTCAAGGCGAGTGATAGCGACGTATTCATTGCCATATAAATCCTGTAATACATACCATTCAGGTAGGCTCGACCCAATCATGAAGACAGGCGATGGCACAGCATTAAAATTAGACTTCTTCTTGCTCTCCCTCTTTTCAGGATCGGTGATCTGCTTACTATCGATCAGATCCTGAATCTGGTGCCTCAGCCTGAAGCAATTGTCTTTCAGATGACCCATATGTTGGTGAAAGGCACAGTACTTATTCTCTTTATGCCCCGGTTCCCCTTGGATCCTAACTCATGACAAAGGCCTACCCAAATTCGAGAAGTACCTCTGATTCATTCCTGTTGCCGACACCTCAGCTGTCTTCCCACTTCTATTACCACCGCTGGAACTAGCTGACTTGGTTGCACCTTGATTATTGTAGCCCTTCTTGGCATAAGCCTCACTGTTTGCCCTTCTGGCCATATATTCTCCTTCTGCCTCTATAGCAATGTCCTTCAAGGACTCCCAATCTTTCAGCCCCTTCATTTTCAGTCCATCTCTCAGATATGGGCTGCCATTCTGAATGAATAACCGGATCTGATCAGGTGTATCGGGTTTGCGCTTCATCTCCATAACTCGGTTCCTCCACCGAGTGAGGTATTCATGGAAAGACTCCCCAGCCTTCTGCTGTAATAACTCTAGATCCTTCATTGTGACCTCCATGCGAGTACTGCAATCGTATTGCTTTAGGAACTCTTCAGTCAACAAGTTCCAATCTTCTTTGGACCTCCTGTCCAGCCCATGGTACCAGTCAATAGCAGCTCCTGTAAGACTCAAGCAAAAGTATTCTATCTTCTGCTTCCTTGTTAAAGTTATCAACTTCATGACTAATGAATACTGCTTAATGTGTGCAGCAGGATCAGAGGTGCCGTCAAATTTTGGGATGTCAGGCATCTTGAAGTTCTAGGGGACCAAATCATTCCCATCCAATTCACGATCCTCCAGGTTCATTCCCCTTCCTACCGTCATCATCCTTGTCATAGTCTCAAATTTCTCCTCCATCTTCCTCCACATTGCTTCCTCTAGCTTGGGCGACTTTCCTTTTACTACCATTTGTTCCTCTTGCTCATCCTCCTATAGGTCAACCTCAGATCTTGGGCCTTCTCTATGCTCAACAGGTGCTGGTGCTCTTTGCTCAACCGCAGGTGGGTCAACTACAGCAGGGGGATCCTCCCTAACAGCCCCTTGTTCTTCTGGCCCCCTAATAGGAGCAGTAGCAACTTGTTGCCCAGCTATAGTAGTGGCAAGATTGCCCATCATGGCCATCATTCTAGCCTCAAACTCTTCCATTTTTCTCCCCACTTCCTCGGCAATCATTGCCCTAGTTGCATCAGACCCACTGGCTGGATTAGACATACTTGATGATTCTGAAGAGAAAGTCTCACTACTATATGAAAGAGAATCTATGCTCCGATACGGCACCAGCTCTAGTAACCCCAAGAGTGGAATCCTTCTCAACCGACCGTCGGGACCCCTAAACCACCCAGGCGAATCTATGATGGCTGAAATAAATACATCTCGTTAGGATGATTGAAATGCAATGCATGGTCGTGCTGATGCAACATAGACAAACACATGCAAGCAGATAGATCCTTCCAACCTTATTGCCCCCAGACAAGAGGTAGCATAGTCTCTTTCCTAGGTGGGCTTTATCCAAGAGTTAACAAGGAACCCTTTAGACACGTATGGTGCACGATGGAAAACCGGCAGCATAACAGCTCTTTAATGTACACACGTATGAGTGTTTGGCCATTATGTATTTAAACACCTCAATTAAACTAAGATGAGCCCATCGGGGCATGAAAGCCTTTGATGAAATCCATTTAATTTAACTGATTTTGTTCAATATATGATGGCCCAGGTAGCAAGCACGGTATTACGGTACATTTCACCTAGTGGAAGTATCTATTGCCATTACATGAGCTTTGGTCAAAGGTATTGATACTTTAGGGCTACCCAAGCATGGTCCCTGCCAACGGGTCTAGCTCATCACGAGCATAACGACCGATTGGGTCACCATTTGATATACCATAAGGTACGAGGCTTGGGCTGGTGATTATCCTTAACACTTCCCTAAATTGAGTGAAAATAGGGTCGTGCTTCGGGAATGCACCGGGGTTAAAATAGGGACAAAACTAGCATAATCTAAGGCTCTAACATGGATGCAATGCAATTTCGAAAAGAGATGAAATTTTTAAATTAAAACTCAATTGTAAATTTTAACTAAGGTACTTTCGAAGGGAAGTCTCAAAGTCCCCAATGGAGTCGCCACTGTGACGCACGCCGAACCCCGTAGGCCCCCGAAAACCCGCTTTAGGGCAATCAAGAGAGGTTCATAAAACTTGTAAGGTATTTATAAGTGCGTCTATTTTGGGCAACAAGGAGATTTCATAGAGTCGCCACCCAATAAAACATTGGAAAAGTTCATCTCACCTCAGTGAGCCTAAGACGGCGCTGCTATGTCCATTTTGGGCAAGGCAGAGGGATCTTGGAGGTCCCATCCTAATAGAATATTAAGAGGGTCCTCTCACCTCGTGGAGCCTAGGACTATGCAAGTTAAAGCCTTTTTATGGGACACAAGAGGTGTCTTGGAGATCCCATCGAAATAGGTCTCTCGCCTCGTTGAGCCCAAAGGCCAGAGAAAGTTCGGGACTTCCCATTTATTCATACCTTGATTAAATTTATAATTGAGCTTTGAATTTAGCGTTTAATCCCTTTTCTCATTCAATTTTAAATTATTTGTCTAAGCGCGCATGTCAAACACATAATAAAAGCGATAAATAAAATAAATGAAAGCAAAATAAATTACAATAAAACTAGGGGCGGAATACAACCCCCATTTGTAAATAAAATACAATTCATGCATAAGTCGGGCTATTTATTAAATTGAGGACATTGGTCCTCTCATGCATAATTTAAAGAAAACAATTTTAAAATGATAATTTATTTTGGATGAAAAATCTAGGACATTGGTCCCATTTTTATTAAATAAAACCCAATTTAATTTAATAGAAATATTTTTGTGATTTTCTTAATTAACGTGCATAAAAATAATTTATTATTACAAATTATATAATAATAATAAAATAAACCCAAATGAAAGCAAAATAATGAAAATAATAACAAATCAACTCCCAAATGGATCTTCAAATCTTCATGGGCTCCCACTTGGTATGAAAAATACTCACACATAAAAATAAGTATTGAAAATAAAAGAAAAACAAAACAAATAAAAGTGAAGTTAGTAAAAAATTAATTAAACATATAACTTGAAAACAATTAAATTAATGCAAACAAAATTGCATCATGTATGACAAGCCAATTAAAATGACATAATAAAAAAATATGCAATTTAACAAATTAATAAAATCAACATGCTAAAAAAACATAAAATAGTGTTAATAAAATTTAACATGTATAAAAACACAAAATAACATCAATAACATCCAATCATGCATAAAAAGCAAAAGAAATACTAAAAATTAGCATGCATAAAACATATTAATAATAGTAATAAAAGCCAACATGCATAAGCAAACATAAAATAATAATTATAAAACTCAACATTCAAAAAAATGAATAGAAAATACAAACATAAAATTCAGCATGTGTAAAAGCATAAAATAATAACAATCATGCATAAAAAGCAAAAGAAATAATAAAAATCAGCATGCATAAGAAGTAAATAATAATAGTAATAATAATATTAAACAAGAATAAGGATAATAATAATAATAATAATGATGATAATAACTACAATAATAATAATAACACAATAATAACAAAGAATATGAACAATCAAACATAATAATAATAATAATAATAATAATAATAATAATAATAATAATAATAATAATAATAATAATAATAATAGAAGATGAACAATATGAACAACATGAACAACTAAATAAAAATAATATGAACAATTGAATAAAAATAATAAAATAGTTCTAAGAGAATTTACATGTTAAGTAATCAAATAAAAAGCCAAAACAAGAAATAAGAAGAAAATAATAAAACTTAAAAGAATTTACATGTTAACTAATTAATTAGAAATTAAAAAAACAAATTAAAACTTAAACTAAGACATTGAGCCAAGAATGTTTACCCTCAAAATTTATCTTGATGAAGAGAAGGTAAGATCCAATTCCTTGTCTTGTATTTTTGGAATAAAATTAGAAAATAAAATATTAAAAGTGAATTTTTACTCAAGAACAAATAATTTATTTATTTGTCTCAAAGTAAAAATTGTCAATTGAAAATAAGAAAATTTTCAAGAACAAAAATGGTTATTTTTTGCCTTAAAAATTGCTGGAAATTCCTTTAGAAATTGAGAGAATTTGTTCTTGAAAGAAGAAAGAAGAAGAAAAATATTTTCTAAAGAAAATCCCCCTCCATTCTCCCTAAAAAACTCTTTTTATTCCCCTTAAAAATCAGATTTTTTAATTAAGAAATTAAATTAATGTAATTCCCATAACTACAAAAAACCACTGAATTTATTGGGTTGGAAGATAGAAGGCTTTTTGAATTAAATTTTGCAAAAAAAATGAGTTAAAAAGCATTTAAAATTAAGAATTTATGGCCAAAAAGGCCAAAATAGGCAAATCGGACGAACAGGGGCGCGGGGCGCCCCGTCGGAGCACCCGAAGGGCTACCCGCGCGCAGGCGCTGCGGCACGCGCCCAGCGCTGGCGCAGCCCGACACTCGCGCGAAAATTTTTTTTTTCCTATAAAATATAATAATTTAAAAACTCACTTTTTTCATCACAAAATAAATTTTAAAATACTTTAAAAATATTTTTGAAACACATTTTTATTTAATTTTAAAACAACAAATCGACAAGGAAAACGTCACTTCCAACTTTCCTTCCTTTTGCCTATAGATCGGCAAACTTAATTTCATCATTGGGTAATCCTGATCAAGGCTACTCGGGACCCGGTGTCTACAGGTAGCCAGCGTATGCGTCGAGAAGGGAGTAAATCGCATGACCTGCAGTGGCGTCCACCAATTGGTCTATGCTTGGTAGGGGGTAGCTATCTTTTGGACATGCTTTATTGAGGTCTGTGAAATCCACACACATCCGCAGCTTCCCCGACTTCTTCACTAAGACCACATTGGCGAGCCACTCGGGATAGTCTAGCTCTCGGATTGTTCCGGTCTTAAGTAGCCTATCAACCTCCTCAGATATGAACTTTCTCCGATTGGGCGTATGCCTACGAAGCCTCTGCCTGACCGGAGGGTGAGTTGGGTCCACATTTAATTTGTGGCTGATCACTTTTGGATCTAAGCCAAGAATATCCTCTAGCTTCCAGGCGAAGGACGCTTGGTTAATCATCAAGACCTGCATGATGGCATCCTCTATTTCTGTGTTCATGCTGATCCCAACTTGGACGCTTTTGCCCTTTGATAACGCCCTTGTCTTCACCTCTTCAGCAGGATCCATTCTTGGCCTCTCTACTTGTTCAGACCGCTCCAGGCCTGGCTCCACTACCATGGCTTCCCTCTACTGCTTTATCATGGCGACGTACGCTTCACGTGATGCCTTTTGATCGCCCCTTAGGATGGCGACGCCCCCTCTGGTGTGGATTTTCATCACCATATAATGTATGCTTGTAATAGCTCCGGTTTGAAAAAACAGCAGCCTGCCAAAAATGGCATTGTAGGCAAAAATCATATCAATCACCATAAATGTTACCTTACAAACGTGGGCGATTGACTCTTGGCCAAGCTCGACAAAGAGTTCGACAGATCCCACTACTGGGATAGTAGCGTTGCCGAGTCTGATCAGAGGGGTGGCGTTTGGCTTCAACTCTTCTACCGGGAGTCCCATGGCTCGGTAGGCTTGAAGGGTGAGCACATTGATAGCACTGCCATTGTCCACCAATATTCTTTTAATATTGAAATTGTTAATCCGAGCTCTTACAACGAGAGCGTCCTTATGTGGGAACATTATGTCTCGTGCGTCTTTGCTGGATATGGTGACAAGGGCCATTTGCTTGGCCTAGTGAGAGAGGTAGACACCCTTTCCCTTCCTGTTCCTGGAAAGGTCATCTCCATAGGATTATCTTCCAGTGATCATGTTTATTACCCCGGCATACGGTCTGCGCGGGTCGGCATTTCTCGGATTTCTGTGCTTGTCATCATCATCATCTGAGCCAGGGTCATCCTTCCTAGGGTCTGGCCGTCTACAGGGACTTTCCCCTCTAGCCGGGCCTATGAACTTTTTAAGGGACCCCCTTCGAATCAAACGTTCAATCTCCTTTTTCAACGAGGTGCACTCGTCAGTTATACAGTTGGATGTGCTGCCTCGTCCTTTCCATCAGATTGAAGAAATTGACTGGGGGTCTTATAGTTATTGATTCAAACAGTGGGCAATTTGTGATGCCTCCAGCCAAGGCGTTACTCGCTATTTCCACACTTACGTTCCTCACTTCAGACATGGTAGCTTGGAACCTATTGATGTAGTCTCTAAGACTTTCATTGGATCTCTGGTAGAGATTGCATAGGTCATTCACTGATTTTGGTGCGCGTGTCTGCACAATGAGCCTTGTGGTGAACAACTCCTTGAGTTGTCTGAAGGAGGTGATTGATTCCTGTGGCAGTTTATGGAACCAATTCAAAGCATCGCCTCCCAAGGTGGTGGGGAAGATCCTGCAGGCTATCCTCTCATCGTAGGTGTAGACCTGCACTTTTATCAAATATTCCGCTAGATGAGTGGTGGGATCAGTTTTACCTGTATATTTATCCATCACCACATCTCTCCACCTGGGAGGCAGCTCGGAGTCCGTTATTTCCCTGCAGAATGGGGAGGCAGTGTTCCTACAGGTGTTCCCTTCGAATATGGCTTTTTTGGGGTCGGTGAACCCGAACTGCCTGAGTTTTTGCTTAAGCCATTTGTCTTCCCTGCTCATGGCCGTGGAGATAGACTCGTTTCGTGGCCTTCTGGAGTGGGTACGGTTTGGCGTGCACATAAAAGACAGGTCATCCTCAATGGATGGGGTGGAAGATCTGCTGAGGACATTGTCCTTTTCCCTTTGTCGTATCTTCCTGAAGTCCTGGTAACGCCCCTTCCACTGTCATGAGCCCTTGGCTCGTTGATGGAGATGCCCTTATTTCTTCTCCTTCTGAAGTCTTCGTCCATGAAGTCCTCTTTATGGTCTCTTTCGGAGGTTCTGGGCATCTTGCCCTTTCTGATGGTTTGGACTATACTCTTAGTGAAGTCACTAAGGAGGGCACGCATGTCCCTGACTATAATGGGAGTGTTCTCGGTTGCCGTAGAATGGCATCATTAAATTCTAGGAAAAGGTTCCTCCTGACTGGTGACCTGGGAGATCTTTCTCTTCCCTCTGAGGGCCTAGATCTGCCCTGGCTATTGCCACTGCATTTGTGCTCTCCAGAATTCTCGTTTGATCTTGAACTTGACATATCTCTCAACGAGAGCACCAAATGATAAGACTGAGATTGTCTTTATCTAGAAAAGAGAGAAGCTGGTTGGAAGTTTCAAGTAGTAGAGAGCGAGAGCCGATCGAATGACTGAGACCTGCAATAAAAAATGCCCGGTCGGACCAGGCGTAAGCACTCCGAATCTTAAGTTAGTAGTTTTCTAGAGAGAGAATGCTTAGAGAGAGAGTCTTAGAGATTTGATATCTTGTGCCACTGTTTGTTGGGCTATTTATGTGAGATAGCAGAGGTGCACTTGAGTGCCTGGGGAGTAATAACTGGCAATCAGAGTAGGTGAGCGGCGAAACGACAGGGAGCAGGTGAAGGGCATGGCGCTGCCTTGTGTCAATGGACTGATTGGACATGCTGTCACGTCAGTCCGATCGGTCGTGGCATTGCCTTCATGCTCAAACTTTGTAATCTTTTCTGATGGGTGTTGGGCCCTGCCAAGTGGATTGGGCCGACTGAATGAAGTTCTTTGGGTGTGCCATTTATGGTGTTATCAATGTGTAATAATTTTTTTTTTTTAATGACAAGTTTTCGGGGAAATTTGCATTAAGCCATCGTATTAACTCAATTTTTTTTTTTTTTCAAAAACTCAAGTGGGAAAATATGACTCTAAGCAGTGATAAATGATAAGGATGGTAAACTTTATCTCGACCAAAGAGTATCCATCCTATCCAAGCTGTAGGCTAATTCTACGATTTTGAACGTAAGCAAAGACAATGACAATATAGCTAAAATGCCTTTAATTCAGCGTGAACCTTACGATGCGCAAAATTGTAATTAATGCCTTGTAGAAGCATTGGGAATTACAGTATCATTGTCCATGACAATCTCAAGTCTTTAGATAATTAATCGAAAAATAATTTTGCTTGAACACAAGCATATACTCAATTCATTTTATTTTATATATCACTTTTATTATTTTTATTTTTGTTAGTAATAAATAGTATTAATTAAATTTAAATTTAAAATAAAATTTAGCAATTTAATTTATAAATTTAAATTTAATTTATTAATTTTTATTAAAAAAAAATTAAATTAAAAAAAAATGAAATTTTATTGAAAATCTACTTCAAACATTACACATAAAATGAAAGTTATCATTGGATAATTAATTGAAAAATAATTTTGCGTGAGAATAAGCATACACTATCACAATTATTAAGTTTCTTTGTACGGTACACATACACATAAATGTGTCCTTGTAAATCAATTAGATGCACATGCACAAGCTCTGTTAAACGCGCCGATTGCTTTCGTCCCAACCAAAAGTAGTTTTTGAAATGTGATCAATTACAATAATATATAAAAGACGAGTACATATTATATTATAAAGTAGTAAAAACATTATAATTTTAATTCAACTTGACTAAAGAAATAAATTCAACTAGATAAAGAAAATCCGTACCTGTTAATGGCCTATGCCTCTAGGAATTCTAGTACGCAGGAATGTCTCTTTGATAACATTTAATTTTCTATTGACATCCCCCATACACATTCGATTTGCTGGTAGTTCTGCGGAGCATGAAACTCCAATTTCCAAGACTGCTACAATGCATTTTTGCGTATCTCTATCAAGTTTCAAACTTTCAACAATGGCATCATCATCATCATCATCATCCTCTGTGACTTCCGATGGTATTGTTATTGCAGCCGCTTCTCCTCTTTCGATAAGTAGAGGGTCCAAAACTTGTATGATTTTTTCAGGGAGATTAGCTTTCACAAAGTTGTTGAGATTTAAATCATCCCTAAAAATTGGATCAATTGGCCTCCGTCCTGTGAAAATCTCCAGCAAAATTATTCCAAAACTATATGCGTCTGCTTCTTTTGTTGCCTGGCTGCCAACTCCAAACTCTACAGTATATAAATAACAAATCACAACCTAGACTAGAGTGAGTGCTTAGTGACAATTTAATAAAGAGAAGCAGATAAAACAATACCTGGAGCAATATAGCCGATAGTTCCCTTTATCTCAATTGAGCTAGTTTCACCTTGAGAAGATTCATTGGTGGGCACTGAATGGAGCCTCGCTAATCCGAAATCACCGACATGAGCAGTCATATCTCCATCAAAAAGAATATTGCTTGGCTTCAAGTCACAATGAAAGATTGTTGTTTCACAGTTGACATGAAGATAGTGTAATGCACAAGACACGTCGATGGCAACTTGAAGCCTCTGAAAAAGGCTTAAATTCCTTGAACTTCTACTACCAACTTCTCTTGGATGCAACCACACGTCCAAACTCCCATTTTCCATAAAATCGTAAACTACAGCTTTGAAGTCATTGCCTTTAAAATCAATGCTGGAGCAGTATGTCAACATCTTTAACAGATTTCGATGTCGAATGTTGCGTAATGCTTTGCACTCGGCAAGAAAGCTCTTGGATGCTCCGTGTTTTTGAAGTTTGAGCACTTTCACAGCAATTAACTTTTCTCCTTGAGAATTAAGAATTCCTCTGTATACATTGCCAAAACTACCTTCTCCAATTATATTGTCCGAACTGAAACCATTGGTTGCTTTCAACAATTCGTTGTATGAAATTCGAGGAATCTTATTCTCTTCAAAAAGTTTTGGAGACTGATTCTTTCTAGACTTTCGCCGGTAGAAAATAGACAAGGATATTATTGCAATAACCATCACTATTGGACTTATGGTTGCTGCGATGATGGTGGCTTTGGCAGACATTTTGTACTTTTTTTCTGTAATAGGACATGCTGGCAACTGCAATTCTAGGATTCCGCCACAAAGGTTAATGTTCCCATCAAATGAAAATGCACTTATGTTTCCGAATACTCCTTTCTTTGGCACTTCACCCCTGAGATTGTTGAAAGAGAGGTTGAGATACTGCAAGAACAGGAGGTTCTCTAGCTCTCTCGGAATGTTTCCTGATAAGTTGTTCCTTGACAGGTCTAACTCTTTGAGACCTTTCAAGGAAGCAAGAGATGGGGGAATATCTTCTTGAAACATATTGCCGCTTAAGTAAATAATTTCTAGGCTCAAACAATCACCTAGTGTCTCAGGAATTTTCCCAGACAATTTATTATCTGATATATCTAATCCATTGATACTTTTCAGGCTACCAACTTCAAAAGGAATAAAACCGGTCAATGCATTTTCATGTACATCAAGAGTTACTAATGGAAGGAAATCAATGATCTGTTGAGGTATGCTTCCAGTCAGGTTATTTGCATAAAGATACAAGTTTTGCAAATTTTTGCAGTTTGCAATACTTGTTAGGTTTCCTTCTAACTTGTTTTCATTTAAAGCAAGCTCAGTTAGGTGGGTGATGTTACACAAGGATTCTGGGATTTCTCCAGATAGTTTATTTGTACCTATATATAAGCTCTGCAAGTTTTCAAGCTTGCCGATTTCATCAGGTATTGGACCAGAAAAAAGGTTACTGTCAATGCTAAACTCATACAAATTGGCAAGGTTTCCAATCTGTGATGGAATTTTGCCATATATTTGATTTACTCCCATGTATAGTTGACGAAGGTTTGACATATTGGCTATAGAGATTGGTAATAGGCCCCCAAAATTGTTCCCATTAATTGAAAATATTGATAGAGTGTTGCAGTTAGATAAAGATTTCATAAAATTCAGATCTTTGCTTGCATTATTGCCTAGAAAATTTTCTTCAAAATTCAGCTGTTGGAGACTCTTTAGATATCCTAAATGGTTTGGAACTTGACCGCTTAATTTGTTGTAAGCCATATCCAGCACTTGAAGCTGAGAAGCATTTGTTAATGAAATTGGAATGCTTCCATTGATATGGTTTCCACCAATGGCAAAAAATTGAAGGTTGGGAAGAGTGAGGCCTATGTTTGGTGGGAGACTCCCTTGTAATTGATTTCCCGCAACACCAAATACAGTAAGAGAAGAAAGGTTGTAAAGGGTGGAAGGGATTGTACCCGTCAAGTTATTCACATTAACTCCAAAATGAGTTAAGGTTGTCAGTCGTCCCAAATCATTTGGAATACTTCCCTGGAGATTATTATATGTTAAAGAAAAACGTTGAAGAGAAGAAAGGTTTCCAAGGGAATATGGGATATCTCCTATGAGTTTATTTTTAGGAAGTCTAAGTGTTACAAGCTTTTTGAAAGAACCTAACTGAGCAGGAATTTTCCCAGCTAGGTTGTTGCTGGCCAAATTCAAGATTATCAGATTGGAGCAGTAGCTGATGTTGGGTGGAATTTCTCCTTCAAAGTTGTTGTATGATAGGTTAAGATTTCTCAGCCTGAACAAATGGCCAACTTCTTCAGGAATTACTCCATGGAATTTGTTGTTACCAAGCTCGAGGAATCTTAAGAAGGTGAGGTTCTTTATGTAAGGAGATAAGGTCCCCATCAAGCGCAGCCCCTCAAGGTCTAGAGATATAACTCTCTTATGTTTGTTGCCACAAGTAACACCTTCCCATCTGCAAAAATCTGCAGATTCATTCCAATAGCTCAATATGCCATCGGGATCACCGGATATCTGAGCTTTGAATTGCAAAAGAGCGAGTCGGTCGGTTTCATAACCCAAATTACTCAGAGAATGGGATGTTTTGGCTATAGAAAAGAGGAGAATGAGATGAAGGATTGATGAAAGTTTCATTTGTGTATGGTGGTTTAGTATGGTAAGCAAATAAGATGGAAGACTGAAGATGATGATACCAAAGAATGGTATTGATGAGTTATGAATGGAATCTAGAATTGGCAACACCATTACCACCATTTTAAAATTATATTCTATTATATCATTGTAGTTTATAATAGTGAGTGGAAATTGGTACTAAATATAGTACTTCCACAAAATATGATCAGTGGGTGGACTAAGTTCAATATGCTTAGTTAATTTTCTTGCCCACACTTGAGTCCTCCCCATGACTTCTTCCCACTATGGTCTCCACTATGAGGAAAATTACATTTCCAAACTCTCATTTTCCACGAAATCAAACACCAGAGCCATTAGAGTCACTGGATATCATGGCTTTGAATTCCAAAAGAGCGAGTTGGTCATTTACGATTTATCCGTCGAGCTTAATGGTTTTCAGCGAGTAATAGTTAAAGAGATTTTAAAAAATGAACCAATACAAAGTAGAGACCAGGTCATGGTTAGCAAGTAGTATGAAAATCTGAAACTGATGATGGTAAAGAATGCTGGTGATCTATACTTTAAATAGTACGCTACAGTAAGGACAGGACTTTGAATTTTATGATAATTTATGATGACTTGGAATATAGATATTCTTGTTGGGAAATTTCTAGGATCAACAACATAAATTTTATTTTTATCGAAAACTAATTACATATTTTTCCTGCACATTATTCAATCAGAATCCCAACCTATGACACAATCATCTGATAAAAATGAAATAAAATTATAAAGACTTCATTTAGTTAAATGGGGTATATTTTCTTGTTAGCACTACTAGAACTAGAATAGTTCACTACAAAAAAAACAATGATTTAGCGACTGAAATTAGCAATTAAATTAGCGTAATTAACTCAAGTGTGGCAACTTTAGACTATTTATAATTATTGGGCCAAGCCTGAGAGATATCATGAAGCAGGGTAGCTACACTTTTATTATCAGTTTTGCTGAAGAACACTCCGCCAAACACGATCCCAAGCTTCCTGAAGGCCAAGATAGACACCCAAAGTTCAGCAATGGAAGCGTGTCCACCAGGAACCCGAGCAGAGAATCCACCTTACTTACCATTAACAAATCTTATTAAGCCTCCATAGGCAAGCAATTTATCACTGACTTTAAAGAAACCATCAGTATTTATTAAAACTCTGTCCACAGTCATAGTTTATTTTTTTTTTCCTTATTATTAATTTATAAGGTATCTATTATATTCATATTTTATTTTATTTTTTAATTATAATTTAAATTTTTTATACTATATTATTAATTATGATTTTTATAGTTACAATAATACTTAATTACTTATTTTATGTTTAGAAGTGATATAATAGAAAAGTTATGGAAAGAATTTTATTCTTTAACTATAATAACCATAATTTTATAATCAGTGTAAAAAATAATAGATAAAAATTATAAAAATGGAAAGAGTAATATTTTAAAAGGGTAAATCTTGATTTCGTGAACATATTTTGGATTTTTCTTAATTAACCTAGCCCAGCACATAATTTAATTATCATTCCCTAAATAGTCATTTTTCTTTTTTTACTATTTTTCCTCCTTGTCCCGATATGATAGCATTTTTCCATCTGCTGTCTAAACTACAGCTTCAATCTTTTTTATTTGATCCTAATTGCGATATATTACAATTTTTCGTACCGATTATTTTAAAAATGAATGATCATATCATAACATATCATATGTGATGACAGTTCAAAATTTTTGAGCTGACAGCTTGAAACAGTCACCTAAAAACAAAAAAAAATCCAGCAGGTTTTCGATCAAGAATGCTCCGACTATTAAGTCAGGAAGATTGATGATAATATTTATGGTAAATTGGAAAGAAATAAAGAAAAAAAAATATACCTGAATTTTCCCTTTTACAGAGTCAGGAATTAGTGTTGAAGTATAAATTCTTTTTCACATGGGACAGGTATTATCATCATCTTCATTTCTTACTTTTCATGACAAAAATTATGTCATAAATAAAATTATATTTCGTCACATTATATTGTTTATCATCACAAAAAATTGGCATTTTTTATGACAAATTTAAAATTCGTCACGAAATTAAACATTTTTAATGACGAAACTTTGCTTCTAGTTAAAACCATTAAGTATTGGTTACGTAATTATCGTTACAAACAAATATAATTTTCGTCATAAAATATTTAATGTCGTCATTAAATCTAATACTTTAAGTGACGAAAAATGATTTCGTCATTAAATTAATGTATATTACTAATGAATATAAATTGTCATATTATTTTACAAATTAGTGACATAAATACAGACAAAAATAATTGTCAAAAAAAATAATTTTAGTGACAATTTTTTATTGTCATTAAATTATATTTTTTTATTACAATATTAATATCGTAATTGTAAACATTATATCGTTATTTATGAACTAAAAAGTCGACAAATTATGACAAATATACTTGTCATATATGCGTAGTATTAAAAATGACATATTTTAAATTTAATGTTATACAATCAATTAAATTTCTAAAGAAAATCTAATATAATGTATTTATTCAAATAAAAGGTTAATTAAATAAAAACATACTATCTAATGCAAAAAATTAAATTTGCATCCTAATCCATAAATAAATTCTATTGAAACTTCAAAATTTGCATCCTGTTCCTACAAAAAAAAAAAATCATATATTAGATAAAAAAAAACTCAATCATGTAACACCCTTAATCTATACACACACTACAATTCCAATGATATTGCACGATTACTTGATTGTCTTAAACTACTCTTAAAATTGTTGCGAAATCCGGGTAATTATTTTTTTTTATCCTTTCACTATACCCATTTGCCCTATACACTACAAAAAAAAAAAGTAAAATAGCGACGGAACATTTAGTCGCTAATATGAAGATTTTAGTCGCTAATATGTTTTAGCGACGGAACGACGGCGCGTCGCAACTAAGGCCGTCGCAAGCAATTTAGCGACTAAACCATTTTTAGTCGCTAAATCTAGTAAAATTTGTCGCTAATTAAGAAGTTAATCTAGTCGCTTATGTAAATAGCGACTAAATATTCATCGCAAGTATTAGTCGCTAATTGGTTATTGCAACAGTTAGTCGCCTGATGGACTCCGTCGCTATTCTCGTTAAAAAATTAGCGACTACATTTGCTGTCGCAATTTAGTCGCTAATACAAATTTTTTTTTTTTTTTTAGGGTTAAATTTTATGGTATTATTAAATGAAATATATAAATGTAAATTATAATCAAATGTATGAAATTATAATCCAAAATATATATAATTAATATTTGTACATATAAATGCAAATTATAATCAAATATATATATAGAATTATAATCCAAAACATATATATATATATTAATATTCGTACGCACATGGCATATATAGCTAATACAGAATACATGAAAACTAAATTAAAATAATTACCTTAAAGTGCCACATATCATCCTAAGTAATAAATTGCAATAAAAGTATCATACATAAAAAAAAAGTTCTAAAAAAGATATAAAGATTGATGTTCAGGTAAGGCCACCACTACCAAAATGAGAATCATCAGGCGGGTCAGGACCGTGTGGACATGAAGGGCCGACATCATCATGTGGTGCAGGTGATGTAGTGGCGGTACTGGGCTGAGTGGCTGACGGCTGAGAGGTCAAGTGCGGAAACAATGAACGAATAGTCGTAGCGACTATGTCCGCGACATCTTCTTTTGTCAAGCAAGGACCACCAGAATGAGAGGCTGTGCTTGCACCAGCAGCACAAGATGGACCGGATGGATAAAGACCAGGAGGCATATATGAGCCTAGACCGTAAATTATTTTCCTTTTATTGCATCTCGCGGCCTCGAAGAACAACTCAGACTCATCAACCGAAGACGCATCCTGCGATCTTTCAGATCGGAGTTGCTCATACCTCTCCTGAAATGGTAAACAACAACAATTTTTAATAAACGTAAGTATAAGAACAAATCATATTTTACAACAATTTAACATTTGAGAAACTGAAAATATTATGAATAAGTAAAGTACATCTAACTTACATGTACCTCCCTGCTACGATCCGCCACATACGTCTTCCCATCATGATTTATAGTATGTGTGTGCAGATAGGCCTCGGGAATTGTAGGTGGCCGGCCCAACTCTTTCTCCTATATTGTGCAGTAGAAAGTAGTAATTGAAAAAGAAGAAAATGATTAACGAAAATAACTACTTGCATTTTTATTAAAACACGGCATTTTAATTTTTTTTCCGTCTTTATGCTATTTCATTATATTGCATGAAGTGAAAATTCTTTAAAAAATCAATAAAAATTTTGGCAGCACCTCCCCTATAATATTGACAACCTCCTGTAAAGAAAAATTCATTTTACACTTCTTAAAAACACAAATATACTCCGATCCCCTCAACAAACACCAACACAATTTGCCCATCCTCCAATATGTAAATCAATCAATATATTTTCATACAATTCTCACATAATTGAAATACATTCTTTAATTGGTTCTATTTAATCCATATAAAAAAGGCTAAATGTTTCAAAATTACTCAATTGAACAAATCAATTGGCAAACATTTTGATAATTAAAATTGGCTAATGTAAGTATAATTTATGTTATAATTGAACTACTTACCAGTCGTGAGACATGCTCACCAATAGAAATAGTCCCACTGGTGTACGATCCAGGAGCATTCTCTTGAGACCCTCCATAGCGATTGATTTTTTTCTGATTAGAAAGCTCCTTGCGTTGAGGTAGATTAAAAATCTCATTCCACCTAACCCATGCAGCTTCTGGAAAGTCTCTCGGCCTTTGCTTGGCGTTTTTTATGTTGTATACATAATCCTTGTACCTCTGAGCTGCCTTTGTTTCCCAACCTGCCCTAACAATGCCATTTGCATCTGCATCCCAAAGGCACTTTTTCTGTATATACACGTGACAAAAAAATCATTAGTAAATACAATAATTCTTTAATCCAATTAATTTGCAAACTTAAATTTGTAATGAAAAAGTTTCAACAATATTCGAATGTACCATGAATTCTCCCCAATAAAACTCCTTAACTTCTCTGGAAACCTCCTTCCAACTAACACCGTTAATGTCTATCCGCTGGTGAAAGCTGCTGGTTATGATTCTAGAGCATTGTGAGGAAGGTTCCAGCCTGCAAAGTATATAATATAAAAATGATGAGCTTAAACATTTTAATATCACTTAATCGAAATTTGTATAGGTTAAAACTTACAGGCCCCTTGGGTTCACTGTAATGCGCAATCGACTGATATTTTCCCTTGCCACTTCACATGTAGTCGATGTACTGCTGTTGGCTGTGTGCGGAGTAGGAGTTGCTGCAGAGGGCGTGAATGTGACAGGAGGCGACTGTACATTCTGGGATGAAGGGTCTCCCGGTACATCTAGCATGTCTCCAAAAGGTGGAGTAATTGAATCCCCTCCAGAACGTCCCCCCTGTCGACCTCGACCTATAATGCCCCGTCCTCTACCACGACCCATACCTGCAAAAATTGTGAACTATACATGTATGTGTATAAAATAAATTACATACAGATTCATAAGTGCACGTATCAATGCTATTTTTCATGTGATATATAAAATTTAAAGGTTTTACACGTTACAATATCAATAATTATGATTTATATAATAAAAGAAGTTAATAAAAGAAGTATATTAAGTTACTAAAAGAAGGCACACATTAATGAACAAGCAATTTAAACTGAAACCACAATTTTTGTAACTACTGATTTGATATATATATATATAATGTGCGAAGAGAAGGTGGGATAATCCACTAAGTTATTTGGTAAATAAGAATCTTTCATGGCTTTAATATTAAAAAGTGAATTTAAATTAATCAATTCTAAAGAATTAACTTGTGGTAGAAAACTTCCATTTATTTTATAAACGGCAAATATAAAATACTCAACATGAAGATATGGATTGAAACTAAGCCAGAATTGATCAATTAGTAACTATCAAACGACTGTTCAAATTCCTCATCCTCGTCCTCATTGCTATCATAATCAGAGAATTCTTCTTCATCATCGTCCTCTTCATGTTCTTGAACCACTTCATCAACGTTGTCAAGTTCAATCACAACTCCCGTAGGGTCACGCAAATCAATATCATCTTCATTACCAATATCAACTGTAACATCATGTAATGTAACTTCATCATCTTGGAAGGCATTAGAACTTGTAGTAGCAGTATCATCTCTTGCATCTGATGTGACAATGAAATCCCTTGGTTTCACTGAAAACACAGCTAACCACTACAAGAAAATCGACATTTACCGACGGAAATTTAGCGACGGAAAATGTACCGTCGCTATTTAGAGACGGAAAAGACATTTCCGTCGCTAATTAGCGACGGAAAATAATTCCGTCGCTAATTAGCGACGGAAAAAATATTCCGTCGCTAATATAGCGACGGAAAATCTAACCGTCGGTAAATTGGGCGCGAAAATTTGGCGGCAAAAATGGCTACGGCAATTCCCGACGGAAATTAAATTCCGTCGCGAATTTTAGCGACGGAATCTAATTTCCGTCGGGAGTTAGCGATGGAAATTAAATTCCGTCGCTAAAATATTTTAATTAATTTATTTTATATATTTTAGCGACGGAAATTAAATTCCGTCGCTAATTTTAGCGACGGAATTTAATTTTCGTCGCTAAAAATATTTTAATTAATTTATTTTATATATTTTAGCGACGGAATTTAAATTCCGTCGCTAACTCCCGACGGAAATTAGATTCCGTCGCTAAAATTCGCGACGGAATTTAATTTCCGTCGCTTAAATATTTTAATTAATTTATTTTATATATTTTAGCGACGGGAATTAAATTCCGTCGCTAATTTTAGCGACGGAATTTAATTTCCGTCGGGAATTAGCGACGGGAATTAAATTCCGTCGCTAAAAATATTTTATATCTATATAAATAAACTTTTCTGATTTTTTTCTCTCTCCTCCTCTCTCCCTCCCTCTCTCCCTTCCTCCCGCTCCCCACGCAGGTCTGGTTCTTCTTGCCCCCCACCCCGCGCCGCCCCGTGGTCGCCGCTCGCCCCTCGCCGCCCAGTGGTCGCCGGTCGCCCCTCGTCGCTGCGTTTCTTCCCTTCCCCGCTCTCTTCCTCTCTTCCCTTCCCCTCTCTCTCCCTCCCCGCTTCTCTGGCAGATCTGGCCACCGCCCGCCTCAAGCAAGCCGCCGCCGAGCAGATCTGGCCACCGCCCGCCTCAAGCAAGCCGCCGCCGAGCAGATCTGGCCACCGCTCGCCCAACGCCGGCGCCGTCCCTCTCCGGTCAGCCGAAATATTTTATATATTTTAATTTTCTGTATATTTTTTGCATTAATTTTGATTTGTTAGTAGGTCATGATTTGCATTAATTTTGATTTGTTAGTAGGTCAACCGAAATATGCATTAATTCTGTATATTTTATATATAATTTTGGCTTGGATTTTTGATTTCTTGATGATTGCTCTGTTGGTAGTTTCTGTTTTTTGGATGTGAAATTTGATCACTAGTAGTTAATGAGGGTTCTGTGAAATTTGAAACTTGATGTCCCTGTAAGCGGTTTTAGAAGATTCTGGTTAAAAGTCTGGATCTTGATGTGGTGTTTATGTTGTTATTCTGGTTTCTGTGCCTTTTTGGTGTTATGGGTACTTTGCTGGGTGTTATGTGGGTTCAGTGTTGTGTTGCCTTTTTAATAGCTGCGTTTGGATTTTGACGTTAGTGTTTTGTTCAGTGCCATTTTTCCTGGTAGCTCGTAATTGTTCTGTTTCTGGTTCCATTTACTGCTATGTCGGGTAAAAGTACAAGAACGTCAATGTAGATTTTGAGTCATTTTAAAGAAAGTATGATCTAGTAATTAAAATTTATGCCGTATGATACCAAGATCTGGTATTGAGGTCCTCTTCGGACACATCATCTGAGTTTTCAAGTCCAGCAAGAGAAACTTGGATAGTGTCTAATGCATTATATCGTAGAGGATCTGATACTAAATTGGCATCTCAGAAAGCCAGAGCTTTTGTCTGCAATCAGCCCGTGGCTCGCTATGATGCCTACACTCAATTAACACGGTTTATTACTTCTAGTATCAGAACAGCATGTGGGATCTTGTTATAATTTTCACATTTTAATTTTCCAGATCAAGGTTGGTGAAATGTTTTTCTATTTACTATTCATTCATGCTCTAAAAGTATATATATATATATATATATATATATATATATATATATATATGTATATTTGACTATGAAGCTCCAGTGGATGATTTTTAATCATAGTTATGGCAAGTGATAAACATGTAGTGTAATAAAAGATTATTATTATAAAACTACGTAGGTTTAGTTTATGTTATACAAGTACTAAATTAATTGAAGAATTAATTATCCAAGTATGAAATTCTAATGAACATATCAAGCATCCCAATCAATAGAAGGAAAATTATACTAGCAACCTTATCTACTCTTTACACTAGCAATAAAGGAAAATTATTAATAAATTAGATGAAATGTTCTATCTCTTTTAATTATATGTTTTAAATTTGAATTTTGAATATTATTATTGTTATTTCTATTAATAGTATGATTCATTTTGAGATTGTTAAGATTTTTGAGAATTTAATTTTGTGATTGTACATAATAGATAGATTAGGTTTATTTTTCATCTAAACAACTTTCATTTTACATGATTTTAGTTTGTAATGCTACATGATTTTACATTGGGTTTATTAGCATTTAATTTTGACTAGTATCTTTTAGTTAAATTTATACTAAACTATAATTAATTGCGCTGGAATTGAACATGTACTGAAATTTAATTTTTTTATTTGCTTTTTAAATTACCGACGGAAAATTCCGTCGGTAATTTAAAAAAATAAAAAATTTCAGAATTTCCCGACGGAATAAAAATTCCGTCGGGAAAATTACCGACGGAACAAAAATTCCGTCGGTAATTACCGACGGAATTTAAATTCCGTCGGTAATTTTCCCGACGGAATTTTTATTCCGTCGGTAAAATTGCCGACGGAATTTAAATTCCGTCGGTAATTACCGACGGAATTTTTATTCCGTCGGTAATATTCCCGACGGAATAAAAATTCCGTCGGGAAAAATTGCCTACGCTCTTAATGCCGACGGAATGGTATTCCGTCGGCAATGTAATTTCCCGACGGAAAATCCTGGATTTCCGTCGGGAATTTCCGTCGGGAAATCTTCAATTTCTTGTAGTGAACCAGTTAGATCTATCTACTCTCAAAGAGGGATATCTTGCATAATACACTTGAGTAGCTTGCATTGCTAGGATAAATGGCTCATATTTGTTAAAACGACGATGTTGGTTTACATCAACCATTCCATATTGGTTGTGTATCTTAAGACCAATGTCTATAGTGGGATCAAACCAATGACATTTAAATAGTACTGTCCGTTTTTTTTGGTAACGAAGGGTACTCTAACTCTATAATCTCCTCAATCCATCCATAGTAATCACCAATATTATCACATGAGTTCGAGCCTTTTACACAAACGCCACTATTCATTGAACGTCTCCCAGAAGCATGGCTTTTTGTGTGAAATTTGAATCCATTGATAAAATAGATTGAGTAACACTTCACTCTCCGTAATGGTCTTTGTGACAAACTACAGAGGTATTCATTGTCAATCCCATTGTAGCGGACCTTATTTGAAAATAGAAAACATGGAAAAGTCATCAGCAATCCAATGTTAAATGATATTTAAAAGTTATATATAGAAATAGTGTTCGACTTACATAGAGTTCGAACCAGTCGGCGAAGTACTTGTCAATATTCGCTTCAACTTGGCTTGGAGTAAGATTGGGATGCTTTTCATGTAAGCCATTGCAATATATGCTTTATAACAATGCAGTAAAAAAAATTCCGTTATTCACTTAGTACAAATCCTAGAATATATCGCAGTTTAATATTTAAATACAATACTCCCTACCTCAAGAATGGAGCAACCTAATCGCAATTTAATAGAATATATGTATGAGCTGCCTGATACTCCTCCGATGTTAATGCTCTGTCTCGAATTTCTGAGCATGCGCGGCCGGGGTAAGTGAAAATTATTAAATTTTCTGTATTTTGTTCCCTACATTCACCGTCATCATAACGAGGTGGTCGTCGTTCTCTAGTACTGACGTGCGGTTCAAAATAATGCGAGAAAAAAGTAGATGATTCTGAAAGTAAATACGCATTGCAAATAGATGCCTCAACTGTTGCTTTGTTGCCAATCTTTTTTTTTAGCGTCCGAAGAAACCTGCATACGACCAGTATAAATAATTAGTTTATACGTGCTTCCGTCCATAAAGTTTGACAATACATAATGTACATTATTATACTGATATTTATCGTTCAAACGGATACATCCATCGATATTGTACAGGGCCAGCAATCCTTGCTTCATATGGTAAGTGTATCATTAAGTGCTCCATTGAGTCGAAGAATGATGGTGGAAATATCTTCTCCAGCTTACACAGAATTTGGGGGATGTTTGTTTCCAATGCTTCAACATCTTCAACTCGGAGAGTACTAGATGTCAATTCTTTGAAAAATAAGCTTACCTCCGTGAGAACTTGCCACACATTTCCAGGTAGTAACTCCCGGAATGCAACAGGGATCAATCGCTACATGAATATATGGCAATCGTGACTTTTCATGCCAAATAATTTCAATTTTGACATGTCAACACACCGACCCAAGTTAGATACATATCCATCTGGGAACTTAAGTTTCGACAACCACTCAAACAATTCTTTTTTTTGATTCTTTATCCAGTGTGTAACATGCTTTTGGATATTTGCCACTAATTGGATCCATTGCCAACTCTGGCCGACAACAATACTTTTCCAAATCAGAGCGGGCTTTGGCATTGTCTTTGGTTTTTCCTTCAACATTTAAGACCGTGTTAATCACATTGTCGAATACATTTTTCTCAATATGCATGACATCAAGATTATGTCGAATCATATGTGTTTTCCAATAAGGCAAATCCCAAAAAATGCTCCGCTTTCTCCAGCCACAAGATTGACAGATAAAACCATTAATCTCATCCGCATCAAGCTCAGTAACTTTCACAAGACCCCACTGATCAATTTCTTGTAGAATTTGTTCCCCATCTCTTATTGGTGGCGGTGGCAATGTTTCCACATGTCCGATTCTAAAATTCCTTCTATTTCTCCTAAATGCATGATCATTAGGGAGAAATTTTCTATGATTGTCAAACCATATTTGTTTTCCACCACTTTCTAGCCTAAATGATTGAGTATGTTCCATACAATGAGGGCATGCATACTTTTCAGATGTACTCCAACCAAACATCATGGAATATGCAGGAAAGTCATTGATTGTCCACATAAGGGCAGCTTTCATCATGAAATTTTGCTTCGTTGACACATCATATGTAGGCACCCCAATATTCCACAATTCCTGCAAGTCATGAAGCAAGGGCTGTAAAAAGACATCAATTTTTTGTTTTGGATTCTTAGGGCCAGGTACAATAACAGTTAGAAACATATAAGCTTCCTTCATACACATCCAAGGAGGCAAGTTGTAAGGCGTGACTATTACAGGCCATGACGAATATTTTCTCCCATATTGTCTGAATGGCTGAAAACCGTCTGTACATAACCCCAACCTTACATTTCTAGTCTCAGCGGAAAATGAAGGATGAGTTTCATTGAAATGTTTCCAAGATAGGGAGTCGGAAGGATGCTGCATAACCCCAACATCTTGGATATGATCATGTTGCCATCTCATATGTGGTGCCGTCGCTTTTGACTGAAACAATCGTTGAAGCCTTGGTATTAGTGGAAAGTAGTACATCTTATTATATGATTTTGCTCTGTTCTTCCGAGATCCTACACGCAGTTTGAATCTTGGGTGATTGCAGAACTTACAATGGATCAATTTTTCATCATCACGCCAATACAACATGCATCCCTCATTGCAACAGTCGATTTTCTGAACGGGCAATGCTAAACTTCTAACAAGACTCTTAGTTTGGTAGAAATTCTCAGGCAGTATGTTACCCTCAGGCAAAACTTCCTTGAATAGTTGAATGTTTGCATCAAAAAATCTCTCGGGCAGATTAAATTCGGATTTTGCATTTAACATCCGAGCAACTACCGAGAGCTGCGAATGGTTATCACAACCGGGACATAACATTGCATTACCAGATTCCATAAGTTCATAAAATTCTTAACATTGAGGATTTGGTGGCTCTTCTGTTAAATTTCCACCCCAATTTGATGGACCGGGTTCATCCGGAATATATTGTTGCCAATGATTATCGGGAAAAAAATTAGGACCGACTGCATCAAGAACCATTTGCTGATATGGATTACTAACCTCTGCACCACCAACTGAATCATTAATTATTGGATTCCAATTCGGCTCGTTAGTAGCAAGGTGTGTCTCCCCATGGCAATTCCAAACCAAATAATCCCGAACAAAACCCCTACGAAGGAGGTGGGTCATAACAGTTTCCACGTCATGGAACCTTCGGTTCACACAATTTTTGCATGGACACCTAATAAGCTCGCCACTCATTTCTTCCGGATGAGAAGTGGCGAATTTAATAAAATTCTCAACACCAAAGACAAATGATGCATTAGTCCTTCCACTTGAATCTCGTCGATTATACATCCAACTACGATCTAAGGGTTCCATTAAACCTAAACATTCGAATTGCAACACAACTATATGAAACTTAAATACCAAATTCATTAACAATATAAGATTAGAAAAATAAATTAATACAAGCACGTATCTACATGCAAATAGTTAGAAAAAAGTAAATGCAATTTAAAATATATATCACAATTTATATTCCATCTTATAATTTGTCTTTTCTTTTTTATATTATAATTAATATATGAATTATCTAATATGTCCTAATTTAATTGTCTTGTAATCTATTTTTTATATTTCTTATGTGTATTTTTAAAATTTCTTAAATCTATGATATCTCTACCGAAGCAATGCACAAATAATTAGCCTTCCAATACAAGTAATCTCTATCTGTAATTGAATGCAAACAATACGTCAAGACAGTTATGAGACCAACCTATAGAATAATTTAATATGATATGAAATAATAAATTATTGGTGTATAATCTATCATTTTTTTTCAAATAAATAATAATAATAATAATAATTGAGGCGGAGCATAACCTGAAATTGTTCTAGAAACATAGTTTCTACTCAATGCAAAAAATAAAAAATAAAAAATAGTGAAATAGTATCAACTTTACTTTTGATTTAAGGAGTTGTAATTATTTGGCTAAAAATAATTTTCTTAAAAATAATTTCTGAATTTTAAATCTAAAAAAAAAATAATTTATGAGTTGTTAGTGTACATTTGTGTGCTTGAGATAACATTCTTCAATTTTCGACGATAATCACATGTTTCATACATATTTACGAGGAACACGTTTCATACTCTCTTTTCTCTAGAAAAATAATACTCCTGGACCCCTGGCTTTGCCTTTGGGAGTTGACTAATTTCAGTAACCTAACTCAAGCACTCTCAAATTAATATCATTTACTTTATTTTTTCTTTTTTTCTTCAAACAATAATAAATATTGTTCCATATCACTGAACGGTGACTTGTAAGTATCGAATTTAAAACATATTTATATTAAGTTCGAAATTCAGCATACAAAAGAAAATAATAAAATTATTGATGATAAAACATCATAAATAATAATGAGAAATTTACTTGGCTAAATATGATTCTTAATTTCAGTATTAAATTAAATTACAATATATTATGTATGTTTTCAAAACAAAATTTACTTGATTAGCGAAGGAATGCAATACAATATTTTGTGAATTTATATTTACATATTGTTAGAACATAAATTTAAAGGCAACAGAAATCTATAAAGAAGGAGCCAAGTCATTAATGGCATATAAACTTCCTGCACAGGGAGACTGACACAAACACAACAGAGTAAAGAGCCTCTGCCCTCAAAGTTGCACCACCACACACTCCCTTTTCAAAACAATTCCCAACTATTTATATATATTACATACATAATCTCCCTAATCAAACTATATTCTCAAAATTTTTCCTTTTCATCTTAATCAGGTTTATCTTTATATTTTCTAAATCATTTTCATAATAACTCAAAATATAAGAAAGACAATTTTTAACTTCTTATTTTCTTACTAATCACCATATAATTAACAAATAAGAATTATCTATCTTACTAATTATTGCATTATATTAATTGTAGATTTAAGTTTTAATTTTTTTTATAATAAGGTATGACCTTCAGAAAACAGAGTTGAAGATAATTTATTTACGAAGCACAGATATGTATGTTAATTTGCTTAATTTATTGTGTAATTTTCTTGCTGATGCCTCTATCTTAGGATCATAAGCTTCTAATTCTTACTATTTCACAGTAGATCCAGTAAATAGAATGAATCAATAGAATGAATAAAACCCATATATTCACAATAAAATCCTCTACATTCAGAATCAAATCTTATTGGTTCTGTTCACTCAACATGTACTCAACCTATATAGAACATACCTTTTTGGTTCTGTTTACTCCACCGAAGTTGGGTCAGATGGCCGAAATTACGGTCTATTCTCCTTCCTCCTCCTTTCGCCCGACTATAACTCCTCAAAAACCTCAAACAAACAAGAAAATTATAGATTAGAAAAGCTGGGGATCAGACATAAAATTTTTGGAGAGCTGTATGATTTTTTCACTCACCTCTCACACCACCAAAGCTGCCGAAGTAGTAAACGCCGATTAAACTGCCGGCAACGATGGGCTTCCACACCGGTAGCGAGGGATTGCTCAAAATGGGAGATCTGTCGCTTATCAGTTTAGCGTTTGAGAGTTAAAAAAATTGGGAGTTTAGGTTACTTTCTGTCTTTACATAATCGTGATTTAGCGACTGATTTAGCGACTAACAAGTTTAGTCGCTAATTCATTAATTAAAATTCTAATTTAGCGACAAAATAACCAGTCGCTAATTTCTTCGCTAATTGCGACACATATTTCCGTCGTTTTTTAGTCGCAAATTTATAAACATTTGTTAGCGACGAAATTTTAGTCGCAAATATTTTGCGACTAAATATTTTGTCGCTATTTTTGTCGCAAAAATAGCGCGGCAAATTCACGCCAATTTTTAGCGACTGATAAAAAAAATAGTCGCTATTTTAGTCGCTAAATCCGTTTTATTATTCATTATATATATTCTCACGACTGAATACTCTTTCGGTCGCAGAATAGTCGCAAATTAGTCGCAAATTAGCGACTAAAATATTTAGTCGCTAAAAATCGTCGCTAATTGGCTTTTTTTTTTGTAGTGATAGCTATTTAGTTTTACTATTCATTCAATCAAAATACAAATATGTCACTTAATTCTACTGAAATTTCGGTAGAATTTCCTCTATAATATTGCCTATCACCCTGTAAACAATAAAATCTTTACACTTCAAATAATCATATATTCATTCACCCCGCTTCAATTCAAACTCCAACACAAGTTTGCCCATCCTCCAATTTAGGTCCAATCTCACACACACCATATATTATAATATACTTATATCATCCACTTACAATACTCAATTCAATTATACAAAATACAAATGTACAATATTAATGCATCAAAACTATCAGCTATAAATAATTTAAGATATTAATATGCATTTGTTAACTTTTCAGCTAAATATATATATGCATTTGTTAACAATCAAGTAATCGTGCAGCTTCTATGTACTCCTTAAACCATTTCATGGTATACATCCAACTCTTATCCATTTTTTAATATAACCTAAATGAAAATAATCATTATTAAGTAATTGAAAAAATAAAATAATATAGTTAAAGTTAAATTCAGCCCACATATATCATACATAACATAAAACATATATATATAAAACTATTTTGGGTAACATCTACATACTATTTAAGTAGTTTTCAAGACAATAATTACAACATACAAAGGAATTTTATAAATTTATAAGATAAAAAAAAAAAAGGAGAAAAACCTGATAATGAAAAGTTGACACTGGTGTAGACCTTCAAAAATATAGTTGATTCTTGTGTATCCTAAAAAAAAGAGAAAAAAAATATATTATTATTATAAATATATTAATATATTATAAGTATAAATATATTAATATATTATTAACAATAATATAAATAATAATAATAATATGCTCAAAATAAAAAAATTTAACAAATTTACATGACATACAAAATATATTTACTGCCCATTCACTTTAAGAGCTTCTCTATTTATTCACCAATGGCATAAGAATATCAAAACCAGTAAAGAAAAGCTTTGCCAGCCGTACCATACCATAAGCATAAAATTCACTTTTCTCTATTTATTTTTAATAATCATGCCGTTTTTAAATAAATAATTTGAAATCCTACACACTAGAAGTCCTTAATCAAAAATAAAATAAGACCTAAAAACCAGCATTCATTAACAAATTTTTGTTAGCTTAAATTTAGCAGTCATTCTCCATTTTCATGCCTAATATATATATATATATTCATTTTATTTATGCATTCCATCTACATCATGCTACATAAATTTCATATTATAAATTTGTCTCCTATAATACATTATTATTATATCTAATCATGATCCCAAACTAGAAAGGCCACTTTAAATCCCTCATATTAACATATTGACTAATTGCACAGCATCCATTTTCGAAAATTCCTAATTACCCACCAATAAATTAACAAATTCTACTTAAAATTTATCAATAGCAAATAAAACTCAATTATTATACCAATCATAACACAACACAACACAACAAACAAGTCAATTTAATTAGCAGATCTCCCATACTGTAATTTTATTAAAACAGTCTTTAACAAACTAATTTATGTATAAATTACTAGGAAAAATAAATTTGGTAGCCACTTACAAATTTTCTGCATATTTTTGGCCCCCTTCACCGTCACCGGAGCCTCACCGGATCTCCACCGGAGGCACCGAAACCACCGAGAGGAAGATTGACGCGTCGGGGTTGCTTTTCCGGTGGTCACGCGCCGTGAATGTCCTTCGTTTCGCCGGAATCGACGCCGGAGATCTCAGTTCTCTTCTCCTCTGATCTGCTTGTCGCCGGTGATTGAGGAGGATCCATAACCACCGGAAGATTCGTCTGTCCACCATGAGTCCCACGGTGCCGTTCGTGTCGTCGTTCTCCGCCGGAACAGGCCAAAAAATGCCGGAGAAGCTCGCGGTTCTTCCTCCAGTTCTCCTGGAACAACGACGTCGCGATGGGAAAAGACACCGTGATCTGCAACGACGAGGAGCCCGGTTGCTCGCCGTCGACCGTCGCCAGCCGTTCGCGCCTTCTGCCGTGCTCCGCCGTCTCTTCTCTCTCTCTCTCTCTCTCTTTTTCGGTCTCTTTGCCCCCGATCTTCCCTGTTCATGTCTCTCTCCTCCTCTTTCTTTCTACTTCTCATAATCCCACTAAATCTAGCTTAATCTCAATAATCTGGATAATTCTAGACCCACATAATTTGTCACATGCTATAATTATTTATTTGTATATCTACTTTTATTTTCTTGTTTTAACATTTTCTTATCCATTTACATGAAAACATACATTATATATATATATACGTATATCTAAAATTATTTGAATAATTCAATTATACAACTTTAAGGAAAATTCCACCTCTTATGCTCCAAAATTAACCTTCGATGAATTTTTAGCGTGTCAAGTTATTAATAGAAACACTGAAAATTTTGGGGCGTTACACTCATAGCCAATCTCTCTTTATTTGGTGACTGGGGAGGGTTAGTTAGCACCAAAAAGCTCGCCTGGTTACCGAGATTTCATCGGTGGTGTTTCTTCCGCCAACCGACGCCAGAGTTGATCAAAATTTGCAAAAATGCCACGGCTCCTCTCTTCTGAAAATGGGGCAGAACGGCGTCAGAACAGGGGCTGGACGATGCTGCATCGGCCTGAGCGCATCGCCATTGTCGTCGCCGTTGCCGGTCTCCGGCCCCTCCGCAGTGCTCCGCCAGCCCTCTCTCCCTCTCTTCGTTCGGTTTCTGGTCTCCCTGTTCTCCCCTTTCGTGTTTTTCCTTTCTTTTTTTCTATTTGTTCTTTCTAAATTGGTCTAGATAAATTTTAACTCTTAAAGATATTTTTGTATTGTTAATATTTATTTTTTATTACATATTTATTTGTTATAAATAAAATTATTGTGACAAAATAATTTTATCGTTACTAATCATTAAATTGTGACAAAAAATAATTCATGTCATAAAAAAATAAGTATTTTATGACGAATTTATGTATCGCAAATAGTTATTTTTTCCTTCCAAAAGAAAAAGGCTGAAAATTTTTCCTATATTTCAAAGGTGATGAAATTGTATCTCGTCACAATACATTCATTTTTTGTGATACATTTATTTGTCATAAATAAAATTATTTTTAGAATTAAATTTTTTAAAAAAAAAATAATTAGAAATTTCTTTTTATCTCGATAATTTCATCACAGTAATAAATAGTATGGTGACATTTTAAAAATTTCGTCTTTAAAAAATTTGTCACAAAAAGTCAAATTTCTTGTAGTGTTAATTCAGAATGAGCTTGAGAAAGCTTTATTGGGGAAGAATGGAATGCCAGAGTCAATAACTGAAGAAAAGAAGGAGGAGATCATCAACAAGGCAGTTTTCACAATTCAGCTCTATTTGTCTAATGACGTTCTTCAGGAGGTCATCAATGAAGATACAGCAGTTAGCTTATGGGTGAAGTTGGAGTCCTTGTATATGTTGACCGACAAGCTGTACCATATGGCGTGGTTCTACATATTTCAAATGCAGGAAGGTACTTCTATTAAAATCCACCTTGAAGAATATACATCAATTTTAGTAAGTCTAGAAAATGTTGGCGCTAAAGTTGATGATGAAAATGCTATTTTGAAATTGTTGTGTTCACTACCACCGTCATATAAAAGTTTTAGGGACATAATACTTTATGAAAAAGATAGTGTGTCTTTGTCAGAGGTTAAGACAGCTTTACTCTCTAAAATTATAATTGATAAAGGAATTGTCAATTTGTATGCATTTACCATTTACAGTAACTTTTTTTCTGGTCCAATACCTGAAGAGATCGGGAAGCTTGAGAACTTGCAGAGCTTATATTTGGGTAAAAATAACCTATCTGGAGAAATCCCAGAATCCTTGTGTAACATCACCTACCTAGTCGTACTTTCTTTAAATGAAAACAAATTAGAAGGAAACCTAACAAGTATTGCAAACTGCAAACATTTGTAATACTTGTATCTTCATGCAAATAACCTGACTGGAAGCATACCTCAACAGATCATGAATTTCCTTCCATTAGGAACTCTTAGTGTAAACGAAAATGCATTGACTGGTTTCATTCCTCTTGAAGTTGGTAGAATGAAAAGTATCAATGAATTAGACTTATCAGAGAACAAATTGTCTGGGAAAATTCCTGATACACTAGGTGATTGTTTGAGCCTGGAAAGTCTTTACTTAAGGGGAAATATGTTTCAAGAAGATATTCCTTCATCTCTTGCTTCCTTGAAAGGTCTCAAAGAGTTAGACCTATCAAGGAACAACTTATCAGGAAATATTCCGAGAGAGCTAGAGAATCTCATGTTCTTGCAATATCTTAATCTCTCTTTCAACAAGCTTAAGGGTGAAGTACCAAAGAAAGGAGTGTTCAGCAATACAAGTGCTTTTTCATTTGATGGGAATAGTGGCCTTTGCGGCGGAATTCCAGAACTAGAACTGCCACCATGTACTATTCAAGCAAAGAAACACAAAAAGTCTACCAAAGCAATTATCCTTGCAGCAACCATCAGTCCAATAGTGATTTTTATTGCAATAATATTCTTGTATGTCTCCTATTAGAGAAAGTCTAGAAAGAATCAATCTTCCAAACTTTTTGAAGATAATAAGCTTCCTCGAATTTCATACAACGAATTGTTCCAAGCAACAAATGGTTTCTCTTCAGACAATATCATTGGAGAAGGTAGTTTTGGCTATGTATATGTTACAGAATGTAAATATAAACGTAGCATGATCTTAGGAATAAAATCAAATCCTAGGAATAAATGCAGCTTTCCTTATTCAGATATGTTTCCTTAGATAAACTCTTCTATACTTGTATATATAGGTGTATTATTGATGAATCAAATACAGAAAATACATTCTCCTATCTTGTGTATTTTGTTACATGGTATCAGAGCCTCTTAGGCTTGATTTGGGGAGTTATTTAAATTTTTTGGTTTTCATTGGGGTTGGGTTCCAGCTACTGTTGGGTTGGGTAACACTTTTTCGGTGGCTATCTTGTCTCACCGACGGCATCAGAAGAAGCGCAGGGGGATTTTCGGCCTCTCCACAAAATTCGGCGTCCTTCCGTTCGACGAGTGCTCCACACATGCCGCCTAAGCTCCCGCTTCTTCTCTCACACGCCGGCGCGTGGCTTATCTGCTAGCCCTCCGATTTTGTCTCCGGCGTCACTTGGGTATTTTCGGTCAGATCCCGGTGTCATTTTGGCTTGGTTCTGCTGGTATTCTTGTTCCAACGAGGTTCTGTCCTTTTCTATTCCGTGTTCTTTTATTTGTTAACCTGTTTATTGAAGGTTTGGGCTTTTATTTTGGCTGGGTATTTTGAAATTTTAGTGCTACTTTGATTGTTTTGTGTGGATATTATGGCTGACAGTAAAGGAGTTGTTAGTGAAATTATCCCTTTATCTAAGATTACAGAGGAAAAATTAGACGAATCTAATTACCTTGATTGGAGTAGAACGATTAGAATCTATCTTCGTAGTATGGATAAAGATGATCACTTAACTGATGACCCTCCTACCGATAAAACCGAAAAGCAAATTTGGATGAGAAATGATTCACGGTTACTTTTGCAAATTAGAAACTCTATTGAAAGAAATGTGCTTGGCTTAATTTCTCATTGTGAACGTGTAAAAGAGTTAATGGATTATTTGGCCTTTTTATATTCTGGGAAAAGAAATGAGTCTCATATTTATGATGTTTGTAAAGCCTTTTATCGTGTTGAGAAGGAGGCAAAATCACTCACCACTTATTTTATGGAGTTTAAGAAAATTTATAAAGAATTGAACATGCTTCTACCTTTTAGTGCTAATATTAGAGAGCAACAGGCTCAAAGAGAAAAAATGGCAGTGATGAGTTTTCTAGCTGGTTTGCCATCTGAGTTTGAGATAGCCAAATCTCAAATTCTCTCTGCTTCTGAAATTCCTACTCTTGAAGATGTGTTTAGTAGGTTATTACGTGCTAATAATGCTTTCTCTAGTCAGCTAAATAGTGCTTTTATTGCCAAAGAAAGTGGAGGTGATAGTGGAAAGAAGAATATGCCAATGGGGGGAAATAAATCTAATCGGAATACTGATGTTATCTGCTACTATTGTAAAGAACCAGGTCATACGAAGCGCTACTGCAAGAAACTGCAGAATCGCAATCAAAGGGCACAAGTTGCTAATGTTGCTACTTCTGGTTCATCATCTGAGCATAATGTCACTATTGCTGCTGAAGAATATGCTAAGTACCAGGAAATGTTAAAGGGATCCTCAACTTCGATCCCTACTGAGACAGGTAATACATGTCTTATCTCCTCTAGCAATAATTGGGTCATTGATTCTGGTGCCACGAATCACATGACAGGTGATTCTGATACTTTCTCTAACTTTCGGTCTCATAAAGCTCCTTTACTTGTTACTATTGCTGATGGGACATCATACAATATTGTGGGATCTGGAACTGTCAAACCAACTCCTTCTATTACTTTACCTTCTGTTCTAAATCTGCTTAACCTAGCTTTTAATTTGATATCTGTGAGTAAACTTACCAAAGAACTCAATTGTTGTGTCTCATTTTTCCCTGATCACTGTCTTTTTCAGGATCTTATGACGAAGCAGATTTTTGGTAAAGGACATGTATCTGGTGGTCTATACATTCTGGATTCTTGGGTACCACGGACTATTGCTTGTTCCAGTGTAGTTTCTCCTTTTGAAGCACATTGTCGGTTGGGGCATCCTTCTCTACCTAATTTAAAGAAGTTGTGTCCTCAGTTTAATGATGTATCTTCTTTGAATTGTGAGTCTTGTCATTTTGCTAAACATCATTGTAGCTCGTCAGGTCCTAGAATTAATAAAAGAGCTGAGTTTTCTTTTCAACTTGTTCATTCGGATGTTTGGGGTCCTTGTCCTGTTATGTCGAAAATTGGGTACAGATATTTTGTTACTTTTGTGGATGATTTTTCCCCGTATGACTTGGATTTATTTTATGAAGAATCGTTTTGAAGTTTTTTCCCATTTTTCTGCTTTTTGTGCTGAAGTTAAAACCCAGTTTAATGCCTCTGTGAATATATTGCGGAGTGATAATGCTAAGGAATATATGTCAGATTCTTTTCAACGGCATATGTCTCAACAGGGTATTCTTCATCAGTCCTCTTGTGTTGATACCCCTTCTCAAAATGGAGTCGCTGAGAGAAAGAACAGACATTTACTTGAGACAGCTAGAGCCCTATTGTTTCAAATGAATGTTCCTAAGTATTTTTGGGTCGATGCTATTTCTACAGCTTGTTTTCTGATTAATCGGATGCCCTCTACGGTGTTGAATGGTGATGTACCTTATAGTGTTTTATTTCCAGATAAAATACTATTTTCAGTAGAACCACGGATATTTGGCAGCACTTGTTATGTTCGAGATGTACGTCCTCATGTTACCAAACTTGATCCTAAGGCATTAAAGTGTGTTTTCTTAGGATACTCGCGTCTTCAAAAAGGATATAGATATTATTCTCCTGATCTGCAGCGACATTTGGTTTCAGCTGATGTGGTATTCTTAGAAGATAAACCCTTCTTTTCATCTCCATCCACTCTTACAAGTCAGGGGGAGGAAGATGAGTGGCTCATTTATACAGTAACATCTTCTTAAGAGCCTGTTGATGTCTCTACTGGATCTTCTAGTATTGAGCAGATAGCGAATGATGATCCTTCAACATCAGCAAGACCACAGATTGTTCAGGTCTACTCTAGAAGAAGAGACACTAATGATACATGTCCTGCACCAGCACCTTCGTCATCTGATCCTGCTCCTGTTGACCTCAATCTTCCCATTGCTATTCGTAAAGGTACACGTAATTGTAAGTCCACTTATTCTATTGCTAATTTTGTTTCCTATGATCACTTGTCTCCCTCGACATGCTCTTTAATTGTATCTTTAGATTCTATCTCTATCCCAAAGACAGTTAAGGAGGCCTTAAGTCATCCTGGATGGTATGATGCTATGATTGAGGAGATGAATGCCTTAGATGCAAATAACACTTGGGAGTTAGTGAATTTACCAGAAGGAAAGAAGGCTGTGGGTTGCAAATGGGTCTTTACAGTCAAAGTTAATCCGGATGGCTCTGTGGCTCGGCTAAAAGCTCATCTTGTTGCCAAAGGATATGCCCAGACTTATGGGGTGGATTATTCCGATACTTTTTCTCCAATTGCCAAATTAAGTTCTATTCATCTGTTCATATCTTTGGCCGCTTCTCACCATTGGCCCTTGCATCAACTGGACATCAAAAATGCTTTCCTTCATGGCGATCTTCAGGAAACAGTCTATATGGAGCAACCACCTGGTTTTGTTGCTCAGGGGGAGTATGGAAAAGTTTGTCATCTGAAAAAGTCCTTGTATGGATTGAAGCAGAGTCCTCGTGCTTGGTTTGGTAAATTCAGTGAAGTTGTCCAAGAGTTTGGGCTAAAGAAAAGTCAATGTGACCATTCTGTTTTCTATAGACAATCAGAAGCTGGCATTATTCTTCTTGTGGTTTATGTTGATGATATTGTGATTACAGGGAGTGATTCCGCATGTATTTCTTCACTTAAGTCTTTCTTGCATGGTAAATTTCACACTAAGGATTTGGGCCAGTTAAAATATTTCTTGGGAGTAGAAGTGACGAGAAGTAAGAAGGGAATTCTTCTATCGCAAAGAAAATATGTTCTTGACTTGCTTGCAGAAATGGGAAAATTAAGAGCTAAGCGATGCACTACTCCGATGGTTCCTAGTGTACAACTTACAAAGGATGATGGGGATCCTTTTGATGATCCAGAGAGATACCGAAGGTTAGTTGGAAAACTGAATTATCTCACAGTAACTCGTCCAAATATTGCATTTGCAGTGAACATTGTTAGTTAATTTATGGCTGCTACTACGATCAAGCATTGGGAAGCTCTAGAGCAGATCTTATGCTATTTGAAAGGTGCTCCTGGATTTCGTATACTGTACAGTGATCATGGGCATACTCATATTGAGTGTTTTACGGATGCTGATTGGGCAAGTTCTAAGATTGATAGGAGGTCAACAACAGGCTATTGTATTTTTGTTGGAGGAAATTTAGTGTCTTGGAGGAGCAAGAAGCAAACTGTAGTATCCAGATCTAGTGCAGAATCTGAATACAGAGCTATGTCATAGTCTGCATGTGAAATTTTGTGGATTCATCATTTGCTTGCTGAAATTGGTATAAATCTCTCACTTCCAGCAAAACTTTGGTGTGATAATCAAGTTGCTCTTCATATTGCCTCAAATTCAGTGTATCATGAATGGACCAAGCATATTGAAGTTGATTGTCACTTCATTCGTGAAAAGATTCAAGATAATGTCATCTCAACGGGATATGTGAAGACAGGAGAACAGTTGGGTGATTTGTTTACAAAAGCCTTAAATGGCTCTCGAGTTGACTATTTGTGTAACAAGCTGGGTATGATTAATATCTATAGTCCAGCTTGAGGGAGAGTGTTACAGAATGTAAATATAAACGTAGCATGATCTTAGGAATAAAATCAAATCCTAGGAATAAATGCAGCTTTCCTTATTCAGATATGTTTCCTTAGATAAACTCTTCTATACTTGTATATATATGTGTATTATTGATGAATCAAATACATAAAATACATTCTCCTATCTTGTGTATTTTGTTACAGTATACAAAGGAACTCTTGATCCTGAAGGAGAAAGGTTAGTTGCTGTAAAAGTACTCAAACTTCAACAACACGGAGCCTCCAAGAGCTTTCTTGTTGAGTGCAAAGCCTTACAAAACATCCATCATCAAAATCTAGTAAAAATCTTGACATACTACTCCAGCTTTGATTTTGAAGGCAATGACTTCAAAGCTCTAGTGTTTGATTTTATGAAAAATGGGAGCTTGGACATGTGGTTGCACCTAAAAGAAGTTGGCAGTAGCAGTTCAAGGAATTTAAACCTTCTTCAGAGGTTTCAAGTGGCTATCGATGTGTCATCTGCATTACACTATCTTCACAACAACCCTGAAAAGCCAATCATTCACTGCGACTTGAAGCCAAGCAATATTCTTTTTGACACAAATATGGCTGCTCATGTCGGTGATTTCGGATTAGCAAGGTTTCTTTTAGAGCCCACCCATGAATCTTCTCATGGTGAAACTAGCTCAATTGGGATAAAGGGAACCATCAGCTATATGGCTCCAGGTATAATTTTATTTGCTTCTCTTTATTAACGCCAAGCTCTGTAGTCTAGATTGAGATGCATTATTTGTGTACTGTAGAGTATGGAGTTGGCAACCAGGCAACAAAAGAGGGAGACATATACAGCTTTGGAATAATTTTGTTGGAGATATTCACAGGACGAAGGCCAGTAGATCCAATTTTTAGGAATGGTTTAAATCTCCACAACTTTGTGAAACAAAATCTCCCTGGACAATTCATGCAAGTTTTAGACCCTCTTCTTATCACTAGAGGAGATGTTATGGAGGAAGATGATGGAGGAAATGTGCACAAATGTGTAGTGGCAATGCTGGAAATTGGAACTTCATGCTCAGCAGAATTACCATCAGATCGAATGTGTATTGGGGATGTGAACAGAAAATTAAATGTCATCACAGAGGCTTTTCTGCATGCTAGAAGTAGTCCTTTGACGGGTTTGAATTTTCTTAATATAGTTAATTTATTCCTTTAATAGAGTTGAATTAAGAAAAGTTCTATTGTTTTTAGTATTGTATAATGCAGTATGACTTTTCTTTAGTACTTTCTTTGATTGTTGATTATAATATCTTATCAACTCCTAATATTTCTTAAATATAATTGTATTTTTATACCTGAAATGCAGAGAGAAACTCAATTAACTAATTAAACATTTATTGGATTATTTTTCCACATTTCAGAAACTGCTTTTGATTGGAATTAGATTGCAGGGGCATTGGTTGGGATTG
This sequence comes from Excoecaria cochinchinensis, assembly GCA_947683425.1. NCBI lineage: Eukaryota > Viridiplantae > Streptophyta > Magnoliopsida > Malpighiales > Euphorbiaceae > Excoecaria > Excoecaria cochinchinensis. Next base: position 2,857,191 of record CANTUQ010000008.1, on the reverse strand, counting down.
AAGCATCTTGACACAGTTAACCCGAGCTTGTGCATCTGATTGAATTACGAGGAACATACGTTTCCTATGTAAATATTATTGTTCAGCAAATAAAGTTAAAGTCATTTCAGTATTATCTAAGCTTTCAATGAATTTGTAACCACTATATAATTGACCTCTTAGATGCGTTTCAAAGTAGTTTGCATCCTACTATTAATGCAAATTTCATAAATACACAGGCTACTAATGTTTGGTCTTCCATTAGTTTTAAAGTTCTGAAATCATGGAGTGTAAATTCCACACTGGAGCCCATAGGCAGAAATCAAAGGGAGTGAAGTGTGGGTAAGAAAATTAAACATATTGACGAAGACAAGACTTGCGCAGACCTAATAAAAATCAACTTAGAAAATTAGGTAGTTCTTATAATTCACACATGGCATTCTGTCAATGCAATTATTAATGAAAAATAATAGAATTTATGGGGAGTAAAGTATGGGCAAGAAATTATACTCATGAATATTAAATTTGTACCATAATAATGATTTAATTATAAATTTTTTTGTTTCAAAAAATAATTTATGACCAAATAATTATTATGATATAAATTTAGAGACAATAGATGAAAATAACCCCTTAAAATCTTGTTAATTGTGCCTGCCAATAACTTCCATCATGGTGAATGGCATTTTCATTTTGTTTGATCCAAAATGGAAGCATGAACAGATTATACATATAAAATCAAATAAGTTTTAATTTAATTGTTTATTCTAACTTAAACTCTAGCTTGTTAGAAACCCTAACCTATTAAGTCGCCTTCTCATTAATTTGGTTAAGGATGGAGTCAGGATAAATACTTTCCCCTCGTTATAACCCTTGAAACCAAATAAGTGTAATAGCTGTCATAATTAATACTCCAAGGAATTCACACATTTAAAATGGTGATAAATTTAGTTTTAATTATTTAAAAATTAAAGGGTCAATTTCACTCATGGTCACTCAACTTATCACTTATCGCGCAAAAGTAACCGACTTTTTTTTTCTTACTTAAATGTCACTGAACTTTTAACATTATTGCACAAAAGTCATGTTGACCGGAATCCGGCGATGACTCTTGCCGGATTGATGACATTTTTGTAAAAATGTTAAAAGTTCAGTAACATTTAAGTTAAAAAAAAAAGTTAATTATTTTTGCGAGATAAATGATAAGTCTAGTGACCGTGAGTGAAATTAATTTAAATGTAGTATTTGTTGAACTTATCAATCCGGCAAGAGTCGTCGCCGGATTCCGGTCAACATGACTTTTGTGCAATAATGTTAAAAGTTCAGTGACATTTAAGTAAGAAAAAAAAAGTCGGTTACTTTTGCGCGATAAGTGATAAGTTGAGTGACCATGGGTGAAATCAACCCAAAATTAAATGGTATTATGTATTTTGAATTTAAAAATGTCAAATTGATTACTCCATCCATTTTATTTTATGTGTCACTTTTGTTATTTTCACTATGATTAAGAACTATTAATTAAATTTAAATTTATGATAAAATTGAGTGATTCAATACACAAATTTAAAAGAGAAGATGAGCCGCCGAAAGAGATTAGAAGAGTAGAGGGCTGATTTCTTTTTCCCTAATTTTAATTAGTTTATATAACTGGTTTAATTGTTAATATAAAATAAAATAAAGGATATTTTTGTCAAAAAAATAAAAAATAAATCAACTTCCTTGAAAAGTTAAAATTTAGTTTTTTTAAAAAGCTTCAATTTTTAGCTTTCTCTAATAGAAGGTTTTTTCACTTTTCAGAAAATTGATTTTCCTAAAATTAGCATTTACCAAACACTTGTTTTTGTCCCATAATCAGCTTTTCATTCCATAATCAGCTTTTTCTCCTCTAAAAAGCTATGCCAAACAGGGCCTAAATCTAATTGATCAATTTTTATTTAAAAGAAGATTAAATTGGAAAAAAAAAGATTAAATTTGATTAAAAGTCTAAAAGTTTCATATAAATGGAATTTAAATTTTATTTAGAAGTGAAATAAAAAATGGAATGAAAGGAATAATTGATAATATTATTTATAAAATTAAAATTTATTACTTATTTTCTTAATTCTCGTATTAAAGTGAAATTGAATACTTAAATGAGCTGAGAAAGTATATATTGTGACACCCAACGATAAATCTTATTTTCACACATATATTATTATTATTATTATTATTATTATTCTTAGTTATGATATTGTCTTATTTAAATCTACTTCCAATTTACTTAATACCACTTTATATTTAAATTTTTATTAGGTATCGTTAACTAGCTGTTCAATTAATAAAATTTTCGGCAGTATAACAGCTTAAAAATCATGCTACCCAAACCTGCAATTTTTAAGTTTACACTCCCAATAAATTTTCTCCACCTCCAATACTCTTTCCACAAACATAGCACTTCAAAATTTCCATACTCATCACAATCACATGACAACACACCTAACATCACATACATTATTCACTAGGTTCACTAAGTTTATTTTTTTGAGTATTAACATATTACATGCCATATATAAAATTTAAACATTGACCAATACATGTTCTATTTTATAGCTACATAACCAAAATCCAAAAAGACGTCCATATGTACATGCCATTGTTTCCCTTAACTGCTTCAATGTACATGTCCCTGCGTGCAGCCAAAACAAACCACGTACTAAGCAACATTGTCACTTAGTAGTGGATACAGTTACATAAAATTTCACATACTTATTTTATTTATTTAATTTAATTCAATTATAATTTCCATTTTGTCCCTAAAATTTTCTTTTATTAACTAAATTGGCAATTTACTCTTTATATACTACAAATTACTCTAAATTTCCTTAATTCTCATTTATCTTACTTAATTTCATTTATATCCATAACGAAGAAAAAGATTAACATTAAGTTCTTAAGGTTTGACTTTTATTTTATTTTGACCAATTGACTTCAATTTTGACTAGTTTGATTTCCTTTGACCTTAAATTTAATTTAAGTGTGTAAAATTGCAATTTAATCCCTCATATGGTTTTGCTCTTTTTAGTCCATTTAGCTATTTTAACCTCTTTATTCATCTTTTTAACTTTAAAATTTTGATTTTACTTTTACGTAACTTATTAAACTCATTTTCACCTTATTTCTAATTTATTTATATTTATGATATCTTAAATACACTAATTGCCCTTTTATCTCGGCTTACTTGAAAAACTTCGATTTTGCCCATAGTTGTAATCACTGGAAATCCTCGAACCGGATAAGCGGGATGAGGACCTCAGTGATTCTAATGTACTGGAGGGACCGCACAACACGGGGTACGATACCAAATTCTCCAGTATAATATATAATGAGCCGGCTAAACCTTTACATGTAATATAATCATATATCATGGTGACATTTTGATAAACTCATGGTAATACCGCGGTGCATGTATCCCTATGGCTAGCCATTCTATCCTAGGGTCCTGGATTACCCACTGGACACTAAGGGCAATACAAATTCTTATATTGCTTTATATTTTCACACTATTATTTTCTTTAATTGTGCTATATCAACATTATTAAGCATTAGTTTGCGTTCATATATATTTATTAATCATAAAGTTCTCAATTATATGCTTAATACTATGAAAATGTGATTAAAATATGCCATTAACAACACAACCACCATTATGTAATTTATGCATAATTATATACATTTATTATTTTTCATTCTAATTAATTCTATCACACTTCTTATGCATCATAAAAATCAATTCTCAATAAATTCATCAAATAATGTTAAATTTCATTAAGTTAAACTTGAGTATTCCATTGAACCACTAAAGAACCTACCCTTTTTAATTTGGTTTCTTCACATTTTTAAATTCCTAATGGCCTAATTTAACTTTATATCATGTCATATTAAATTATTTCACAAGTTTGCTCAATTGTGTATAATTACATAATGTAAAATTTGTGAGAATTTAGCTAGGTTAGATGAAATTGAATGTAAATTGCATCCACTAATTAATTGGCTTGAAATACTCCTATCCTTCCTTCTCCTTGCCCTTGCCTTCCTTGGCTTTTTCTTCCTCGGCTTTTTCTTCTTTAGGCCGAAAATGAAAGGTAGAATTTCATGAGTTCATATTATAATTTTAAGCGATTAAAATGTGATATAATTCTCCTAATAATGCTCTACATGCCTAAATAAAATTCCCCAATTAATTCCACCAAAAACCCACTAAATTACTAAACTAGTTCAAATTTCTCTCACCTTATTTCTTTATTTTCTTGGCTCCTTCTTGATGCAAATCTCTTTCTAAGTTATAAAAGAGGTATTTTTATGTGTGAGGACAAAATTTGAGCTTTGAATTTGGAGAGAGAAAGCTTGTGTGAAGCAAAAATGGTGGAGGGAAAAAGAAAAGCTAGCTTTGGGTTTTGAGCAATGTTATTAAAACCGGACCGGATAAAGAACCGGCAAGGCTGAGGGTTCTTGGTTCGACCGGTTCAACCGGGTTCGACCGGGTTTTTTTCTATTTTTTAAAATATTATTAATTAGTATAATTTTTATAAATATTACTACTCAAAGAAAAAAAATCAATCAAAACATTTAATATATATCTCAAATATACTACTAATAATATTTTTTCACTTTTTATCATTTTTAAAATTATTACTTGATTAGATATTTTTCAATTGAAATATTTTATTTTATGAGTTTTAATTTAAAAATTAAATAATTCAATAATTGTAGGTGAAATTAAAAAAAGATACAAAATTATATTTAGGTTCACCAATTTTAATAATTTATTCAATTTTTATTCTATTGTATTTTATTAAATTATTAAACCATTATATTGTTTTCATTAAGTTAAAATGTGATTAAATAGTAAAAATATCAATTATTTGTTAAATAAAATTTATTAGATTATTTATTTTTTATTTTTATGAAAAAAATATTTATTTTATTAATTATTTTAAATTAGGCCGGTTCTGGCCGGTTCAACCCGGTTTTGTCTGGTTCAACCCGGTTCTGGCCGGTTTTTTCCCAAAATGGTTTTTTACAGTTGAACCAACCGGATAGATAACCGGTTCGCAGTTCAACCGGTTGAACCGGCCGGTCCGGTCCGGTTTTAATAACCATGGTTTTGAGAGAAAACACCGGGGAAAATCTGAAGTTTTGGGGAGAATTTCAGACTTTTCTACAGTATTCTATCTTGTCTTCTAATGGTTAAAAGGAATGGCCAAGATTTAATCTCTAACTATTTAATCTAATGGCTTGAAATTAAGCCACTTGTCACCCAATCCTTCATCCCTACCTACCCATTTATCTTAAGCTTACACACACCTGATTATGATTTTATTTTAATGGTCTCCATGTCCTCAAATGCTTAAAATATGTTAATTAAACCCATTAATTAATTAAATCTCGGTTCTGCACCCTTTTTTCAAAAATTTTCATTTTATATGTCAGAATGCTCTGAAATTTTTCCTTGTGTGTCCTAACATGTTCAAGAACACGTGGTTAAAATTTCAGCCCATTCCGACATCGTTTTGGTATACTTCTGGCTTTATCGGTCTGGCCAGTCAGTCCGAAATTCGAAATTTCGAAACTGCCAAAAATTTTATTTTTCACTTTTAATATTTTATTTAAGTTATATCTAACATATCTATGCAATTAAAATAATTTTTAAAAATCTGTACAATATTTTTGAGCTCAGTCAAACTAATGCAAATTTGGGGGAGTTACATATATTTTCCCATCATTCTAAAAAAACAAAAGAAAAAAAAAATTGCCCGTCGTGAGCTTCACGCTCCATTAATTAATACAGTTTATTAATGCTTAGACTCACATTTTCCAAATGGAGTCTTTCTTTTGTGGAAAATAAAAATCTCTAATGATTGTGAATTTGTGAGAAATATAACCAGAAGTAATCTTTTTCAATTACTTAGCCAAATAATTAGAATATTATTGTAAAATAAAAGAGGTATATAAAATATTATGAAAATATTATACTTGCTTAATTGGAACAACCATTGTGATAAAAATTTCTCTCTTTTTTTTTGGAATTTATCGTGATTAATGAACAAGCTAATAAATATTTTCATTTTCATTTGTTAAACAGAAATATATAGTGATGTAAATATTTATATACCAATATTCCAAGTCTATCATACAAACTTTCAAGTCAACAAAAGCTATCATAAAATTTCAAGTATTTTTAGTTTTTAGTGAGTCCACCAATCTAATCAATTCATGTCATGTGTATTAATATTAGTTAGAGGTGTTAAAATTAAGAGGAAATTACTCCAAATAACACATTTTTAAATTTTCTTTCAAAAATACAACCCTTTTTAAAATATTTCATAAATACCACTTTTTGCCTTTTTTGTTTTCTGTTTTCTCATCTCGTTTTCGATTTTGCTTTTCCTCTTCGTGTTCTCTCTTTTACTCGTACTCTCTCATTTTCAGTTTTTGCCTTTCTTTTCTCTAACTCTTTCATTTATGAATTGAAAATATCTTGATCGATCGATTCTATCTCTCATCCCAGGTTTGCTCTCTTGAAAAATCTCTCTATTTGTAGATTTTATCGCTCGCCTCACACTCTCTGTTTCGCTTTCGATTCTGTCTCTCATCAATTCTTTCTATTTCAATTCTACCATCCTTCACCGTCCGAAATCAGTTTTCACCGTCTAAACATTATTGTTCTATTGTAAACAGTAAGTTTTTTTGTTGAGGTAATATATTGAGTTTGGTTTCCTATATAAATGTTGATTTGCATTTCTTAATTGCATTTTATATTTAGAAATAATTGCATCTTGTATTACTCAAGTTATTGATATATAAATGCTTTTTATGATTGAATTTCTGCATACATATTAGGAAAATTTTCGACTGCTTAGTTGATGGTTTAGTTGCTACTATGTTGAATTTTATAATTTTGAAAGGTCAGTTAGTTTGATACTTACAGATGCCTAGCATTTGCCCGTTGCATTAATGATGATGATTGATTGTGGTTTACTTTTCTGAATTGGAATTGCGAATTGAAATTGTTTTATCTTAATTTAAACGGCAACAACAACTGCATAAAATGAGGTACCTTGTTAAAACAATTTTGAGGTGCTTTAACACATCATGCTTCTGATTTAAAGCATCAAAGTTTACAGTTGTCTTGTCTTGCTATGGTGCTTGAGCAATTGATCAAAATGTTGGTTATTTTAAGGGTGGGGGCGGGGGGAATGGTTCTGGCTGCATTAGTCTTGCTTCTTTGCAAATAAAACCAAAACAAAAGAAGTCAAAATGCTATCAATATTCATATGATAAAAGAATGAGTTATTTCTGCAGAAAAGAAAATGTAGGTTGCAGAGGAGAAAATGATGAAGAAAGTCTAAGAAGCAGAGCAAGATTCTTTGGTTATGGTAAAAGAAAAGAATATCATAATGATATTCTTCATGAAAAAGAAGAGATTGGATTGGCAAATGCTTAAGAGCTTAATAAGAAATGTGATGATATTACTTGATAGATGAAACAAGATATAAAATTTGAGAACAGGGTTTCAAATTAAATATTTTTAATGCTTAATTTTATATGTTTTTGGTATTTATAACTTTGGTTTTGTGTTTTAAGTTCTTTTTGGATACTACTGTAGAAAATTGAATAACACTAACAAACTAACTTTGAAAATTTAGGAAAAATATAATTATACAACAACAGGGAACAATTTTTATTTTTATTTTTTACAGTACAATTCTCTCTTGTTATTGAGTGGAGTGCCATTTGAAGGATGTGCTATGGCTAACGAATTAAATGTTACCATTTTACAGGGTGGAGATTTGGACTTTGCTTATGATAGCATTTTGGCTTTTTCTTCCAGTAGAGATGATCAGGATGCAGTTTTTGGAGCTGAAGAAGCTTTAAAAGATATACGGTATTGCTTTTGCTGTGAAGTCATTTCAGTTGGTGTTCTCTTGGAGACATTGTTAAATATTAGTGATTGACCAAATCCTGTTATCCAGTCTCAATTTTTATGAATTTGAAGTTTTATAGAAATGCATGTATTAGTGATTCTATCTTGTAATTTATGATTTTACAGTTAGCATCATGGTAATGGGAATTCTCAGTTGAATGTGTGTATGCCTTAAATTTGTGCTTCATGACGTGTCTTGCAGCACTTGCAACCCGAATATGTGAACAGCGAGATAAAGTTTCAAATGGCAAATGGGATCGATTGCCTAAAGCAAGTAAAACTGAAAAAGAAATCAAAACCACAAGGAAAAATAATTAAGTTATAAATCACATGTAGAAATGAAAATCAAATTTAACTCGAAAAATGTGTTTGGGTGGGAGGTGAATTAACTATTCACAAAGGCGGCTTATCACTAAGGTCAACAAATCAAAAACGAAAAGCATGCCATGCCAATCACGCATTTGCACAGAATAATGAATTAGGAATGTGATTAAGACGTACGAGAACTAAAATGACATTCAAATTATCATTTATAATATTCATAAAGCACATATATATAGTATACACCGCACTATATCTGCCAATCCTAAATATCTTCTTAAAGTGAGTCCAGTGGAGAAATTCCAAATTTCATGATAATGGTCAGTGGCACTATATATATATATATATATATATATATATATATATATATATATGCCTATGGTACTCCCTAATTTTTTTAATATATATATATATTAAATTTTGATTATAAATAGGAAAAATCTCCTATATTTTGATTATAAAACTTGAATGAGCATATAATGTATAGTATACGTCTAATATAAGTCTAATATATATGTAGAATATGTCTAGTATACGTCTAATATAAGTTTAATATATAGCATATGTCTAATATATATATAGTATACGTCTAATATAAGTCTAATATACATCTAATATGCGTCTAGTATAAGTCTAGTATACGTTTAGTATAAATCTAGTATACGTTTAGTATACGTCTAGTATAAGTCTAATATACGTTTAGTATATGTCCAAGTATACATCTAATATAAGTCTAATATACATTTAGTATACGTCTAATATATATCAAGTATACGTCTAATATAAGTCTAATATACATCTAGTATATGTATAATATAAGTTTAATATACATCTAGTATACATATAATATAAGTCTAATATACGTATAATATAAGTCTAATATATATCTAGTATACCTTTAACATACATCTAGTATACGTATAATATAAGTCTAATAGACATCTAGTATATGACTAATATACGTCTAATATACATTTAGTATAAGTATAATATACGTCTAATATACATTAAGTATACGTTTAATATAAGTCTAATATACATCTAGTATACGTACATCTAGTTTAATAGAAGTCTAGTATACGTCTAATATATATGTAGTATACTTTTGACATACATTTAGTATACGTTTAACATACATCTAGTAACGAATTGATTTTTTATCTACAAACGAATTAACAAATAATATTTTAAGGTTCGAATTGATTGAATTGATACATAGCATGTATCAATTCCCAATCTTAATTAATCCCCACAAAAATAAAATTGTGAACGTAAAATAAATAAAAGCATCACAGACCCGTCAAGCACATAATTTAACAAAAGGTAACCAATTTAATTGCAAATTAACCCCAAAACAATTAAATTCCCATTATTATATGCTAAAATAAATTCCAAAACACAAAAAGAAAAATTCAGACGCACGTGTGAACTTTCTACTGTTCCACGGAATCATAAGCTTGAGTTTAATTTATGTTACGTAAAATTGAAGGATACTTAAGTTTTCTTTTTTAATTTATTTATGTATCAATTATTATAAAAAAGATTTGCATTCACATTCCTAAGTTTATTTTCTCAAGCTGGCCAAACACCACCTAATAGATACATTTTTTCCCCTTTATGCAAAAACGCGTATAAATATATGTAAGGGTTCCTGTGTTTCTTTCTCTCAATTGAGTAACTTTCTGATTTCTTTATATATGCCATTTTTCTCTCATCTTCTGAAATCTAAAGCCCCACTTCTTCTTTTCCAAACCACTACCTGACTTTTTTTCTCAACTGAAATTGAAAATTAAACAGACCCATTTTTGCTTAAAAAATAATGCAAATGTAGGCGAGTCCACTCATCACCCACTCTCCAAGCTCTCCCGGCTTCTACTCTTACTCTTCAGGGAAGCTTGCTGAGATCGCAGCTAGAGTTGTTCAAGAATTTTCTCAAGAATCAAACGATGATTCTCTCTGCAATATTATTTGGGAAACAGAGAAAATGGGGAAGGGCAGAGAGCATTGAAGGAGTGAAATCGAAATAGGAAAATCGGGATACTGCAAATTTGAAGTTAGGGTGAAAACAGAAAAAGTGGTATTTTTGTAAAAAATTTTTGTATAAGTGAAATAAAAAGTTTAAAATGTAATATTTCTGAAATATTTGTGCTATTATATTTTTTTTTGTTATTTTTATTTTTTTCGTGTATAATTGTGTAAAGAGCCCTAAAATTAACCCAAACCCAACAATTCACCCAAACCCACCCAAAAGAAATTGATCCAAACCCAACCCAACTAAAAAATTGACCCATTTAAATCCACCCAAAATATACCCACATAAAATACAATCAATTTGGGTCATTCTTTCTAGACCCAACGTGTGTTTGTATTTTTTTTATTATTTCTTTAATATTAAAAACTTTTGCCTTAATGAATAAGATCTTTTATTTAAATTGTCCTACTGTATTATTATTGTATAATGTGTATGCGTATTTTGTTGGTTAGATTTGTAATGGCCGAGTTATCGGGTTAGTCGTGAATAGTATTTTTCGACGGAAAATAGTGTTGTTGTACCTCTGTGTGTGACTGTGTAAAATAGTGTTGTTGTACCGACCCAAAATAGTGTTGTTGTACTGCTATGTGTGACTGTGGATTGTTTGAATTACAGAAGGGTATGTTATATATATAGCCGTTATACTGCCAAAATTTTTACCAAATAAATAGTAAATTGGACAGTTATAAGTCAACCGATATACCGATTCGTTTGGATCTCCACCAAAACCTTTTTATAATAATCTTTTTAGTATTCCGTTATTATATCGATAATTATTTTTCATTAAAAAAATATCAAATGGGTAGACCCAAATCCATCCAATCCATTTGGGTATTGCCCCATATATTTTTGACCCATTTATAACCCACCCATTTATGACCCAACCCATTTATGACCCAGCCCAAACCCATCAAATCCACCCATTTGCCACCTCTGGTATTAGTAAAGGATACATCACTGGCATTTTCCAAGTGTGTGAAGAGAATAAAAAGTAGCAAAAAATTATTCTCTTTATTTTTTTTCCCCTTCTCTCAACAACTGTTCATTAGCGTATGGAGTAGACAGCCAAGCAACAAAAGAAGGAGACATATACAGCTTTGGAATAATTTTATTAGAGATTTTCACAGGACGGAGGCCTATTGATTAAATTTTTCAGGATGGTTTGAATCTCCACAACTTTGTGAAAGGTAATCTCCCTGGACGAGTCATGCAAGTTTTGGACCCTCTGCTTACCACAGGAGGAGATGTGCGTGGCTACAACAACAACAATAGAAGTTGTGAAGGATGATGATGCCATTGTTGAAAGTTCGAGACTTGAGGGAGATGTGCATAAATGTATAGTATCAATACTAGAGTTTCATGCTCAGCAGAACTACCAGCAGATCGAATGTGTATGGGGGACGTCAATAGAAAATTAAGTGTCATCATAGAGGCTTTCTTGCGTACAAGAACTCGCAGAGGCAGACAGATTGTAGCCTGTTAATAGGTTTTAATATTGAACTTATTATTTTTACTATATTTGATTATTTTACTATATATTAGAACTTACTTTTGGATTTGAATTAACTTTGCAGTGGCACAAGTCGTGGAATTCAAGCATCTTGGCATAAGTTATCCGAGCATAGGCATCTGATTAAAAATCTGAAAGAAATGTTCTTTGCAATAGAACATTTATCCTATATAGATATTAGTCTTCATCAAAAAATGGGAAAGGCTTATTATTTTTATTATTATTATTATCATCTTCTATTGTTTAATTTGAAAAAAAAAAAATTAAAACTCAGAATTTGCAACCAAGTCGCTTTTTTTTTTTCTTCATTATCAAGAAATTAATTGTGTTTATGAAATCAATACAAGAGATCTGAATCTGCTTCACTTCCAGACTCATGTATCTTTATAAGTTTAATCAGCCTTTATTCATCAAGATCCTTTTCTTTTATTACTTAAACGTGTTTCGGTAGTAGCCGCAATTGTTAATTTCGCTAATTGAGTGTGACTAAAAGCCAATCTTTAATTCACTGAAAAGAACTTTCAAAACTTTCAACTACAAAATGCAATAAGACCTCTAGCATAAGAATCAATAAGATGTTAGAGGGGGACCAAAATATATCTCCACATGAACATGAATATAAGAAACAAAACATGAATGAATCTTAATGCAAAACACAACGACAATTAATAAATAAAGAGTTGAAATTCACTTATTATAAGGATTTGAGAGAAATTTGGAATATAAAATACTGAAATGTACCAATTTTTCTTTTAAAATGATGCCAATAATTGGCGCAAGACTTAGAAACAGAAACCAGAGATGGAAAAGGCTATTTAAAGATAGACGCTCATTGAAATTAGTTGTAAAATGCTTGGGACGGACTTGGGGCTTTGTAGATTCGTCGCTATTGGTGACTTATGCAAGTTAAGGAAAACAAAGCATACCAACTCACACTCTCTTCCTCAAACTTACGGCAACGGTTGACTTCGTGTCTTGAATTTTGGTGGATTTAAATTGCAATCTTACCTTAAAAAATTCACAGTGTGGCCCATAAAGTATAATTAAAAACAAAAAATGGGAATTTATTTTGATAGCAGAGTGAAAAGGCTGATAGGCCCAATTTCATTTTGGCCTATTAATCATATAATTTGAAAATTTGAAAATCTTGGATTTTGATAGTGACAAATACTCTAATACTCCTGCGTAAGAAACAACATTACTTAGTTCCTCTTAAAAGATCAAGAAATTAATAAAAGAAATCCAATCAAATGTCTTTCTTTCCTGGTGATTGTCTTATTCTTGAAATGGTATGGGTGTCAATATTTTCAGTGCTACCTAGTTCGTTACCAAGATTAATTTCAATATCGGAAATTAGGCAGCTATTTTAATGGTCATTTTCAATTCCAGTCGGCTTACCTTACTTTATTTCCATGGGCCACGAAAATTCTAGCTTTTGCTTGTAGTATTATGGCCGAACCCATCTTTTAGTTACTACATTTAATTCTTTTTTTAACAAAAATTTTTATATTACTTACTTTTACTTCTAATTTTTGATACATATTATTACCTTTACTTGTTTGTAGTTTTGTATATCCACATATACAAATGTATACTGACCGAAATATAGAGAAATTAAATATAAAAATATAAATCTAAAAATACAAACGTTACACTTGTAAATAATTTTTTGCCCTGAAATCAATGATAGTAATATGCTAAAACAAAATAACCATTTTGATCGCAAGCAACAATGATGTTGAAAAATCACACCAAAAGCCATCGAAAAAAGGGAGAAATTTTGACAAATTAAGAAAGAGATTTAAGAAACGGAATTTTGGAGATTTGTATAATACCACCACTTATGGAATTTTTATGACAATAGAAGGATTTTTTTTTTTTTTTTAATGGGATTTTGTTTTTCCATAAAAAAATAAGTACAAATTAAATTATTAAAAAAATGGTATTTTTGAAAAGAAAATTTAAATTCATATATATTTCAAACAAAAAAGAGAAAATTGCATTTTTAAAAAGGTAGAAAAGAAAACGGTATTCTATGCAATTTCTTCTAATTTTTTCAGTTTGGGCTGGGCTGGATTTATGGGTTGGGTCAATTTGTAAGCAGCTCCATACAAGCCCAAGGTTAAGGCCACTGTTCAAACCCAATTTTTATCACAAACCCATAAAGTTTCAAGCAACCCAATTAAATATAAAAAGTTTAGCACATTTTTGCAATAAAGAAAGATTGTATAAAAAATAAACATGTATAAAGATCTTTTTAGTAATATTAGAAAGTTTTTACTATAGAGGTCACTTACTTAGGACAGTGGGTTGGGTTGTGTCCACATTCAGTATACTTGCTTTCCAAACCTATTTATAAAATTAATTATTAATTAATTTGAAATAATATTATTACTTAAGCCAAAATGATCAAGTTTTATTTCACATTTTCAAGAAATGAGAGTATAGTTAGTTCATAAAGATAAGTACTCAATTACTCCATCATGATTAATTAATTACAAAATCTCTTCATTCTCCACTGTTTATAAGTATACATAATTAAAGAGAACAGTGAGACAAATTATGATTGATATGTGTTGTTCGTAGCCTAATATTAATGCATATTGGTTTTCTATTACTAGTTTTAAAGTTCTGAAATCATGGGGTTTAAGTTCCACACCAGAGCCCACAATAGGCAGAATTCAAAGGGAGCGAAATGTGAGTAAGAAAATTAAGCATATTGACAAGGACAAGACTTGCGCAGACCTTATAAAAATGAACTTAGGAAATTATTGATGCAATTATTAATGAAAATAATAGAAATCATGATCAAGAAAATTAAGCATTTTCAAAAGGAAATTTGTCTGGAAATATTTTCCCCTCGTTATAACCCTTCAAACCCAATAAATGTAAGCTGTCATAATTAATACTCCAAAGAATTCATGCAAAAGAATTTTCCAACTAATCATCCAAAGAATTGAGATAATTATGATGGTAATATCTAATTTCCTAAGAGATTGTTGTTAGCCACAGCGGATAAATAAAAATAAATTAGAAGAACAAAATATTGATACTAGCAATTTTACGTGGTTCACCCAAAACGTTTGGGTTACGTCCACGGGACAAACTCCGAAAATATTTCTTCCACTAATAAAATTAATGGGTACAAACGAGAAAGGCAACCCAATAATTTTGAGATAAACCCAAAATAGTGGCATACAAATATTTTCCAAACTCACTATTTTGTCACTCCCCTTTTAGAAAAATATCCCAAATATTTTTCTAAAATATTTCTCTCTCTCTCTTTACAAAACTGAAGGATTTTTAAACTAAACTGGGAAGGCCTATTTATAGGCCTTCCAAAACGCATTAAAAGCGCGTTTGCTACCTACCTTCTACCTACCAGTTACTATTGAACAAATGAAAACCTTCTTTTGTTGACTTTTCCATTCAACCTTTTCCATTTTTTTACTTTCAAATAGAGTGGGCCCCACCATGTGTCCAACAATTCTCCCCCTTCCGACTACATGGTGGGGGGCTCCGCTAGTCCTGCAGCCAGCCGACAATACTCAAAATTCTATCTTGGTAGAATTTTCGTTAACATATCTGACTCATTTTCATCTGTATGGATCTTCTCAAGCTGTAGTAGCTTTTTCTCCATTACATCTCTTATCCAATGATATCTCACATCAATATGTTTTGATCTCGAATGGAAGGAGGCATTCTTACCAAGATGAATAGCACTCTGACTATCACAAAATAGCTGATATTTGTCTTGCTGCAAACCAAGTTCTTTCAAAAACTTCTTCATCTATAGCAACTCTTTACAAGCTTCCGTTGCTGCTATAAACTCCGCTTTAGTGGTAGAAAGTGCAACACACTTCTGTAACTTTGATTGCCATGACACAGCTCTCCCTGTAAAAGTAATCAGGTAACCAGAAGTGGATTTTCTGGAATCCATATCACCAGCCATATCTGCATCTGTGTATCCAGCTAACACAGGTTTGTCATTTCCAAAATATAGACATATTTTGAAAGTTCCTCGAAAATACCTGAAAATCCATTTTACTGCAGCCCAATGTTCCTTTCCAGGATTTGAAAGGAATCTACTCACAACTACAACTGCATGAGCAATATCTAGCCGTGTGCACACCATAGCATACATCAAACTTCCAACTGCTGAAGCATATAGAACTTTATCCATCTCTTCCTTCTCTTTGTCTGTAGAAGGGTTTTGTTCAGAACTCAGCTTAAAGTGAGTAGCAAGAGGACAACTAACTGCTTTAGCCTTGTCCATATTAAATCTCTGAAGTACTTTCTCAATGTACCTCTCTTGTAACAACCACAATTTCTTGGCGCCTCTGTCTCTGATAATATTCATGCCAAGAATCTGGTTTGCTAGCCCCAAGTCTTTCATAGCAAAAGACTTACTCAACTGCTTCTTCAAATTGTTAATTCTGAAAATATTCTGTCCAACAATCAACATATCATCCACATAGAGCAAAAGGATAATGAAATCATCATCAGAGAATTTTTGCACAAAAACACAATGGTCTGAAGTAATTTTTTTATAGCCTTGCTTCCCCATAACAGACTCAAACTTCTTGTACCATTGTCTCGGTGCCTGTTTTAAGCCGTAGAGGTTTTTCTTCAACTTGCAGACATAATTCTCTTTTCCTCTTTCTTTGAACCCCTCTGGCTGCTTCATGTATATCTCTTCTTCCAAATCACCATGTAGAAAGGCAGTTTTGACATCCATTTGTTCAACCTCCAGGTCAAGACTTGCTGCTAACCCCAGCACAATTCGAATAGATGTCATTTTCACAACTGGTGAGAAAATCTCATCAAAATCAACTCCTTTTCTTTGACTGAATCCCTTGACAACAAGTCTGACTTTGTAACGTGGACTGGAACTGTGTTCTTCATGCTTAATCCTGAACACCCATCTATTTTTCAAGGCCCTTCTACCTTTGGGCAACTTCACCAGTTCAAAAGTTTTGTTCTCATGCAAGGACTTCATCTCATCTTGCATGGCCTCAATCCATTTCTGTTTGGATTCATCATCTATGGCTTCTTGATAACTCTCAGGTTCTCCCCCTTCGGTAATAATCACATACTGGTCACGAGGATATCTAGAAGATGACCATCTTGTTCTTTCACTTCTCCTTTGTAGAGGTGGTGTTCCTCTTGGAACCGGAGAAGCCATAGGTGTTGGTGCTGGAAAATCATCTTGATCATCATCATCATCATCAGAACCAACTTCTATAGGAGCATCATCATCGTCAGGTGGATAAACCTGGTCTTCATCTCCAACTTCTCTTGGCACCAGTGTTGGAGGAATTAATTTTAAATCTGATAAGTCGCCATTGAAATCAAGAACATCCTTCTTCATTTTGTCAATGTCTTCAATGGTCTCATCTTCAACAAATACAGCATCATGACTTCGGACAAGTTTCTTCTCAATAGCATCATAAAATCTATAGCCAAATTGATCTTGACCATAGACAATAAAAATACACTGTCTTATCTTGGCATCAAGTTTGGACCTCTCATCCTTGGGGATATGAACAAATGCTTTACAGCCAAATACCCGCAGATGATCATAGGAAACATCTTTTCCTGACCATACTCTGTTTGGAACATCCATCTTGAGAGGAGTACAAGGTGAAAGATTCAACACATGTGCAACTGTGAGTATAGCTTCACCCCAAAAAATCTTAGGCAACTTTTCATGTGAGAGTATACATCTGACTCTCTCCATCAAAGTTCTGTTCATCCTCTCAACTAAGCCATTCAACTGCGGTGTCTTTGGAGGTGTCATCTGATGCCGGATGCCATGCTCTTTGCAATAAACATGAAATGGTCCAGTATATTCTCCACCATTATCTGTCCGGATGCATTTTAACTTCTTCCCAGTCTGTCTCTCAACTGAGGCATGAAATTCTTTGAAGACATCTAGCACCTGATCTTTTGTCTTCAGAAGATATACCCATGTCTTCCTCGAATGATCATCAATGAAAGTCACAAAATACTGAGCACCACCAAGTGACTTTGGCATTGGTCCACATAAATCTGAGTGAATCAGATCTAACACATTCTCCATTCTGGAAGGAGGGAAACTTTTAAAAACAACTCTATTTTGCTTTCCAAATAGACAATCAACACATTTGTCTAAGTGTACTTCATCCATACCGGGCAATACTTTCTTCTTACCTAGGCTTTTTATTACTTTTTCACCCATGTGGCCAAGTCTCCGATGCCACCATTCAATTACACTATCTTTCTCCATGGCAGTTACTGCGTCAGTGGAGAGCTTTGCTTCCATCACATATAGAGTTGTATGATTTTCACCTCTAGCCACTACTAAGGAGCCTTTTGTAAGCTTCCATTTGTCATAAATGAAGGAACTGCAATATCCCTCATTTCCAAGTTTGCGTATAGAGATCAAATTCAGGCGCATATCTGGAATATGCCTGACATCCTTCAGAATTAGTCTAGCGCCATTCTCTGTTTCCAAGCAAACATCTCCTCTGCCAACAACCTTTGACAGGCCTTCATTTCTCATCTTAACAACACCAAAATCTCCAGGTGTCTATAATGAGAAAAATTCTCTACGGAATGTAGCATGAATGGTAGCACCACTATCAAGCACCCAACTGGATTCCTGGGATACAAAATTAACAATATCTTCATCATAAATGATATTGAATTCATCTATGATATTAGTCTGCTCATCATCACTGCTGTCATCTTTCTTCACAGCTCTGCTTCGGTTCTCTTGTTCCTTTTGGAACTTTCTACAGAACCTTTTAATGTGGCCATTCTTTTTACAATGATGGCATTCAACATTGGCATATTTGTTTGAATTCCCTCTACTCTTGCCTCTAGGATTTTGTTCCCTAGACTGTCTCCTTCCTCTGGATTCGGCAACTAGAACATCTGATTGTGATGAAAAAGAGGAGGCTTGTGATCTCCTTCTCATTTCTTCATTTAGGATACTACTTTTTACAATCTTCATGTTAACCACACCATTGGGCGCAGTGTTGGTGATGGAGATCTTCAAAATCTCCCAAGACTGTGGCAGAGAGGCTAATACCAATAAAGCAAATACTTCATCATCCAGCTTTACTCCCATTCTATTTAGCTGATCTTGGATCTCTTCCATCTCATTTAAGTGGTCTGGCAAGGAACTTCCTTCTCTATATCTTACTTGTACCAACTTGGTCAAGTAAAATAATTTATTATTTCCTGTCTTTGAAGAATACAACGTCTCCAGCTTACTCCACAGTGTTCTAGCATCTGTCTCATTACAGATATGATTGAACACATCATTTTCGATAAATTATCGGATAAAACTGCACACCTGCTCGTAGTCGAACTTCCAGTCCTCATCGGTTTTACCTTCGGGTTTTGCTGTGGCAAACACCGACAAATGCATTTTCATCACAATAAGAAGATCTTTCATCTTCTTACTCCAGATGTGGTAGTTTGAGCCATTTAGGTAGATCATTCTGCTAATTTTTGCCTCCATTTAGATCAGAATTCGATGGACTTCTTCGACCCAAAAAAAATTTCTTGACAGTGAACAGTACCGTATACGTGAATAGTACCGTATATGTGAACAATACCGTATATCTGAACAGTGCCGTATACATAAACAATATCCAAGGAAAAATCTTTTTTGATGTGAAAAATCAGTTTACGCCGCAACCACAGAGCATACTAAGAAATAACCTTGGCTTTGATACCAGTTGTTGGGTACAGCGGATAAATAAAAATAAATTAGCAGAGCAAAATATTGACACCAGCAATTTTACGTGGTTCACCCAAAACATTTGGATTACGTCCACGGGACAAACTCCGAAAATATTTTTTCCACTAATAAAATTAATGGGTATAAGAGAGAAAGGCAACCCAATAATTTTGAGATAAACCCAAAATAGTGGCACACAAATATTTTTCAAACTCACTATTTTGTCACTTCCCTTTTAGAAAATATCCCAAATATTTTTCTAAAATATTTCTCTCTCTCTATTTACAAAACTGAAGGATTTTTAAACTAAACTGAGAAAGCCTATTTATAGGCCTTCCAAAACGCGTTAAAAGCGCGTTTGCTACCTACCTTCTACCTACCAGTTGAAAGAATTGAATTTTGCTGCAACTATTGAACAAATGAAAACCTTCTTTTGTTAACTTTTCCATTCAACTTTTTCCATTTTTTTTCTTTCAAATGGAGTGGGCCCACTACAAGAAAATGATGAAATAGCGACGGAGTCATTTCCGTCGCTAAATTGCGACGGAAATTAACGTCCGTCGCAATTTAGCGACGGAAAATAAAATCCGTCGCTAAAAATGGCGCCAAAATTTTCCACCAAAATTGCCGACCGATATTTGCGACGGTTCTTGGGAACCGTCGCTAAAAATAGCGACGAAAATTCTTTTCCGTCGCTGAAAAAATTAAAAAAAATTAATTATATTTTTAGCGACGGAAAAAAAAATCCGTCGCTAAAATTGCGACGGAATAAAAAAAACCGTCGCTAAAATTAGCGACGGTCGCCATATTCCGTCGCTATTTTTAGCGACGGAATATTTTTCCGTCGCTAAAGATAAAAAATTTCCTTTCCCTCTCATTTTTAGCGACGGAAGATGTTTTCCGTCGCTAAAGTTAAATTAAATTACCTTTTTCCCTCTTTTTTTTCTCTCTCTCTCTCTCTCTCTCTCTCTCTTCTCTCTCTTTCTCTCTCCTCCCTCTCCTCGCCACTGTCTCTCCTCCCTCTGCCCAGCCGCCGCCGACCGCCGGCGCTTCTCCCCCTCCCTCCCTTCCCTCCCCTCCCCTCCCTGGCGCCGATCTCCCCGTCCCCTCAGGCGCCGGCTCCCCTCTCACCATTTCCCTTCCCCCCGCCCCCGATCCCTCAGGCGCCCGCTCCCCTCTCACCATTTCCCTTCCCCCCCGACCCCGATCTCCCTCGCGGTGGGTGCTGCGGCCGGCGACGCGTGGACCTCCGCCTCCCCCTGCCGTTCCGTCGCCTGTGGTGCCTCCGGCCGGCGAGATGCGGTGGTTGCTGCTGCTGTTCAAGTATTTGGGTATATTATGTTTTTATTTCTTTTTTATTTCTTTATTTATTAATTATAAATTTAATTATTATTATTAACATTATTAGTATAATTATTATTATTATTGTTTAATGGATATGTTAATTATAATAATTATGAGTATTATTAAATATTTATCTTAATTATTATTATTATTATTGTAATGTTGTGTTAATTATTATTATTATTATTATTATTATTATTATTATTATATAATGGGTAGGTTAATTAGTATTATTAATAGTTTTATTAAATAATTATCTTAATTATTATTATTGTTATTATTTTTATTAAGAAGTTGTGTTAATTTTAGTTATTATTATTATTATTATTATTATTGTTAATTGGGTATGCTAATTGGTATTGTTATTAGTATTATTAAATATTTATCCTAATTATTATTATGATTATTATAATTTTTATTAAGTAGTTGTGTTAATTATTATTGTTATTATTTAATGGGTATGTTAAGTAGATATATTATTAGTATTGTTATTAAGAAGTTGTGTTAATTTTAGTTGTTATTATTATTATTATTCAACATGTTATTATTATTAAATTAAAATCAGTAAAATTTGTACCTTAATTAATAGTATTATTATTATGTTAATTTGTATTGTTATTATTATTATTTATTTATGTTAATTTGTATTGTTATTATTATTTTTTTTTAATTTGTAACATTTCCCGACGGAAATTAAATTTCCGTCGGCAATTGCCGACGGAAATTAATTTCCGTCGGTAAATTTTCCGACGGAAATTAATTTCCGTCGGGAAATTTTCCTACGGAAATTAAATTTCCGTCGGAAAATTTACCGACGGAAAAAATTCCGTCGGGAAATTTAGCTTCGACTAAATTCCCGACGGAATGAATTTCCGTCGGGAATTTAGTTTCCCCACGGAAATTCCTTATTTTCCGTCGGGAATTTCCGTCGGGAAATCCCTTGTTTCTTGTAGTGGCCCCACCATGTGTAGGAAACCCACATCCAACAATTGTTTCTGCAAGACATGACTATTCTTCCCGTCATTCTCAAAAAATAAATAAAAATAAAAAGACCGTTTCGCCCAAAGTGAGCTTTACGCTGCATTAACCATGTCACCTTAAACTCACATTTTCCAATTGGAGTCTTTTTTTTTTTTTCTGAAAAAGAGAAAATTTCTCTGATAATTGTGACTAATATAACCAGAAGTAATTTTCAATTAGTTACGAAACTAATAATAATTATAAAAATATTAGTATAAAATTAAAGAGACATAAGATATTATGAAATTATTATACTTGCTCGGAACAACCATTTTGATAGGAATTTATCGTGGTTAATGAAGAAGCTAAAAAATATTTTCATTTTTATTTGTTTGAAACAGCTACTGTGTGATGCAAATATTTATATATTAATATTCCAAGTCAACAAAAGTTATCATAAAATTCCAAGTATTTTTAGTGATCACCAATCTAATCAATTCCTGTCCTTTGAATTACTAATATTATTTAAAGGATACCGTTCTTTACCATTATGATCTGTTATTAATGCTTACAGTCACATTTTTCCAATTTGAGTATTTAAAAAAGATTGTATGGCTTAATGCAAAATTTGTGCCATCACACAAATTTGATACTAATACTTATCTATTTTGGCACAATATTTATATGAGTAATTGAGTTATAAATTAATAATTTAATTATATATAATTAAATTTTACGAATTAATGTAATTATATGAGTATATTTTGAGTTTTAGGAAGAAATTATTTTTTAGGGAAAAAATTTTAGGAAGAAATCATTTTTTATTTTGAGTTTTAGGGAGAATTATTGTTTAGGGGAAAATTTTTAGGGAGAAATATTTTTTATTTTGAATTTTAAGGGAAATTATTTTTTAGGGGGAAATTAAGTTAGGTTTGGACATAAAAATACGGAAGAAATAAATATTAATCAAATTGTAGCCTCAACACCTAATTCTGATGATGTTGATAATGATATTGATGAGTGATTTTTAGAATATGAGGATAAAGAGTAAGTTGTATTTTAAGGAGATTTAGATATTTATTTGACTGATAAATTAGTAAAAAAATTATCCTAATTTTGACATTTTAATAAGTTGGTGGAAAATTAATGAGCCAAATTATCTAATTTTGGCCAAAATTACAAGAGATGTATTGACTGTTCAGTTCTCGACTATAGCTTCCGAATCAACTTTTAGCATTAGAGAGAGAAATTTAGATAAATTTAAAAGTTCTTTAACCGCCAATTACAGTCGAAGTTCTTATTTGTTGTCAAAACTGGTTGAAATCGGCTACACTTTCAGCTTCAGAGGTATCAACGAAAAAATTTGAATAAGATAATTAATTATTATATTCGCATAAATTCTTAAAATATGTATTTAATATTTACATTTTTTATCTAATATTTATTTATTTTTGTTATTGTTTGTAGATATTACTTAAAATTCTCCAATCAATGCGAGAATAATGCAATAAAAAAAGACTGTTGAGTGTTAATTTTCAAATTTTGTATGTACTTATTGAGATATTTAATTATATTTGTATTTATTATTGTGTATATTTATTTTACAAATTTTTAAAAATATTAAATTATTCGAAATACCGTATTATATTGTATTGTATTGATTTGTATCAAAGAACCGAATCGAATCGAACTGTATTGAAAATTATAAGAACTATACCGAACTGTACTGAAATTTATAAAAATCAAAATGTCGGTATAAAACTGAGATTTGTAAATTTTCGAACTGTACCGAACCGTGTACACCCCTACATACGAGTAAGTAAATTCTTTTATTTTTCAAATTTGTGAAGTGAATAAAAAGTACCAAAAATTATTATTATTATTATTATTATTATTATTATTTCATCTCAATAATGAATAGTCGGGAACTCAAGAAAAAAACAGGGAGGGGGAGAATTAATTAGTGTAGACCCCAATGGGCAGAAGTCACGGGGAGTGAAGTGTTATGTGGGCAAGAAAATTAAGCATATTAAACTTGAGTTGAGAAACTAGGCAACTAATGATATTTTTCCAAGCGCAGCAGGGAATAGGGGTGAGCAAAAAAACCAATGGACTTGATTAACCGAAAAAAAATTTGAAATCGAACCGATTGACTGGTTAACCGATTGTAATGGACTGGTTAATAGTTAGTATTTTGAAAAAATCGATATTAATGGACTGGTTAATGGTTTTTGACTCATGTGATTGGTTAACTGAACCGAAACCGAATTTTTAGTTAATTTATTAATTTTTTAATAATTTATAACAATTTATATAATAATTTATCCTCATTAAAGGTGATCATATACTTTTTTTCATTATACTAATTATTTTAAAATTTTTAAGTTTTTTTAATTGGCTATTAGTAAGTATAACAATTTATCTAATTAAAAGTGATTATGGACAAATTAATATATTTACTTATTAAATATTAATTTTTAAAAACAAATTTGCATATATCCACCAAATATTTTTATTTTAACAACAATAATGTTATATTATAGTGAAAAAATTTTAATTTTTAAGTACCTTAAATATTTTAATTTTATTTATGAATATATTTATAATTATAGTGGTTGACCGAAAAATATTGGGTAACCGATCCGAAAATTCGAAACTGATGGACTGGTTAACCGATAGTAATGGACTGGTTAATGGACTGAAATTTCAAAAAACTGATATTAATGGACTGAGACTCATGAACCGGTTAACCGACCATGCTCACCCTTAGTAGGAAACACCCTATTTTCTTTCTTCTATCATCTCACACAAATCTCATATTTGTCCACCAAAAAAACCTAAGCAATAGCACCTAATTAATCAACATCGACTTAGAATTACAATATTTATTTTTCAATTTGGATCCTATCAGTTAATAAACTTTCGGCACAAAAAAAGCCAATATATCCTTAATCTTTCTGGAATAAGGGAAAAAAATATGGGATTTTTCTTACTTTCTATTTTCTTAATTTTATGTGTGAGTGCATGTTCTTCACCTTCTAGC
The DNA here is from genome assembly GCA_947683425.1 of Excoecaria cochinchinensis. Taxonomy (NCBI): domain Eukaryota; kingdom Viridiplantae; phylum Streptophyta; class Magnoliopsida; order Malpighiales; family Euphorbiaceae; genus Excoecaria; species Excoecaria cochinchinensis. The sequence continues at coordinate 2,832,307 of CANTUQ010000008.1, read as the reverse complement.
ATTAAGTGATAGGGATAATATATAAATTATCTCATTCACTACAAGAAAAAAAGTATTTCCCGACGGAAAATAAGGAATTTCCGTCGGGAAACTAAATTGCCGACGGAAATTCATTCCGTCGGCATATTAGTCGTAGGTAAATTTCCCGACGGAATTTTTTCCGTCGGGAAATTTAATTTCCGTCGGTAATTCCGGACGGAAAAAAATTTCCGTCGGGAAATTTTACAAATTAAAAAAAAATTAATAACAAATTAACATAAATAAATAATAATAATAATAATAACAATACAAACTAACATAATAATAATAATAATAATATTATTAATATTAATTAAGGTACAAATTTTACTGATTCTAATTTAATAATAATAACATGTTGAATAATAATAATAATAATAACTAAAATTAACACAACTTCTTAATAGAAATAATAAAAAATACTAATAATATATCTACTTAACATACCCATTAAATAATAATAATAATAATAATAATTAACACAACTACTTAAAAAAAGTTATAATAATCATATTAATAATTAGAATAATTATTTAATAATACTAATAACAATTCCAATTAGCATACCCAATTAACAATAATAATCATAATATGAAAAATTCTATTAATAAATTTAATAACAATAAAGTGTTAAGAATTATAAATTTAAACAATATTTAATATTTACCAATATTCATCTAACATAAATAATAATAATAATAATAATAATAATAATAATAATAATAATAATAATAATAATAATAATAATAATAATAATTTAATTATCTAAAAGGAAAAAAAAAAACAAAGTGGCAGATCTGTACCTGGCGCCGGAGGAGGAGGAGGGGAGGCGCGCCGATCGGCGCCGGAGGGAGGGGGAGGGGCGGTGGTCGGTGGCGGCTGGGCAGAGGGCCAGAAACGGGGAGAGGAGAGGGAGGAGAGAGAAAGAGAGAGAGAGAGAGAGAAAAAGAGAGAGAGAGGGGGAAGGAGGAGCGGGAAAAGAGGGAGGGGAAGGAGGCGCCGGAGGGAGGGGGAGGGGCGGTGGTCGGCGGCGGCTGGGCAGAGGGCTAGAAACGGGGAGAGGAGAGGGAGGAGAGAGAAAGAAAGAGAGAGAGAGAGAGAGAGAGAGAGGGAAAGAGGAGCGGGAGGGGAGGGAGGGGGAGGCGCGCCGATCGGCGCAGGAGGGAGGGGGAGGGGCGGTGGCCTGCGGCGGCTGGGCAGAGGGCCAGAAACGGGGAGAGGAGAGGGAGGAGAGGGAGAGAGAGAGAGAGAGAGAGAGAGAGAGAAAAGAGAGGGAAAAGTAAATTTAATTTCACTTTAGCGACGGAAAGTATATTCCGTCACTAAAAAGAGAGGGAAAGTGATTTAATTTCAATTTAGCGACGGATGAATATTCCGTCGCTAAAAATAGCGACGGCATATTCAATCCGTCGCTAATTTTAGAGACGGATTGAATAAGCCGTCGCTAAAAAATAAAAATGATAATTTATTAGCGACGGTTTTTTTTATTCCGTCGCAATTTTTAGCGACGGATGTTTATTCCGTCGCTAAAAATAAAATTAAGTTATTTTCTTATTTTTTCAGCGACGGAAAATAATATCCGTCGCTATTTTTAGCGCCGGTTCCTAAGAACCGTCGCAAATTTCGGTCGGCAACTTTAGAGGGAAATTTTGGCGCTATTTTTAGCGACGGATTTTATTTTTCGTCGCTAATTGGCGACGAAAATAAAATTCCGTCGCTAATTATCGACGGATGTTAATTTTCGTCGCCATTTAGCGACGGAAATGACTCCGTCGCTAATTTTTCGTCGCTAAATAAACATTTTCTTGTAGTGATTAATTGTCATAGTTTATTATACTATCTCATGAACTAATCAAATATCATATTACCTACTTAAACTTATTAAAGTACCATATTACTCCCTATAGATGCACGTGACATTTTACGAAAGGCGCATAAATAATGACAAAAGGGTAATTCAATATTTTTAACAAGTTTGGAAGGTAGTATGACATTTCTAATAGTATAAAGGTACTACTTACATTTTAAATAAAATTCAGAAATTAATATTGTTAAGTGCTTAATTTTACATATTTTTACTTGATTTTATTCTATTTTTATACGTTGACTTTTGGCCAAATTGAGACTTTTCACTTATTTTTGTAATTTTGACTATTACAAGATTTAATTGATGAAATTGAGCAATTTGAAGACAGTTGAAATGATTTGGAGTAATTGAAGATGTGGGCATTAATATTTGATGCAAAGGAGAAGAAAGATGCAAAAGGGCATGGCTAAGGGAAAAACAAGACAACTTGGATAAGTCAAAAACCCTATTTTGTGCTCGCATAGCCCTAGCCGCCAAAGAGTTATAGCAACATTTTAGAGATATTATCTTGTATTTTAGGATTAAGAAAGCAGTGTTTTTAGAAATTTTAATTTGTATTAAATATTTTATTTTTATCTTTATTTTCCTAGTTTAGATATGATTAAAAAAAAAACTACTTTCCTAAATACTTTAGGTTTTCTCTTTTAAGGGGGATAGAAAAAAAAATGAATAGTAACTGGTCGCTGCCGCTTCTGTTCTTCCATCTTAGTGACATGATTTTTCTTACTTTTCAATTTTATTTAGTGATTATGTTCATGGCTATAAGTGGCTAAATGTGGCTAAATGTGGCATTTTAGTTAAAGGTTAATTCAAGAACAATATTCAACCAAAACTGTGAGATTATTCTAACTTATTTGTCTTTAATTTTATGTATTGTTTACATTATTTACTATAAGTTAGAGAAATTTCATTTCAATTGTTATTTATTATTTGTGCAATAATGATTCATTGTTCATTTAATTAAATAGTATATAACTAATTGAAAATATTAAATCTATAATTATTTAGTAGATTCAATAACAAGTAGTAATTAGTATAATAACACTGAAAATAGTTGTTGTATTAAGTAAATACATGATTTAATTTAATCAATTTCACTAAGAATTTGTTGGCTTAGGTTGGATCTTTCTACTTGATAAAACTATAACGATTAAATTGAATTCTTTCATTAGTAAATGGTTATTTAGTTGGCTAGAGATTAATTACGGTTTTACTTGATTAGCCTATTAATACAGAAAGATTGGTCGGCAGCGCTAAGTTGACGATTATAACCGGTCCAATATATGATTTTAGAGTTATTATCGTCTGTGATCAGTAAAATTGAAGCTTGTGCCGCGAATATCTTTAGCTAGAATTTTTCATCATTAATTTTATTTTTAATTATTTTTCTGCATTATTTTGATTCTTATTGAATTCTGTCTTTTAGATTTTTAACTCATAAAATCCCCCATTTATTTTTATTGTTAATTTTCTAGTTGTCTAAAATTAAATTAAAACTAATCTCTATTGATTCAACCCTTACTTGTCCTGTTTACAATTTATTTGGCTAGAAAAAGTTAGAAAATTACTTTTTGTGGCTTCTACACCCATCAAATATGATATTTGATAAGTTTAAGAGGTAATACGTTAAAAGGGAATAGTTTAGCACTTAATGCAAAAAATAATATATATATATATATATATATATATATATATATATATATATATATATATATATATATATATATGTGCGCGCGCGCGCGTATTCTTTCACTTATATGTATAAAACCGTCTTTGAAATACTAATCAAAAAGTAAATCGAAGCATCATGCCTAAAATATATATGTGCGCGCGCGCGCGTATTCTTTCACTTATATGTATAAAACCGTCTTTGAAATACTAATCAGAAAGTAAATCGAAGCATCATGCCTAAAATTTTTAGGATTAACAGCTAAGGTTTGGATTAGCCATGGTATAGTAACATAATATGATTGACTTAGCTCGATATATATATTTTGCTTGATATATATATATATATATATATATATATAATTCTTTACTATCACCACTTTCACTTGTTCCATCATATTTTCTTAACATACTAAACCATCGAAACCACCATACACAAATGAAACTTTGTTCAATCCTTCATCTCATTCTCTTCTTTTCTATAGCCAAAACATCCCATTCTCTCAGTAATTTGGATAATGAAACTGACAGACTCGCTCTTCGGGAATTCAAAGCTCAGATATCCGGTGATCCCGATGGCATATTGAGCTCTTGGAATGAATCTGCAGATTTTTGCAGATGGGAAGGTGTTACTTGTGGCAACAAACATAAGAGAGTCGTATCTTTAGACATACAGGGGCTGAGCTTGATGGGTACCTTATCTCCTTATATAAGGAACCTCACCTTCTTAAGATTCCTCAAGCTTGGTAACAACAAATTCCATGGAGTAATCCCTGAAGAAGTTGGCCATCTGTTCAGGCTGAGAAATCTCAACCTATCATACAACTTTGAAGGAGAAATTCCACCCAACATCAGCTACTGCTCCCATCTGATAACCTTGCATTTGGCCAGCAACAACCTAGCCGGGAAAATTCCTGCTCAGTTAGGTTCTTTCAAAAAGCTTGTAGCACTCAGACTTTTTCAAAATAAACTCAGAGGAGATATCCCATATTTTCTTGGAAACCTTTCTTCTCTTCAACGTTTTTCTTTGGGAGAGAATCAACTCCGGGGAAGCATTCCAAATGATTTGGGACGACTGACAAGCTTAACTTATTTTGGAGTTAGTGTGAATAACTTGACGGGTACAATCCCTTCCACCCTTTACAACCTTTCTTCTCTCACTGCATTTGGCGTTGCAGGAAATCAATTACAAGGGAGTCTCCCACCAAACATAGGCCTCACTCTTCCTAACCTTCAAATTTTTGCCGTTGGTGGAAACCATATCAGTGGAAGCATTCCAATTTCATTGATCAATGCTTCTCAGCTTCAAGTGCTGGATATGGCTGACAACAAATTAACAGGTCAAGTCCCAAACCATTTGGGATATCTAAAGAGTCTCCAACAGCTGAATTTTGAAAAAAAATTTCTAGGCAATAATGCAAGCAAAGATCTGAATTTTATGAAATCTTTGTCTAACTGCAGCACTCTATCAATAATTTCGATTTATATGAACAATTTTGGGGGCCTATTACCAATCTGTATAGCCAATATGTCAAACCTTAGTCAACTATACATGGCAGAAAATCAAATATATGGCAAAATTCCATCACAGCTTGGGAACCTTGTCAGTTTGTATATATTTAGCATTTACAGTAACCTTTTGTCCGGTCGAATACCAGATGAAATTGGGAAGCTTGAAAAGTTACAATGGCTACATTTGGGTGAAAATAAGTTATCTGGGGAAATTTCTGAATCATTATGTAACATCACCCACCTAGCCGTGCTTTCTTTAAATGATAACAAATTAGATGGAAGCCTAACAAGTATTGCAAACTGCAAAAATCTGCAAAGCTTGTATCTTTATGGAAATAACCTGACTGGCAGCATACCTCAACAGATCATGGAATTCCTTCCATTAGTAAATCTTAGCGTATGGCAAAATGCATTGACCGGTTTCATTCCTCTTGAAATTGGTAGCCTGAAATATATCAATGGATTAGATATGTCAGAGAACAAATTGTCTGGGAAAATTCCTGAGACACTAGGTGAATGTTTGACCCTAGAATATCTTTACTTGTCGGGCAATATGCTAGAAGGAGATATTCCTTCATCCCTTGCATCATTGAAAGGTCTCCAGGTGTTAGATCTATCACAAAACAATTTATCAGGAAAAATTCCGAGAGATCTAGAAAACCTCTTGTTCTTGCAATATCTTAATCTCTCTTTCAACATTCTTGAGGGTGAAGTACCAAAAGGAGGAGTGTTCAGTAATTTAAGTGCATTTTCATTTGAAGGAAACAGTAAGCTTTGTGGTGGCATCCCAAAATTGCAGCTGCCAGCATGTCCTGTCCAAGGAAACAAACACGGAATGTCTACCAAAGCCATTATTCTCACGGCAACCACTAGCTCAATAGTCATTTTTATTGCAATAATATCCTTGTATACTTCTTATAAGCGAAAGTCTAGAAAGAATCCCTCTTCAAAACTTTTTGCAGATAATAAGCTTCCTCGAATTTCATAAAGAATTGATGCAAGCAACCAATAGTTTCTCTTTTGACAATCTCATCGGAGAAGGTAGTTTTGGGTCTGTATACAAAGGAAATCTTGATCCTCGAGGAGAAAAGTTAGTTGCTGTGAAAGTACTCAAACTTCAACAGCACGGAGCTTCAAAGAGCTTTCTTTCCGAGTGCAAAGCATTACGCAACATACGGCACCGAAATCTGGTAAAGATATTGACATACTGCTCTAGCATTGATTTTAAAGGCAATGACTTCAAAGCTTTGGTGTTTGATTTCATGGAAAATGGGAGTCTAGAGAAGTGGCTGCACCCAGGAGAAGATGACAATAGCCGGTCAAGGAATTTAAGCCTTCTTCAGAGGCTTCTGGTGGCAACCAATTTGTCATCTGCATTGCACTATCTTCATGACAACTGTGAAACGCCAATCATTCACTGTGACTTAAAGCCAAGTAATATTCTTTTTGATGGAGATATGACTGCTCATGTTGGGGATTTTGGATTAGCAAGGCTCCTTTCGGAGCCCACCAATGATTCTGCTCAAGGCAAAACTAGCTCAATTGGGTTAAAAGGAACCGTCGGCTATATGGCTCCAGGTATAGTTTTATATAGTTCTCTTTCTAAAATTATCACCTAGCTATAGTTGAGATGTATTATTCATGCATTGCAGAGTATGGAATAGGCAGCCAAGCCGCAAGAGAAGGAGACATATACAGCTTTGGAATAATTTTGTTGGAGATTTTCACTGGACGGAGACCAATAGATCAAATTTTTGGGGATGGTTTAAATCTCCATAATTTTGTCAAAGCTAATCTGCCTGGAGGAGTGATGCAAGTTTTGGACCCTCTACTCATTGCAAGAGGAGATGTGGTTGTAACAACAGCATCAGAAGTTGAGGAAGATGATGATGCCATTGTTGAAAGCTTGAGAGTTGATGGAGATGTGCACAAATGTATATTATCAGTCTTGGAAATTGGAGTTTCATGCTCATCAGAACTTCCAGCAGATCGAATGGGTATGGGGGATGTCAATAGAAAATTAAATGTCATCACAGAAGCTTTCCTACGGACAAGAACTCGGATAGGCAGACAAATCATACCGCGTTAATAGGTCTGAGTTTTCTTTAATATTCTGTTTTTATCAAGTGAAGAAATAATTTTTTTTTTCTTTTTAGCATTTTCACAATTTTTTAACTTGACACGTCTGTTCCACAAGTCAAAAATAGCTGTGAACATTTCAATATATATTTGATTAGTTTTCCACAAGTCAAAATTCACTTTTGATTTGAATTAAATTTGCAGTGGCATCAATTGTGGGATTCAAGCATATTGGCAAAATTTATTCAAGTTTTCGGCATCTGATTGAATATCAGGAAGAAATGATTTTAGCTGCAATAATTCACTTTTCGGCATCTTTTCTTTCTTTTCTTTTCCTTTTTCCTTTTTTATTTTTTTTTAAGTATATAAACAATAATAGAAGTGCTGAGATTGTTGTTCAGGTTTGAATAATTGATGATTGTGCAATTTCAAGAAATTTTACTATAAGAAATTAAAATATTCCAATTCATTTGGCTATATGTTATCAAATTAATGAAAAAGATAAATGTGATCAGTGCTCAATTGATTTGAAAATTGATTTTGAAACAAATTAAATATCACCAAAAATTTAAAAAAGTCGTTTTGTTCTAAAGAAATTTAAATTTTTGAAATATATGGAGAATCCTTATTACTCATTTCTTTCCATAATTTTTGTACATTTTTTATTTTTCACATATATTAAGAAATTGTACATATTATAATTAAAAGAAAAAAAAATCATATAAATTTGCTATTATATACATTCTAAATATAAAATGAGTAATTAAATTTTATTGAAACTGTCCTTTAAAAAAAATGTTTATTGGCACTATAAGTATAAATCATAGTTCATAATATAGTATGGAAAGCTTAAATTGCAACTAATAAGATACAATTAAATGAGGATAAATAGACAATTCATAAATTAACCACAATGTAAAAATTGAAAGTGAATAATATTTTGGATCAAACAAGAAAAGAATGGTGGATAAAATTTATGGAACCCAGATAATACTTTAATTGATATATGCTTAATTATATTCCTTGAAAATACCGAAAGATGACTTTGTCTTCTGCAAAATTGGCCCGCAATATTATTGTGGTTTGAATAATTTTTGCAAAATGATTCGCCCGCAAATTAATTAATGATGACTTTATCTTCTGCATTTAGCTTTAATATATATACAAGAAATTATAATTAAAAAAAAAAAAAGCATAAAATAAGTTATTTGAAAATATCTTTCACCTCGAGAAGGATTTAATTAAGCAATATATATATATATATATACACACACCAATATCAACTACCGATTGCCACTCTAAAGTGGAAAATGAAAACGCCTTCCACTTTTGAAATTGAAATAATCAATTAAAGTAAGTTGATTTATTTTTCTGTCAAAAAATTTAATTCAAAAAATGTACTCCCACATATACAAAATGACAATATATTAAAAAAAAAAATTATATGTGGCTAACTTATTATGTGAGCTACAATTAGTAGTCATAAGTAAAATTAACATCCTACATGGATGCATTAAAAAGAAAAAAAAGCTTCCCAAGTGGCGGGTTGATGTGGTGTTCCTAAACCTTTTCAGCTAACATGTATGATGTGCCAAGTCAACAATATAAAATTGAAGATGCACTATAAGAAAATCGGTGATTACCGATGGAAAGGCTCTATTTTCCATCCGCAATATGAAATGTAAACATTTCAAAGTGGAGACCACAATGGGCAGCAAAAGTGACGGGCAGTGAAATTTGGACAAGAAAATTGTGCCAATTCTACTGGGAAGGACTCGGCACAATTTATCCGAGTTTGGGTACCTGATTGAATATCTGAAAGAAATGTGCTTTGCATTAGAATATTTATCTTTTATACTTATATATATATATATATATATATATATATATATATATATATATAGATATTATTCTTCAGCAAATAATGCAGAAGTCCTTGTTGTTGATGGAAGAAATAAGGACTTTAAATAAAAAAATTGTTGGAAAGAACAAGAATTTTAAATGAAAGAATAATAAAATTGCTAAGAGAAATTAAAGACTCTTATTATTGTTTTTCCTTACACTTGACACACTTTGAATACAAATTTCTGCTCTATTTATAGAGTTAGAAAATAAATTAACACTACAATTGTTTCTTTAAGTGGCAGCCACATGTGCTTGCCAACAAAAGAAAGCTATAATGTTTACTAACTATTTACATGTTCCATTCTTCAACACTCCTTTTTCTTTTTTCTTTTTTTAATATTTAATTTAGAAAATTAAGTTTATTATTTTTTTAACACTTCCCCTTAAACTTAATTTTGTATGACTCCTAATAATGCTCTTAATTGACGAAAGACATCATATTTTAATGGTTTCGTTAAAATATCTGCAACTTGGTCTTGAGTCTTCACATATTTCAATGTCACCTCCTTCTGCTCGACACATTTTATAATTAAATGATATCTTATGTCAATGTGCTTGTTTCGATCATGAAAGACGGGATTTTTTGCCAACGCTAATGCCAATTTATTATCAATAAAAATTTTCGTTGGATTGTGTTGAGCCATCTACAATTCCTTCAGCAATCTTCTCAGTCATATTGCATAACACACACATGTGGTCGCAACAATATATTGAGCTTCACAAGTTGACAAGGTCACAATAGATTGCTTCTTTGAACTCCAAGTGAACACCATGTTACCAAGAAAAAATACAAAGCCTGTAGTTCTTTTTCGATCACCAACCCAATCACTATCGCAGTAGCCAACTAATTTGAAATTTTCAAATTTTGAATAATGTAAACCAAAATTAGTTGTACCTTTCAAATATCGGAGTATGCATTCCAATGTGACTCCGTTGGTGATTCCATGTATCTGCTTACTAGTCCAACTGTATATAGAATATCGGGTCTCATACACATCAAATATCTCAAGCTTCGAAATATTGTCGAATTGACTTTCTTTTCATGTTCATCCTCAGTGAATTTCAGGCTACATTCAACAGGAGTGCTGACAAGTTGCAATTCTCCATCTTGAACTTCTTCAAGATCTCCTTTGCGAAGCCATTTTGAGAAATAAAAATTCCATCATCATTTTGCTTCACTTCAATGCCAAGATAATATGACATGAGGTCAATGTCAGTCATTTCAAACTCATGAACCATCGTCTTTTTGAAATCTTCAAACATTTGGGGATTGTTCCCTGTGAAACTTAAGTCATCTATGTATAAACAAACAATCAGCATATCTCCATCTTTTACTTTCACATACAGGGTATACTAGTGGGGACATTTGGCAAAACCATTTTCCTGAAAGCATTTGTCAATTATACTATTCCAAGCTCTTGGTGCTTATTTGAACCCATACAATGCTTTCTTCAATTTCAGCACTTTATCTTCATGCTCGTTGACAAAATAACCAGGAGGTTACTGAATGTAAATTTCCTCCTCCAAGTATCTATTAAGGAAGGTTGACTTAACATCCATCTGGTGAATTTTCCACCCGTTTTGTGCAGTAACCGAGATTACCATCCTAATGGTTTCCAATCTAGCAATTAGAGCAAAAACTTCGTTGTAGTCAATTCCGGGTCTTTGACTAAACCCTTTTGCCACTAGTCTTACTTTGTGTCTCACAACTTCTCCTATTGTATCTTTCTTAGCTTTGAACACCCATTTGAAACCAATGGGTTAGCTGGAAGTGAGGTCAACTCCCATGTCTTGTTTTTCTCTATTACTTGAATCTCCTCCTCTATGGCTTTTCTCCATGGCTCATCTTTCATTGCTTTCTCCGCATCAATTGGTTCACTATCAACAAAATGATAATAAAGAGTTAGTTCTCCATTAAGATCTCTTGTGACATCATATAGATCTTCAACTCGTCTCAACTTTCTCGGCCACTCTGGCCTTTATCTCCTCCAGGAGATGCACTTGAAAGAGGTGTATTTCCTTCCGGTGTTTTGGTTGCTTCCTCTGGATCACAATCATTGTTTTCATCGGTGATGAATGGATAAAAACTGTAATTCTTCTGCTTATCACTGCTCCAATCCCAAACTGCTTCTTCATTAATAGTCACATCCCTGTTAATGATTATCTTTCTGGAATTAGGATCAAACATCTTGTATCCCTTTGAATGTTACGAGTAGCCAACGAACAAGTACTTCTTGCTTTTATCGTCACGCTTCTTTTGTTCTTCATCTGGTATATGAAAATGTGCAACACTCCCAAAAACACGCAAGTGAGAAATGCTTGGCTTTCTCCCACTCCATGCTTCTTAAGGTGTTTTATGCCAGACACTTGCTGTTAGATATTAGTTCAAAATATAGTCTGCACAATTAACTGCTTCTGTCCACAGCTCCTTTGGCAAATTTTCCTCTTCAATATTCTTCTCACCATGTCAAGCATCATTTTGATTCTTTCTTTCCATGACACCATTCTATTGGGGAGATCTGGGAACAGATAAAAAATGACGGATGCTATGCTCCTCACAGAATCCCTTGAATTCATTAGATGTGAATTCTCCTCCTCGATCAGATCATAGGGCTTTGATGTAATGGCCGCTTTCTTTCTCAACAAGAGCTTTAAATTTCTTGAATACTCCAAAAACTTTTTACTTTTCCTTCAAAAAATAAGCCCACGTCTTTCTGCTATAATCATTAATGAATAGTAAAACATATTTATTGTTACCTAATGACATTGGAATCATTGGTCCACAAATATCCACATGAATTAGTTCAAGTGGTGCCCTTGCTCTTAACATGGACTCCTTTAGAAAAGTGGTCCTTGATTGTTTCCCAACAAGACATCCTTCACAAAGTTGATGTGATTGATCAATAGGTGGTAAGCCAAGCACCATCTTCTTCTGACTCAATAGTTTAAGGCCTCCAAAGTTGAGATGCTCAAATCTCAGATACCAAAGCCAATGAGAACTCTTTACACAAACTTCTAAGCATTTTGCCACGTCCATCTAAATGTTGAGTGTGAACATGCAATTCTTTGGCATGGGTACTCTATCTAACAGCTCCTTTTTCTCGTTCAACAATAATGGTTTTCGGTCCACCATATGCACTTCATAATTTTTCTCCAAAAGTTGTCCCAAACTTAAAATATTGCTTTTCATATTTGAAATATAATAAACATTATTAATAAATCTGTGAGCACCATTCTTTAGTCGAATAAGAATGGTTACTTTGCCTGTGATAGGAACATTTGAGAAATTTCCAAATATAACATTGCCCCTGACAAATTGATCTAACTCCACGAACATCTTCTTATCTCCGCATATATGATTGCTCACTGCATTGTCAAGACACCATATGTTGTTCTCATGACTTTTTTCTCCTTCATAAGTGAGCAGTATCGTACCTGTCACCTCCTCGTCTTGAATTGTATTAGCCTTCTCCATTTCCTTGGAAAGACTCCAACATTCTGATGCATAATGACCATATTTGGAGCAGTTATAACATTGGACATTCGATTTATCATGTGCATTATTCGGCTTTCAGACTCCTCTTTCACATCCGCGTTTGTGTCCTCAACCTCTTATGAATTAAGTGCCTCCTTCGTTGTTGTCATAATTATTATTTCCTCTTTCTTGTTGTCGATTTCATCCATGTTCTTGTCCTCTTCCATTTCCTCCTTGTCCTCTACCTCATCCTCTTTCGGATTGGTTTCCTTGTCGATCGTTTTCTCTATCTTTAAATGAAGTCTTTTTTGTTAAGACTTGTTCTGTTAACTCTTCTCTCTACTTTATAATTCTTTCTTCACGATCTTACAAGGACCCTATGACTTTATCAACAGTCATAGTACCAATGTCTTTGGATTCTTACATGGCTACCACTATGTAGTTAAATTTTAGCAAAAGTGATCGCAGGATCGTTTCAACTATTCTTGATTATTCAATTCTTTTGCCATACTGTCACATTTGATTAACGATAAATTTTACTCATGAGGAGTAATCAATAACTCCTTTTGTCATCTTCATCTTCATCATTTCAAATTCTCCTCTCAGCATATGCAGACGAATTTTTTTCACTTTCTCTTCACCTTGAAGAGAAATTCGTAAAATTTTTCATGCCTTTTTAGAAGTAGTAGCATCGGCTAAATTTTCAAACATTACGTCATCTAATACTTGGTGGATGAGAGTAAGTGCCTTCTAATCGTTTCTACTATTTTTCTGGAGACTATCTTTTTCTGCCTGTGATAGTCATGTCTCATCTGCCAGAACTTCATAGCCTTTTTCAACAATTTATCAAACATCTTGGGATCCTAATAAGGCTTTCATCTGAATGCACCAATTTGTATAATTGGTTTTTGTAAGTTGAGAGAATTGAAAAGAGATACTAGAATTGGCATTCATTTTTTTTTTGTAGGATCTCTCAAACACTCACTATAGCCCAAGAAAAATTCTTTTCTGATATGAAAAATCAGACTACGCTGCAACCACAGAGCATATTAAAAAAATTGGGCTCTGATACCACTTTGATGGAAAAAATAAGGACTTTAAATGAAAGAATTATTGGAAGAAACAAGGACTTTAAATGATAGAACAATAAAATTACTAAGAGAAATTAAAAACTCTTATTATTATTTTACCTTACACTTGACACACTTTGAATACAAGTTTCTGCTCTATTTATAGAGTTAGAAAATAAATTAACACCACAGTTATTTCTTTAAGTGGCAACCACATGTACTTGCCAACAAAAGCAAACCACAAATACTTACCATACGTATTCCATTCTTCAACACTCTTTTTTCTTTTTTCTTTTCTTTTTTCTTTTTTAATATTTAATTTAGAAAATTAAGTTTATTAATTTTTGCAATAGTTGTATTGTCTATGGTTTCATTTGAGAAAAATTCAAAGTCAAAATTTGTAATCTGATACTTGACTCGTGAAATTATTTTGCAATCAACAAAGTTTAATGAATCCCAGCCTTTAGTCATGATACATTTCTTTTATTAATCCAGCACTTTTTAGCTACACTAAGCCCAGCTTTTAAAATTGTTTAGATAGGCTGTGTGTAATACTTTTTCGTACATGACAATTTTTGATTTTACTTAAAAAAAATAATTGGTCCAACCCTTAGGGATAGTTTAAATCTCCATACCTTTATCAAAAGCCATTCTCCTTGTGCAAGTTATGCAAGTCTTAGACCCTAAACTCGTCACAATAGAACTTTTGGAAAAACATGATGCTATTGTCAAAATGTGAGGACAAGGTTTGTTATTATTTACTTTATCAAATTCTAAATAGTTAATTGTATTTCATGCTCAACCGAAAGATATGCTTACATGTTTTTTTCCTGAAATCCAAAAAGAATTTCAATTAAATAAAATATGTATTTGTTTATTTTAGTATATGTTAAGACTTTGATTTGAATTAAATTTAAAGCGGCATAAGCTATGCAATTTGATTGAAGAGAAATATTTATGATATAAGATATTGTTCTTCACCAAATAATTCAAAAGTCTTTATTTTATCTATGGTTTCATTTGGGCAAAATTAAATGTCAGAATTTATAATCAACAGTGTATTTTTGTAATCAATATCAAAGATCTGAATCTGCTTCACTTTCAGACTCATTTATCTTTATAAGGTTTAATAAAAGCCCAACTTTTATTCAAGATCCTTTTCTTTTATTAATTCAGCCTTTGTTTTAGCTACACATTGCCCAATAATGTGCACAAAATTAATCTAATTGTGAATAGTTAATTTAAACTAGCCATACTCGAGTTAATTTGGCTAATTAAAATGTGACTAAAAGTTAATGGATGTGTCTTGAAATATATTGCAGTGGGATAGGATGGGATTCAATTCAAGCATCTCTTCCAATTACAGGAAAAAAATGTTCTATACCCATTAGATTATTTATCCCATACAAAAATGCACTTAGGCCTAACTTCCACCTAAGGTCGAACATAAACGAAAAACTTGGAGTGTGAAATTTACCGGTCTGGATATTTTTGAGTGGCCCAAGATCCTATATAAACCATATACTATTCAGATTGATCCTATCAGGATGGTTGTTTCATTCTTGAATTCCTTCAGTACTACAATTGGCTACACAAAAAAAAAAATTAATGGAAGAGGTGACATTGGAATTCAGGTTTGAATAATTGATCATTGTGCATCATCTGAAAAGCAACTATGAATTGAAACTGAATTTTAATTGTAATAATAAAGTCAATTCTTCATTATTAATGATAAATAATGAGAGGCAGCCTTAACTATTAAAAAAATATAAGCTGTTACTCAAAACATTCACTGATGTGTTAACTTGCAAACCAGAAATCCACTTGCACTTTTGTTTTTTGAAAAAAAGGATCAATTCATTAAAGGCACTGCTGAATATAAGGGAAAAGAGTAGAATAACTAACTCCTAAAGAAACAACAACGGTCCTAACTAAAATATGAATAAGAACATTGCCAGATATTTTAACAAAGGAAAATACACACTTATTAAAAGAGAGACTAGCATCAATGCAGTCTTTAACAATAAGACCAAAAGGAGAAACATAAGGAAAAGACTTAGTAAGAGCATGAAAAAGGGTGATGCAATATGTTTCTATAAGAATATTATTGAAACCCGCATTCTTCATCCAGCCCAGAGTCTCCTTCATAGACATAGCTTTAGCTAATAAAGGATTGAGAGGGCATAAGAAAGACCCATGACCAGCCGCTACAAAACTCCTAGAATAATCTCTATAAATTTAGCCGAAACCCACTCTGGACTCTTCTCTAAAAATAGCAATATCACAATTGCACTTGATAAAATTAATTGTAGGAGGAGATCAAGTATCCAGCATAATAGACTCAAAAGATAAAGAGAGGATAAAGTCTCTTTAATGAAGCACCAACCACTGATTTAGACACACAGAAGCCAACTAAATAACTGCTCCATTACTCATCCTAATCTGATGCCAGATGAATTTATTCCTTTATACCAAATAGCTCACATTAGAAACAAAGCCATGAAGAGATCATCATGTTGGAGATAAGTCATCCATGACTTCAAGATAGATGACGCGACCTCAGCAAGTGTAATGAATCGGCAAGTAATACAATGGGGTATAGTTAGGACCCCGATTTATCGTACCCAAGGGACTGTGTGTGCAAGTAATGAAAACCAAATGTATGCTTAAGAATTCCCAATTGTTGAGATGGTTGAATTATCGATTGATTAAAAGAAACAAAAGAATTCAATGGGTAGTATGCAAGTAAAATTAAACAATTTAAATTGATAGCAAAATTTAACCGATGAATAATTCAAGATAGAAAATATTGCTTGGGTTCACTCATCCACCCCATACCCAAATGTGAATGCAAATAATCTAAGAAACATATATGAATGAAATCAGGATAACCCTCTTAACCTAAGCATCCCAATCAGGAGCAAGCTATTCTAATTGCATGACATCCCAATCCGGAGCAAGCCATCCAATTAGCCTAAACACGGGTCTAAATCCTAAGTTCGGTTTATTTTCCCAATACGGAGTTAAATAACCCAAAACTTAATTATCTCACTCACCATTCTAGTTTTACATCATGAAATCCTGCATTTCTGGATTCCCAATCGGAGTCGCCCAAAAGATACAGCAAAATGATAAAACTGAATATAGATAATCATGGCATCCAATCCATACAACTCAATAACCAACTAAGAAAATGAAATAAATCATTAATCAAAACTGGAAAATTAACTTGAGAAAAACAGATCCATGAATTAACAATAAGAACCAGTGAAATAAACCATTCATTCATACATAAATATTCAAAAGATGTTCAGCATTCACATTGTGAGTAGGGGATTCAAAGATCCCCCAAACAACTAAAAACTTACTCACAATCCATTACAAAATTAAAAGAGAAAAGGAAGGAGTAAACCCAAAAACTCATTGAGGAGGAAATCCCAGTTGAATCTCGTGTTCTCCAATCTTCTTCCTTGAATCTTCAATGGAGGAGTAACTCAAAATTCTAAAAATTCTGAATGAAAAAGCTGTGTGCTCAATTTAATCTATGTGTTTTAAATGAATGCTCTTTATTTGTAATTCAAATCTAAAGACAATAATGAAAACTTGAATGAAGAACAATAGGAAAACTTTGGAAGAAATTCAGATCTAAAAACCCTAATTGAGACTGCCCTAAAAATTCCACCCCAGTAGCCAAGAGATAAGTTTGTATATATAGATCCAGGGGGGTCACGGTGGTAACCAAAATGGTTGCCACCGTGAGGTTGCTCAAGGTGGGATTTTGCTGGACTGCATAAGAGGGGGTCACGGTGGCAATCAAATTCATTGCCACCGTGAGGTCCTTCATCCTTTGATTCTGTTTTGGTGTAGCTTATGTCACGGTGGTAACCAAATAGGTTGCCACCGTGACATACACCCTACCTGCATTCTGCCCGTTCACAACTTATGTCACGGTGGCAACCAAATAGGTTGCCACCGTGACATACTTCTTGCCCTCCTTCTGGATTTTGAATTCTTTGTATGTCACGGTGGCAACCAATTTGGTTACCACCGTTACCCATGAAGATCACCTGCAAACTCATTTAAACTTGATCAAAATGCTCACCAAAATGTATAAAAATTCTAATTTAATTAGGATTGACCAAATTAATCCTAAAGTGACCACAACATGATAATAACACAACTAAATACCCAAAAATCATACGAAAATACTATTAAAACTAAGTACTAAATTAAAGTTATCAATAGAAATAACCGAGCTGTTGACATCAAAACAATCACTAACAGATTTGTCCTTCCAAATAGAAATTGAAGCTGGGCACACAAAAAGAGCATGGTGAACCGACTCAGCAGTTAAAGGAGACCAAAAAAGACAAAAATGAAGATCTATAGCATGACGATGAAAAAGGTTCAATCTAGTTGGCAAAATGTCCCTAACACATCTCCAAACAAAAATACGAAGCTTAGGTGGAATGGACAGATTCCAGATAGCTTGCCAGGGAATACCAAAATTATCAAGAGAATGATCTAATCCGTGGATGATGCCACTATAAGAAATTTGACTTTTTATGACGAATTTTTTAATGACACATAAAATTTCGTCACTAATTGTAACTTACAACGACGAATTTTTTAAAACGTCACCATACTATTTATTATTGTGACGAAATTATCTTGCGTCATTTTATGTTTTAATTATCGTCACTAAAAGATTAATTTGGTGACGAAAAAATATATTTCGTCATGGTTTATTTAGGAGGGATAATTTTCCACCATTTTTTTGGAGGAAAAAAATTTAATGACAAAATAATAACTTATTGCCATGTATATAATCGTCACAAAATATTTACTTTTCGTGACGAATTGTTTTTGTCATAATTAAATAAATTAGTAACGAATTATTTTTGTCATAATTAAATAAATTAGTGATAATAAAATCATTTTGTCACGAATAACATATCGATATAAATAAATATTATATTTATGACAAATAAATTTATCACAAAAAATTAATATACTGTGACGAGTTACAATTTCGTCACCTTTGATATAAAAGAAAATTTCTAATCTTTTTTCTTTTGGAGAAAAAAATATAACGAAAAAATTTACTATTTGCAACATATAAATTTGTCATGAAATAATTATTTTTTTGTGACATTAATTATTTTTGTCACAGTTTAATGAATTAATGACGATAAAATTATTTCGTCACAATAATATTATCTATGTTAAATAAATATGTTACAAAATTAGTTTGTCTTTTATATTTTGTCAAAAATAACTAAATTATATATAAAAGTTAATTAATTAATAATACAATAATAATTTAGAATAAAATAAATTATTTATTAATAATTTAGAATAAAATAAATTATTTATTAAAACAACATTTTAATGTGAATTTGGACAGGAAACGGCGTCGTTTCTTGCTGCATCCTCATATCAATGCAGAACTGAAGAATGGAAACAGAGTTGAGGAAGGAAACCGGGGATTTTTTGTGACAAAAAACATCCGAAAATCATGGAAAAAATTGGTGGGAAAGGGTTGTTTTTTTGCGCAATTTTTCAGTTTCCTTCTCTTACTCAATCTCTCAATCCCTTATCAATTTCCAATTCTTCTCAATACAATTCTACAACCCTAAGGAATTTGATGAAATTTAGGTTTTCTGTGTTAAAAGGTTTGTCGATTTTTCTTTTCGATTTTTTATCTAAATCATCAAATTCTCACAGTTAGGTTTTAGTTCTACTGTTTTTGCAAGATTAATTTGATTTCTTGTGTTTTGAACTCCCAGATTTGATAGAAGTAAGCTTGAGTTCCGAGATAGATTTCAAGACCGAGCAACAGAGGCAAGCAAAGGACTTCCAGGTATTTAACTTCTCAAACGTGAACCTGAAATTTATTCTTTTTTGTCTTGCTAGTTTTGAACAATTTCTGTTTCGTTTTTCCCTTTTTCTTCCCTTTCTCTTTTGAGAAGAAATTAAGGAAAATCCAACGTCTTGTTGCTAAACATAAGTTTAAAGAAGAAAACGGTGGATTGATTCTCTACTTGTCTTTTATTTTTTGCAATAGGTTTAAACTTCATTATGTTTGTTCTGTTTTGTGGATTTTGTTTAAACTTCAGTATCCATACACATAAGTTTGTCCTGCTACTTTCTTTTCTTCCCTTGTATGCTGGCTGGTAGTGGATTTTGTTGGTTGTATATCTTGTAGCTGAATACGGGTTGTGTATGGTGGTGAATGGTTGGTGTCACGAGTGGTAACCTATTTGTGGAATCAGTCTACCCTGTTCTTGGTTGGTGGTTGTTTCCCTGATGGCTGTTTTATACTTGTCTCTTGCCTTTTGTTTCCTTATAAGAATATCATCAGCTTATCAAAAAAAATCCATAGCCCTATAGTATATTCTACCAGACATATGGCTTTACCTACTATTTAAAAAAGCAAGTCTAGTGATAATATGACATTCAATTAGTTTAATCAATTAATATGTCAAAAGGTAGTAATATGTTAAAATTATATATTAACTCTAAAAAATAACTGTCAAAATGTCATAAATGGGTGTTTTGTACTTCTAAGGATTACCTACTGCTGTCCGTCCATAAGTGGGCTCCCTGGAGTCCACAATGAACATTCAGTATTCTATCGAGTGAGAATTGATCACAGTAGGCAAAGGTTGCCTTTTCGACCCCCCGTTAAAGCCATTCCTTCTGCTCCAGATGAATGAGTCACTAAAGATTGTTGATGTAGCTACCTCTTTCTTCCTTCTCCACTGTTCTGGCTTTCATTATGAAAACTTAAGCAAAATGTGATCCAATTGCAATAGTATAGGCTTTTACCTTTTCATCTAAATTTCATTATTTTATAGATAAGTTAATAATAGGTTATTTTGCATTTAGTAATTTCAAGTGCCTTAAATTGGTGAGTTCTGAGTTGTTAAAAATTCAGTCTTACATATGTTTTTTTCCATTCAAATTTATAGTAATTACTGAGATCGCCATCTATTCATTGAAAAGCTTTGACTAAAAATATTAAAAATGTTATAATATTTGAGTAGTGGTTTGTAATTTTTATTTTTATTTTCTTAAATGGAATTAATTAACAAAACAGTGAACTCTTGCAGATCTTTACATGTCCCATTTTATTGCAATGCCCAAACCTTAATTAATTTATCTTATAGATCACCGACTGAGTTTTTTTTTTTTTAAGAAAATATTCCCATTAATTTATTGCATATAAAGTATATAACTTTTTTATTGGTTATGTATATATACATATAGTATATGGGAATGATGGTTGGTTCACTACAGTGGTTGCATCTGTTGTTTAGTATTTAATGGAATTCAAAAACCTTTTCCAAAGGAAGAATAGAAACATAAAATAAGAGTGAAAATGAAGGAAGCATATAACACAATCTTGGCGCTTTTTTGAGTTTAATGTAGCATCTTTAAATACTATTAATAGTATTTATAAATTACTATTAAATACTTTACTGATTTTGGATTCCATACTAGGTTATTTTGCATTTAGTTATCTATTTGACTATTTGGTTGATTTTTTTTAATTCAAATTGAATTGGGAAATGCAGTGTGATTGTAGAAGCTCTTAAAGTGAATGGGACAGTAAATATATTTTGTATGTCATGTACATTTGTTAAATTTATTTATTTTGAGCATATTATTATTAATATTTATATTATTATTAATAATATATTAATATATTTATACTTATAATATATTAATATATTAATAATAAAAATATATTTTATTCTCTTTTTTTTTTAGGATACACAAGAATCAACTATATTTTTGAAGGTGTACACCAGTGTTAACTTTTCATTATCAGGTTTTTCTCCTTCTTTTCGATCTTATAAATTTATAACATTCCTTTGTATGTTGTAATTAGTGTCTTGAAATCTGCTTAAATAGTATGTAGATTTTACCCAAAATAGTTATATATATATATATATATATATATGTTTTATATTATGTATGATATATGTGGGCTCAATTTAACTTTAACTATATTATTTTATTTTTCCAATTACTTAATAATGATTATTTTCATTTAGGTTATATTAAAAAATGGATAAGAGTTGGATGTATACCATAAAATGGTCTAAGGAGTACATAGAAAGAGTACGATCTTTTATGAATTTCGTAGAAAATCATATGGAAAAAGATTGTGACCGATGTCCATGTACAAGTTGTATAAACTTATATTTTAGAAGTCAAAAAACAGTTGAGGATCATTTATTGGTTCAAGGGATAGATAAATGTTATCAGATATGGTTTTATCATGGAGAAACATCTAATCCCATTGAGGATGGTGATTACCAAAAAGAGTGTGATATGTCTAATGAGAATTTAGATGAAGAAAATGATGGGATTTTTGACTTGCTACATGAATTGGGTGAAAAATATTACCAAAAGGATAAAACCGATGAGCAAAATGAAGAACATAACACTTATCCAACTGTCCTACCTGATTATCTTGAATCTATTATGAGGGATGCTAATACAAAGTTATATCCTGGATGTAAGAAATTTTCAAAGTTTTCTTTTATTATTAAGTTGCTCCATTTAAAAGTATATAACAAGATAAGTAACAAAGCAATATATATGTTGTTGAAGTTAATTAAAGAAGCATTACCTGAAGGAGAGGTACTTCCAAGTTCTTATTACGAGGCAAAAAAGTTTCTGCGAGATCTTGGGTTAGGATATGAGTCAATTCATGCTTGTAAGTATGACTGTGTCTTGTTCTGGAAAGAAAATAAAAATGATGAGTGTTGTCCCACATGTGGCACTTCTAGGTGGAAAATTAATGATGGGAAGGGAAAAAAGATAGCGCATAAAGTTTTACGGTACTTTCCAGTAAAGCCCAGGTTGCAAATATTATTTATGTCCCATAAAATATCAAAGAAAATGGTTTGGCATCATGAAAAGCGTGTTGATGATGAATATATGAGGCACCTAGCTGATTCTGAAGCTTGGAAGGACTTTGATAATAAGTTTCCTTGGTTCGCAAATGATCCTTGCAATGTAAGGCTTGCTTTAGCTGCAGATGGTTTTAATCCATTTGGTAATTTAAGTAGCACATATAGTATGTGGCCAGTGATTTTATGGCTATTGAATCTTCCACCTTGGGATTGCATGAAACCACCATTTTTTATGATGTCCTTATTAATTCTAGGACCCAAGTCTCCAGGAAAAGATATTGATGTCTACTTACGGCCATTAATAGATGAGTTAAAGGAATTATGGATAGAAGGGATTGAAACATTTGATGTTTCTTGTCAAAATAGTTTCCAAATGAGTGCAGCTGTATTATGGACTATAAATGACTTTCCTGCATATGGTGATTTATCGGGTTGGAGTACTAAGGGTTATATGGCATGTCCAATTTGCAATGATCAAACTTGCTCCCAGTTATTGTGCAACAAGATATGTTACATGGGACCTCGTCGGTTCTTACCAAAAAATCATAGTTGGAGAAAGAGTAGGAAGTTTAATGGTGAGAGAGAAGGTAGAGAGGCACCTATTGAATTAAATGGAGATGAAGTGTTAAGACAGCTAGAAAAATTGACTATTGTGGCACCCGGGAAACATCTAACTAATAGAAAGAGAAAACGTACTTTACAAGAATTAAATTGGACGAGACGTAGCATATTTTATGAGTTGCCTTATTGGAGTAAGTTGAAGTTGAGGCACAACTTAGATGTAATGCATATAGAAAAGAACATTTGTGAGAGTATTTTAGGAACCATATTGAATATTGATGGAAAAACAAAAGATACTCTGAAAGCAAGGCAAGATTTATTTACAACGTATACTTCCTGTTGGCATTCGTAGAAGTTTAAGAAAGGAAGTATGTAGTGTATTGGCCAAATTGGGTGATTTTTTTCAACGTCTGTGTTGTAAGAAGTTGGATAGAAATGAATTGAAAAAAAAATGAAAGATGACATTTGTCTAATTTTATGCAAGTTAGAAATGATATACCCACCTGCTTTTTTTGATATCATGGTTCATCTACCAATTCATTTACCAAATGAGGCATTACTTGGTGGACCGGTTCAATTCTGTTGGATGTATCCTACAGAAAGGTAATATAAAAAGTCAAAAAATATTGACATAGTTTATTTCTTAGTTGTCATGGATAATTAGATTTTTTTTTTCTTTTTTTTTTCTTACAAGATCATTATGTGAATTAAAGCAAAGTGTGCATAATAGAGCTTATCCAGAAGGGTCAATTGCAGAAGTTTATATTGCCAAAGAGTGTATAAGTTTTTGCTCTATGTAGTTGAAGGGTATTGAAACTCGTTTTAATCGTGATGAGCGAAATTATGACCTTTTCAATGATGGTGGTCTATCAATTTTTTCACAAAAGTGTCGACCTTATGGTGCAACAAAATATATCGAGTTATCAAATGAAACATTCAATATGGCACAGTGCTTCGTCTTGCAAAATTGTGAAGAAGTTGAGCAATATTTTGAGTAAGTACATACATGAACTTATGACTATGATATTAAGATGAATGCAAAATTTACAGTTTCTCTTCTCTTTATTAGAAAGCACAAAGAAGAACTACAGTTAGAAGGCTGTAAAAACATTGAGCAAACCCACAAAGAGAAATTTCCAATATAGTTTCGTCAACATGTAAGCTTTGTATTTAGCACAATATGGATTTAAAATTTAAATATAATCAAACAAGCTCTTTAAATTATTTTGTTTGCTTTGTCTAGATGTCACAGTTATACAGCAAGGAACAATCAAATGTATTTGAAGCTTTGTATGCACTTTCATGTGCACCACATAGGTGTGTTAAGAAGTACATTGGGTGCATAGTGGATACTGATATAGGAAGGCCAGTAACAACAGATGCATCAGCAAAATTTGCAAGTCAGATCGGAGTTGTGACTTGAGATGTCATTTCAGTACCTGTTAAATGGTCGGAATTGAAGAAAGATGATTTAGATCCAGCCTTTCGTCACTTGGATGTAAATCAATATATTAATCTTTGTGAGATATTATTATTTGTCTTATTTCTCTTCCATATTTAAGATATAAAATTTGAATAAATGCAGATGTACATGGATGTGAATATGGATGATCCAGGAGTGAAAGATTGCTTGATAGAAAGGTTCAAAAGTAGTACTCGACAAGAGCGTTACAGGTTGCATCAGTATTTCAAAAAATTTAATTCTGTAGAAGAGGCTAAGATGAACAAGCCTGAAAAGTATGTTGATTCTAAAAAATGGAAAGAACTTTGCGATCATTTTGCATCAGAGACATTCAAGGTATATATTTTTAAGTTAGTTTTATTGTCTTGAAATGCAAAGCTGAGATGGTGTATATGCACTTGAATGAAGATGTAAATATATATTTCAATAAATTTTTTTATTTCTCTTGACAAATGCTCACATTTCATAATTTTATGAAGGTCAAAAGTGTGAAAAATTCTTCAAACAGAAATAAGGTCAAAGCTCCTTATATATCTGGTAGAAAGCCTTTTACTATTCGCAGACATGAAATTGTAAGTATTTTGTTAACTTATCTTTGCAAATTTCACCTTAATTGAATTAATGATTATTCTAATTATTATGTTTTTCTTCATAGTCTCAACATGAATTGAACGGAGAACCATGTGGTAGGATTGATCTTTATAAGCAAACCCATTATTCAATTCGAAAAGGTTGGTCATCTCAACAAGCAGCCGAAAATTGGGTAAGTAATTAATATACAAGTTTTGTAATGTAATTAGTTTATTTTGAGACTTACATAATTTCTATTTTCTTTTAATTTCTTGTGATATAATTTAATGATAGAGAAGCGAAACCAATATAATGAGCAAGATATTCAAAAGACCGAAGATGAAATTGTTCAAGAAGTCCTTGGCCTTGGTACTGGTTATATAAAAGGCCTTGGATATGGTCCAAAACCTCCTTCAAGACGATTATCATCGGACTATATTGCTACACAAAAGCTTCAAAATGAACTTTTTAATACTCAAGAAAAGTTGAGTTAGTCTCAGTCAGAAGTGAACATACTTAAGAGTCAGGTGACTGATTGTGAGACAAAAGTAAGCGAGATGAATTCCACTATCCATAAACTGCTTGACATTTTAAAATCAAACGGGATGAATGTCGATTGAATTCTCCAATGTAAGTTTTATATACTTGTGCATTTATTTTTGCAACGTTCAATGACATGAAAATAGTTGAAAATATTTGAAAATAGTTGCAGATTTTTACATTGGTTTTTATGTTTTCTTGTTTTATTCTGATGGGCAAATTTAAATGGTAAAGATTATGTATGTTTTACTTGTATTTGATTTTGAAACTCTTTGACTTGCTTGGTATCTCATGTTTTAGTCATTTTTAATTTTGCAGTTCTTTAATTTAGGTTCATTCCAAACTGTTCAATTGATAGCGATGTTTATGAATTTTCAGGTAACAAGTGTAACTTCTCTTTTATTTACGTCAATGTGATACTTGTGCATTTATTTTTAGCCGATAGTTTTGATATATTAATATTATACCTTTGTATTTTGTATAATTGAATTGAGTACTGAAATTGGATGATATAAGTATATTATAAGATATGGTGTGTGAGATTGGATCTAAATTGGAGGATGGGCAAACTTGTGTTGGAGTTGCACTACAAGAAAATGCTAAATTAGCGACGGAAATTTAGCGACGGAGTCATTTTCGTCGCTAAATTGCGACGGAAATTAACTTTCGTCGCTATTTAGCGACGAATATTAAATTCCGTCGCTATTTAGCGACGGAATTTAATATTCGTCGGTAAATAGCGACGGAAAATAAAATCCGTCGCTAAAAATGGCACCAAGATTTCCCACCAAAATTGCCGACCGATATTTGCGACGGTTCCTAAGAACTGTCGCTAAAAATAGCGACGGATATTCTTTTTCGTCGCTGAAAAAATTAAAAAAAAAACTTAATTATATTTTTAGCGAATGAATAAAAATCCGTCGCTAAAATTGCAACGGAATAAAAAAAATGGTCGCTAATAAATTGTCTTTTTTATTTTTAGCGACGGTTTCTAATTCCGTCGCTATTTTTAGCGACGGAATATGCTTTCCGTCGCTAAAGATAAAAAAAATCTCCTTTCCCTCTCATTTTTAGCGACGGAATATGCTCTCCGTCGCTAAAGATAAAAAATCTCCTTTCCTTCTCATTTTTAGCGACGGAATATGCTTTCCGTCGCTAAAGATAAAAAATTGTCTTTCCCTCTCTTTTTTAGCGACGGAATATTCTTTCCGTCGCTAAAGATAAAAATTAAAACCATATTCCCTCTCTTTTTTCTCTCACTCTCTCTCTCCTCCCTCTCCTCTCCCCGTTTCTGGCCCTCTGCCCAGCCGTCGCCGACCACCTGCGCTTCTCCCACGGATCCGCCCCTCCACCTCCCTCCGGCGCTGATCGGCGCGCCTCCCCTCCCCTCCCCTCCTTCCCCTCCCTCCCTTCCCTCTTCCCGCTCCCCTTTCCCTCCTCCTTCCCTCCCTCTGCGCACCGCCTCCTCCCAACCGGCATTGACGACCCGCGCACCGGCGTCGGCCGCCTCCCCTCCTCCTCCTCCTCCGGCGTCAGGTGCACAGATCTGGGTTAATTAATTTTATTTTTCTTTTGTTAAATTAGTAATTATTATTATTATTATTATTATTATTATTAATTTATTTATGTTAGGTGAACACTGGTAATTATTATTAATTTATTGTTGTTAGAATTATTTTAATTGATTTATGGTAATTAAATATTTTATTATTGTTATTAGTATGATTAGAAAATAATAAATTCTTAACACTTTATTGTTATTAAATTTATTAATAGAATTTTTCATATTATTAGTATTAATAGAAAATAATTGGAATTGTTATTAGTATTATTAAATATTTTTCCTAATTATTATTATGATTATTATAATTTTTTTAAGTAGTTGTGTTAATTATTATTATTATTATTATTTAATGGGTATGTTAAGTAGATATATTATTAGTATTGTTATTATTTCTATTAAGAAGTTGTGTTAATTTTAGTTACTATTATTATTATTATTATTATTATTAAATTAAAATCAGTAAAATTTGTACCTTAATTAATATTATTATTATTATTATGTTAATTTGTATTTGTTATTATTATTATTTATTTATGTTAATTAATATTATTATTATTTTTTTTTAATTTGTAAAATTTCCCGAAGGAAATTGAATTTTCGTCGGTAAAATTACCGACGGAAATTCAATTTCCGTCGGTAAATTTCCCGACGGAATTTTTTTTCTGTCGGCAAAATTACCGACGGAAAGACAATTTTCGTCGGTAATTTTACCGACGAAAAATTTTCCGTTTGGAAAATTAGCTACGCTTCAATTACCGCGGAAATTCCTTATTTTTCGTCGGTAATTTCCGTCGGGAAAACGTTTTTTTCTTGTAGTGTTTGAATTGAAGTGGGGTGAATAAATATATGATTATTTGAAGTGTAAAGATTTTATTTATTACAGGGGGATAGGCAATATTATAGAGGGAACTCTACCAAAATTTCGATAGAATTAAGTGACATATTTGTATTTTGATTGAATGAATAATAAAACTAAATAGCTATAGGGCATATGGGTATAGTGAAAGGATAAAAAAAATTAATTACCTGAATTTCGCAATAATTTGAAGAGTAGTTTAATAAAATCAAGTAATCGTGCTGTATCGTTGGAATCGTAGTGTGTATAAATGAAAGGTGTTACATGATTGAGTTTTTTTTTTTATCTAATATAAGATTTTTTTTTTGCAGGAACAGGATGCAAATTTTGAAGTTTCAACATATTTTATTTCTTGATTAGGATGCAAATTTAATTTTTTGTATTAGACAGTATGTTTTTTATTTAATTAACCTTTTATTTGAATAAATACATTATATTAGATTTTCTTTAGAAATTTAATTGATTGTATGACATTAAATTTAAAATGTGTCATTTTTACTACAATGCATATATGATAAGTATATTTGTCATAATTTGTCGACTTATTAGTTCATAAATAACGATATAATGTTTATAATTACGATATTAATATTGTAATAAAAAAATATAATTTAATGACAATAAAAAATTATCACTAAAACTATTTTTTGTGACAATTATTTTTATCCCTATTTATGTCACTAAAATGTAACGTAATATGACGATTTATATTCATCGTTAATACACATTATTTTAATGACGAAATCATTTTTCGTCACTTAAAGTATTAGATTTAGTGACGAAATTAAATATTTTATGACGAAAATTATATTTATTTATGACGATAATTACGTAACCGATGCTTAATGGTTTTAATTAGAAGCAGAGTTTCATCATTAAAAATATTTAATTTCGTGTCGAATTTTAAATTTGTCATAAAAAATACCAATCTTTAGTGACGATAAACAATATAATGTGACGAAATATAATTTTATTTATGACATAATTTTTGTCATGAAAAGTAAGAACTAAAGATGACGATAATCATTTTCGTCACAAAAAATATACTTACGGTGACAAAAAAGTAAATCGTCACGTAAACTTTTATGTTACGCGCCTACCGTTACGTTCTCTGTGACGATAAAAAATAGTCACCTTATCTTTTCAGCGATGAAAAATGAATTTTTCATGACAATTTTTTGCGTCATAAAAAGTATAATTTCTTGTAGTGTGCTGTTGGCACTCTTGACTTAATACTACCCACTATTTTTAAAAGGCCAGTAGATAGAATCTGAAGAAGCAGCTTGACTATAAGGAATCTTTAAAATTTGCCAGATATCTTTGTTATTGAAGTTAGCTTGGAGAACCGAACTGTTCCAAGCCAAAAAGTCCCTTTGAAAAAGAGAAGAAACCTTTAAGTTCATTAGCTCCAGCGTAGGAGAAGAAGAAATCATCAGATTATCTTTATCCAATAACCAGGCATTATTGTAAATATCAATGCTAGACCCATTACCTACACGCCATCTTGAATTCTGAAAGACTAAATCCCTAGCTGCCATTATACTTTGCCACATGTAGCTAGGACACCTTCCTAATTGGGCATGATCCAGGCTACAATGAGGGTATTATTTAGCCTTCATCACCTTAGCAACCAGAGAATCATTTCTAGAGATAACCCACCAAACTTGTTTACCCAAGAGAGCTATATTAAATTCATGCATATTTCGAAACCCTAGGCCACCTAACTTCTTCGGAGCACAAAGAGCCTCCCAACGACACCAATTAACACCAACCGAGATACTGTTATTAGAACACCACCAGAACCTATTGAGCATACGATGAATTGAATCACAAATTTCTTGTGGGATGAGGAACAAATTCATGAGATAAGCTGGTATAGATTGAAGCACAAACTTTATAAGAATTTCCTTACCACCCCACAAAAGGAATTTATTCCTCTAACTATTAAGCCTCTTCCAAATTCTATCTTTAATAAAACCAAAAGCCTAGTATTTATTGTGGCCTACAAATATTGGCATACTAAGATAGGAGTTGACTTGATGAGATGCAGTAATCCCCGGCAAGTTACAGAACAAACGACGCATATAACCATCAATATTATTGCTAAAACCCGACGAGGACTTCTTAAAGTTCACTGTTTGACCAGAAGCTTGCTCATACTGGTGAAGACACTCTTTAACAGTAGCTGCTTCACAGAGATTAGCTCTAAAAAATAGATATGAATCATCAGCAAATAATAGGTGGCTAATCGTTGGGGCTCCTCTAGAGATTTTACAACCATGGATAATATTTCGATGCTTAAAATTTGACAGTGCAGCAGATAAACCTTAAGAGCATAGAATAAATAGATAGATGGTGTGACACGCGCCGGACCCCCGCGGCCGCCCTTCTGACCGCCCGCTCGAGGGCGATCGGGCAATTGTGGGTCCGTTGACAGCTTGCAATAAATCGCAAGTGCATCTATGTTGGGCAACAAGGAGGTTTCATGGAGTTGCCACCCAATAGAATATTGGAAAAGTTTCTCTCGCCTCGAAGAGCCTAAGACTGCACTTAGTATCCATTTTGGGCCAACCAGAGGGGTCTTGGAGGATTAACCTCTCGCCCTAAGGAGCCTAGGATTAACGCTAAAGTCTCGTGACACAAGAGGTGTCTTGGAGGGTAAACCTCTCGCCTCTTTGAGCCCAAAGACTGGAGCTGGGTTCGGGATTTCTCATCTATTTCTACCTCGAATACTTTATGATTAAATTTTAATTAACATTGATTCGCTCTCTCTCCACACGATGCAATTGAATTGAAAGGCGCATTTTATTCACTTAAGAGCGTAAAATAAGATAGCATTAAAGCATAAAATAAGTTTACAATAAAACTAAGGGCAGAATACAACCCTCGCTGTGCGATACATGCATAAAACAGGTTATTCATTAACAATAAGGACATTGGTCCTCGCATGCGTTCATTATGGAAAATAATTTTCATGTGATGATTTTATCGGGTAAAAATAGGACATTGGTCCAATTTTATTTAGTAAACATTTTATTTTGGTATAAAATATTTGTGTGGTGGTTCTTTTTAAGAGCGGTCGAAAACCATTTTTATTATTACAGACCACAGATAAATAAAATAAAACAATAATTGCATATTTCTAAATGAATAAATAAACTAATTATCCCAACTGTGCTCCTCGAACGAGTCACATTTGCCACTCTCGGTTACAGTCATGACAGGACAACAATAGCAGTTAGTAATAAACAATTGAATAATTGAAACAATAATAGATGCATAAGCAAATAATTGAATAAAACAAATAAATTAAAGATGATAATCAAAATTAATAATTGACTGAATTAAATGAAACAATAAATAAATGAATGAATAAATAAATGGTTTAATGAATAATTTAATGAATTAAATTAAGTAAAATGATAATAAATTTGGTGTGTTGAAAACCAATAAAAATAATAATATTTATAAATAACAATAATATGAAATAATAATACTAATAATAATAATAGTCACATTAGCCAAATAATAATAACATATTAACTATAATAATTATGAAATGCATATTAAAATAATAACAATAATAATATAATACAATAATAATTATAATAATTATAATAATAATAAAACATAAAATTAAATAATCACAAATCAATTAAATAATAACATCAACATAAAATTAACACAAATTAGACAATAATAATATTAACATAACACAAAATACTAATAATAAACAAATATAACAATTAATTAGCAATAACCATATAATAACAACAACAACAACAACAACAACAACAACAACAACAACAATAATAATAATAATAATAATAATAATAATAATAATAATAATAATAATAATAATAATAAATAAATAAATAAATATAAAAATAACAATAATAAATAATAAAATAATATTAAAACAGAATAATAAATAAATATAATAATAATAATAATAATTCAGAAATTAAATAAATAAATATACATAATAACAATAATAATATATTTACATGTAAAATAATATTATATTAGGGAGGAGAGAGAGAAACTCACCGGATTGTCGCCGGAGATTCGCCGGAGCGGCGGTTGACGACACCTCCCTCGCCGCCTCGTAGATCGCCTCGTCGGGAGTCCAGATCCAGTGGCCACGCGCCGGAATGTGGTGGCGTTTGGCCGAAAAATGCGATAAAGCGTCACTGTTCTTCACCGGCATTGTGCCTCGACGCGCCCTCCTCCGGCAAGCGGTGGATGATCGGACGACATGGAGAGGTGCATCTGGACCTCGACAGTCGAGCGGCGGGGCGCGTGCCTGAATCCGGCGTCGGAGGTGGCTGGCGGAGGCGACGCCTTCTCTCCCTTCTTTTCTTCCTTTTCTTTCTTGTTCCGGCGCCGGTGTACTGTGGGTTTCCTTGGGTCTGTCCCTCTTTTCCTTTTCCTTATTTCTTTCTTCTTTCTTTCTTTGTTTGGCTCCCTCTCTTTGTTCTTCTCTTCTTGCTCTCACTTTCTTTTTCTTTTTTCTTTTCCTTTGTTCTCAGCTCCTATGGCTTTTTCTTCTTTTCCTTTTTATTTCTTTCATTTTCTGGGTCTCGGGTTCCCTGTTCTTGCTCTCCCTTTCTCTTCTTTCTCTTTTCTTTTCTTTTTCTTTTCTTTCTCTTTTCTTCTTGATCTGCCGAGCCCCCTCTTCCTCTTTATTCTTTTCTTTTTATACTCCAAAACTAGGGCAACTTAGGGGCATAATGGTAACTTCCTCAATTTTCATGCCTTCAAATAATTCCTCCCATTTTCATATCTTAATTTTAATTAATTTAACTTAATTCAAATAACACACACATTAATTAATTAAACATACACATTAATTCATTAATTAATTAAAAATTACAATAATTAATCAATTATCATATATATTTATATTTTATCTAATTAATTATACACACTAATTAATTTTTAATTTCACACACACATATTTATATTTATTTTTTCGAAGGGAATAATCAAGGATTAAAAAATCACCATTTTCATTTTATGCCGGACTCGGGACCCGGTGTCTACAGAGGGATAGGGGATCCCCTTGCCTAAGGCCCCGTTCAGGATAAATTGGGCCAATAGAATACCCACTAAAGCAGATTTGATAAGAAACAGAAGATATACACATCATAATATATTTAATCCACTGCTCATGAAAGCCCAAAATACTCATGATATTTCTCAAATAAGCCCACTTCACTTTTTCATAGGCCTTAGCCATATCAAGCTTCAATACTATAATTCCACTGGACCCCGCGTTTGGCAATGAAGATAATGGCCAACCTCAAAAGCTAAAAGCACAATATCAGTAATCAGCCTTCCTAGAATAAATACACTCTAGTTCTTCGAGATCAAGTTATGCAGTAGAAATTTCATACGATTTGCCAACATTTTCGCCAAGATTTTATAGACAACATTGCAAAGTGTAATTGGTCTAAAATCAAAAATAAACTTAGGTGATTTAATCTTGGGAATAATAACAATAATAGATTCATTGAGCTTTGAGGGCATAACACCGTTATTAAGAATATCCAAGATAAAAGCACAAATATCATAACCAATTAATTCCCATTGAGATTGGAAAAAACCTGGATTGAAGCCATTAGGTCCCGGAGCTTTGTCGAGATGTATAGAAAAGAGAGCATATTTAACTTCTATTGCATCAAAAGGGCGGATCAACTCTTCATTTGGAGCAGGAGAAATGCAAGGCTTAACTGAATCCAGCCGCTCAAAGAAATTACTAGATGAAGATTTAAATATACTTTCAAAATACTGGTGAATATGTTCTTGTAGTCCTGCATTTTAACGAAACTGAACTCCATCCACATAAGACATATGAGAAATTAAATTCTTCCTCCTTCTATTAGTAGCACAAGGATGAAAGAAAATAGTGTTCATGTTACCCTCCTTAAGCCAGTGTACTTTAGCCCTATACTGCCAGTAAGCATTTTTTTTTTAACAATAGCCATTCTAGTTTCTCTTTAGCTTGCTTAAAATGTGCAATAGACATTGCATCAGATTTTGTCCTCAAATAGTTTAACTCTTTTTTGCAGTCATTAATCTCATCAATAAACTTTCGCTAAACAGAATGGCCCTATGAACCCAGGGAGGCAGAGCAGTGAGAAAGACGTTGAAGAAGAGGAAGAGAACCTGCTTGAAACTAGCATTTAGAGATGACCTCTTTAAACTCCTGATCTTGAAGCCAAACATTCTCAAACCAGAACTGATTACTATGAACGTGCTGACAAGAACCAATAGTTAAAGATAGGGCCATATGATTTGAGGTAACCATGCCCACAAGAGAAATACAGCTTTTAGGGAACACACTAAACCAAGACTCATTAGCATGACCCCTATGTAGCCTTTTGAAGATCCAATCCACTTGCACTTTTGAAATTGAAAGTAAGTTGATTTGTTTTTTTATTAAAAAATTTAATTCAAACATATCTACTACCGCGTGTACAAGATGACAAAAATTATCCAAGTTAATGAACCAGCTAATAATTTTCTTTTTCTTTTTTGTAATGTGGAAATAACAATTTTCCAAGTCATCATAAGCTATAATAAATTCAAAGTTGTGTGGTTGAGCACATTATTTAAAGGATCCATTAGTATCTGTTTCAATCCATCAAACAGAAATGGAATTCTCATCAATCTTTCATCTCATTCTCTTTTTTTCTATAACCACAACATCCAATTCTCGGAGTAATTTCGAAAATAAAATCGACCGTCTGGCTCTTTTGGAATTCAAAGCCAAAATATCCAGTGATCTAAATGGCATATTGAGCTCTTAGAATGTTTCTGCAGAGTTTTACAGATGGGAAGGTGTTACTTGTGGCAACAAATATAATAGAGTTACATCTCTAAACCTTCAGGGGATCAGTATGATAGCGACTTTGTCTCCTTATATAAGCAATCTAACATTCTTAAGGGCCATAAACCTTGCTAACAACAGATTCCATGAACAAATCCCTGAAGAAATCGACCATTTGTTCCAACTGAGATATTTGAACCTCTCAGAAAACATATTTGAAGGGGAAATTTCGGGCAACACCAGCTACTGCTTAGATCTCAGAGTTATAGATTTTAGCAGGAATAACTTGACTGGGAAAGTTCCAGCACAGCTGGGCTCTTTAACTAAGCTAGTTATACTTGGTCTTCGTAAGAATAACCTTATAGGAGAGATCCCACATTCCTTGGGAAACCTATTGTGACGCGCGCCGAGCCCCGTGGGCTTCCCAAAGACCCGCTTTTAGGGCTTTTGAGAGAGGTTCATTGAAACTTGTAAGGTTTTTACAAGTGCGTCTATTTTGGGCAACAAGGAGGTTTCATGGAGTCGCCACCCAATAAAACATTGGGAAAGTTCGTCTCTCCTCAGCGAGCCTAAGACGGCGCATATATCCATTTTGGGCAAGCCAAAGGGATCTTGGAGGCAGTCACCCCAATAGAACATCAGAATGACCCTTTAACCCCGTGGAGCCTAGGATTGTAAATTAAGTCTTTTGGTGGGACACAAGAGGTGTCTTGGAGGTCCCATTCCAATGAAACATCGAAATGGTCCTCTCGCCTCGTTGAGCCCAAAGACCAGAGATGGTTCGGGACTTCCCATTTATTCATATCTTGGTTAATTTTATGATTGAGTTTTGAATTTAATATTTCATCCTTTCCTCATTCAATTTTAATGCAATAATTTAAAGTGCACAACAATCACGTAAATAAAGCGATACAAAAGAATAAAAATAAAGTGCAAAACAATAGATCACAATAAAATTAGGGGCGGAAATACAACCCCCATTTTGTAAATAAAACAAGACACATGCATAAATAGGGTCATTTATTAGAGATGAGGACATTGGTCCTTGCATGCATATTTAAAGAAAATGATTTTAATGTGACAATTTTATTTTAGATGAAAAAGCTAGGACATTGGTCCCATTTTTATTAGAAAAATTCAAGTTAATTAATATAAACATTTTTATGATTTTTTAATTAACGTGCATAAAAAATAATTTATTAAAAATTACATGATAAAATGAATAAATCCAAAATAATGAAGAGCAATAAAGATGATAAATTAATCCCCAAATGCATCCTCAAGTCTTCATGGGTTCCCACTTTGCCATTAGAAAACTCACACATGAAAAGATAAGTAATAAAATAAAAAACAAATAAAAATAATGTTAGTAAAAATGAATTTAAACATATAACATATAAGAAATAAAAATAAAGCAAATAAAAATGTATCATGTATGACAAATTAATTTAATGACATAAAAAATATACAAGTTAACAAATTAACAATTTATCACGCACAAGAAAAATATAACATAATAATAATAAAATTTAACATGCATAAAGACATAAAATAATAACAATAACAACATCCAATCATGCATAAAAAGTATAATATACATAAGCATGCATAAGAA
The DNA here is from genome assembly GCA_947683425.1 of Excoecaria cochinchinensis. Classification (NCBI taxonomy): domain Eukaryota; kingdom Viridiplantae; phylum Streptophyta; class Magnoliopsida; order Malpighiales; family Euphorbiaceae; genus Excoecaria; species Excoecaria cochinchinensis. The sequence continues at coordinate 2,795,780 of CANTUQ010000008.1, read as the reverse complement.
ATATAAATAATAGCATTAACACCCAACATGCATAAAAACCAAAGGTAATAATAAAAATCAGCATGCATAAGAAATATAAATAATAATATTAATAATAATAATGATACTAGTATCAAATATTAGCAATAAACAAGGATAATAAAAATAAAACTAGCAATTGCAACTATAATAATAACAATAATAAACATAATGAAATCAAAAAATATGAACTACCCAAATTAAGCATGCAAGAATAAAATAATATATGACAAACATAGCAAATAACACCACCACCACCACCAACAACAACAAAAACAACAACAACAATAATAATAATAATAATAATAATAATAACAATATATGAACAATATGAACAATTAAATAAAAATAACATGAACAATTAAATAAAAATGATGAAAATAGATCTAGGAGAATTTACATGTTAATTAATTAATTAAATACAAGCAAAAGAACAAGAAATAAGAAGAAAATAATAAGACTAAAAGAATTTACATGTTAACTAGTTAATTGGAAACAAAAAAATGAAATTAAAAATTAAATTGAGAAATTGAGTCAAGAATGTTTACCCTCAAAATTTATCTTGAAGATGAAGGTAGATGATCCAATTTCTTGTCTTGATTTGTTGGAATATAATATTGAAAATGAATTTTTACTCAAGAACAAATAATTGATTTACTTGTCTCAAAGTAAAAAAATTGTTTGATTGAAAAGAAGAAAATTTTCAAGAACAAAAATTGTTCTTTTTTGTCTCAAGAATTCACTTGGAAAATTTTTTTAGAAAAGTTGATAGAATTCTGTTTGAGAGAAGAAAAAAGAAGAAAATAATTTTCTAAAGAAAATCCCTCCTAAATTCTTTCCAAAATTCTCCTTTTATTTTCCCCCAAAAAATAGATTTTTAATTGAAGAATTAAATTGATTTAATTTCAATAAAACCAAAAAACTGAAGAAAATCAAAGGTTTGGAATTTTCAAAGTTTTACCATTGAATTCTACTAAAAAAATTGAAGAAAAATCAATTGTTGGGCCCAAAATGGCCAAAAAACGGAAAATGGCGAAGAGGGGGCGCCAGGGGCCGAGGGGCCCTGGGTGTCGAGCTCGCGGGCGAGCGACGCCTAGAGCGTCGCCCGTGCTGGGCAGGTGCGCGCTGGGTGCTGCGCGAGCGAGCGCCCCGCACGCCTCGCCTGCGCGTTGGGGCGCCGGCACGCGCTGCCGCGCCTTGACGCTAGCGAATTTTTTTTTTAAAAATTTTCTATAAAATACAAAAAACTTAAAAACTTATTTTTTTACCCCAAAATAATTTTTAAAATATATTTTTATTTATTCCTAACAAATCAAAACGACAAGAAAAATTCACTTCCAACTTTCATCCTTTTTGCCTATAAATCGACGCATTTAATTTCATCATTGGGTAATCCTGATTAAGTCTACTCGGAACCCGGTGTCTACACCTATCTTCTCTTGATATTTCTTTATCCTATAATCATCTGCAGGAAAATATTCCAAATGATTTGGGAAGATTGACAAACTTAATTTTGTTTTTTTGGAGTTGGTGCGAATAACTTGATAGGTACAATCCCTTCCGCCATTCACAACCTTTTATTAATCACTATGTTTTCTGTCACATCAAATCAATTACAAGGGACACTCCCACCAAATATCGGCCTCACTCTTCTTAACCTAAAATGGTTTGCTATCGATCAAAACCAATTCCATGGAAGTATTCCATTTTCAATCACTAATGCTTCTCAGCTTGAATTTCCGGACATGGGTTCCAACAAACTAAGTGATCAAGTTCCAAAAAATCTAGGACATTTAAAGAGTCTCTAATTCTTGAATATGGAACTGAATTTTCTAAGCAATAATGCAAGCAAAGATTTGGATTTTATGAAATCTTTGTCTTACTGCAGCACTCTAATAACATTTTCAATTGTTTATAATAATTTTGGGGGGCTATTACCCAGCTATATAGCTAATATGTCAAATATTTATGAACTATTTATGGGATCAAATCAAATATATGGGAAAATTCCAATGCAGCTTGGGAGCCTTGTCAATTTGAATATATTATTAATGGGAAATAATCTTTTTTCTAGCTCAATTCCCAATGTTTTTGGAAAGCTTGTAAATTTGCAATACTTTAGATTGTCTAGAAATACCCTATCTAAAGAAATCCCAAAATCCATATGTAACATCACCATGCTGACTGACCTTCATGATAACACAGCAAATATCATCTGCCTTCAGGCCCATGAAGTCGGCCCAAACATTGGCAAGGCCCAAGGTCCACAAGGCGAAGCAAACAGGCACAAGCCCCAAGGAGGACCGATCGGACGATGTGACATCCCATCCCATCAGCCGCCTGACATAAGGCAGTGCTCACCTCAACCTCCTGCTCGCTGTCACTTTGCCGGATACCTACTCTGACAACCAGAGATCGCCCCCTTAGGCACTCAAGTGCCCCTCAACATCTCTTATAAATAGCCCAGCCAGCGATGGCCTCAGGTATTGAACCTCGAGCACTCTCTCTCCACAAGCTTTCTCTCTCTAAAAGTCACTAACTTAAGCTTCGGAGTGATTACGCCCGGTCCGACCGGGCATTCTTCTTTTCAGGTCGTTCTCACCCGATCGGTCTTTTCCTCCCTCTTCGGATAAAGACGACTCAGGCTTTATCATTTGGTGCTTTCGTTGAGAGGTATGGCGAACTCCAGATCGAACGAGAATACGACCCCTGTGAATTCTGACCACAACGACTGTAGCCGCGGTAGGTCAGGTACCTCACGACCCGTCAGGTCCCCCGCTGGAATCACGACCCGTCAGGTCCCCCGCGGGAATCAATCTCCTCCCCGCCTTCAATGGCACAGCGTCAGGACAGCCTGAGAATACCCCTGTCACCTTTAGAGATGTACGCACCATCCTCGCTGATTTCTCAAAAAATGTCGCCCAGGCGTTGAAAAAGGGCAAGGTGCTGGAAACTTCTGAAAGAGTCCGTGGGGATTGCCCCATGGGCGAAGACTTCAGGAGAAGGAAGGCCCAAAGGGTTGTCATTGGCGAGGTAAGAGGCCAAGAAAACCACAAGGGCACTGTCAAGACCCCAGACAGACATGATAAGGGCAAACAGACACTTCCCGCGTGCTTGAGCTCCCCTTTTTGCAGCAGGTCAGGCGCTCAAACTGTGGCAGATGACATATCCTACATGTGCACTCCGAGCCGTAGTCGCTCAAGGAAGCACAAAAGCGAGTCCTCCGCCACAGCTTCGAGCAAAGGGGATCAGTTGCTCAAACAAGGGCTCGAGCGGCTCGACGTCCTCATCCCCAAAAAAGGGAGTTTCGAGGGGAACACGTGCGGTAACACTGCGTCCCCATTTTGCAGGGAAATTACTGATTCCGAACTGCCCCCGAGGTGGAGGGACGTTGTCATGGACAGGTACACAAGAAAAACAGATCCCGCCACCCATCTGGCAGAGTACTTGACCAAAGTACAGGTCTACACCTACGACGAGAAAGTGGCTTGCAGGGTTTTTCCCACCACCCTCGGTGGGGATGCTCTGACGTGGTTCCATGACCTGCCCGAGGGGTCAATTAGACAATTACGGGAACTATTCGTTACTAGGTTCGTCGTGCAAACGCACGCGCCAAGGACAGTGAACAACCTCTGCAACTTGTATCAGAGATCTGACAAAAGTCTGCGAGACTACGTCGACAGGTTCCAATCCACCATGTCGGAGGTGAGGAACATTAGTGTAGAAATGGCGACCACCGCCTTGGCCGGGGGCATTACGGATCGTCCCTTCTTCGAGTCCTTAACAACGAGACCCCCAACTAGCTTCATCGACCTCATGGAGAGAGCCCGGCAGTACATTCGACTCGATAACGCCATCAGGTCTAATAGGGGAAGGAGGACACGTAGCACGAAAAGGTCGCAGCATTCAGCCGACCTCCACTCCAACAGGGCCTCTAGATCAGATCGGAGCGCAAGAAGTCCAGAACGAGGATCCGGATCCCGCGCGGAAAAGGAGGGGATCGGAGACAGAGCGGCGCAGGCACTTGGAGGATCTAAGCGAAAGGCCATACACTCCCCTTAATGCCACTCCGTCCGCGGTATTGATGTGGATAAAAGAAAAGCAAGAGCCGATCAACTGGCCGAGGCAATTGTCTAAAAGCAGCCGGGCCAGAAGAGACCGTAGCAAATTCTGTGAGTTCTACAGGGATTTTGGCCACCTTATCGACGAATGCACTACCCTAAAAAAGGAAATCGAGAAGCTCATACATCGAGGATCCCTTAGAAAATTCGTAGGCACGACAAGAGGGGATGACACCTGCAGACGGCCAAAACCACGAAGGGATGATTCCGACCCGGACGAAGGCGAGCGGGATCGGAGAGGCACGGACCCAGGTAGACCATATGCTGGAATCATTAATGTGATCACACAAGAGCCAGCCTATCAAGCGGATCCCCCCGACAGTCAGGATAGGACAGGAGAGAGGCGTTCCCGCTGCCCCGAGCGACTCCCAAAAGTTGTTATATCTAGCACAGATGTGCGCGATGTCATATTTCCTCATGAAGATACGCTCGTCGTGAGGGCCAGAATCAACGACTTCAATGTCAGAAGAGTTCTGGTGGACGATGGTAGCGCCGTCAGCATCCTCACCTTACAAGCCTACCGGGCGATGGGTCTGCCTGTATGCAAGCTCAGGCCGACCGCCGCCCCACTCGTCGGGATCGGTAAAGGCAGAACCCCGATGGTGGGTTCTATAGAGCTCCCTGTAGCGCTGGGCCAGGAGACGGTCGCGCACAGATACGAGGTAACTTTTATAGTTGTTGACATAAATTTTGCTTATAACGCAATACTTGGCAGGCCCCTGCTCTCCCAAACCGGTGCTATCATCTGCATCCGTTACTTGGTAATGAAGATCCCAACCCGGGAGGGCATCGCGATAGTGAGGGGCGATCAAAGGGCATCACGAGAAGTGCATGTCAATACTATAAAGCTGCAGTGAGAGGCTGCAACACTAGAACCCGGCTTGGAACAGCCAGAGCAGGAAGGGAGACCGAGGATGGACCCCGCCGAAGAAACAAAAACAAGGGCTTTGGCCCCAGGCAAAAGTATCCAAGTTGGCACCTGTGACGCGCGTCGGATCCCGATGCGCCGCCCGTTCGACCGCCCGCACGTGGGCGACCGGGGCATTTGCGGGTCCGTTGGCAGCTTGCGATGAATCGCAAGTGCGTCTATGTTGGGCAACAAGGAGGTATCATGGAGTCGCCACCCAATAGAACATTGGGAAAGTTACTCTCGCCTCGGAGAGTCTAAGACTTGCGCATTTTATCCATATTGAGCCATGGGGCCTAGGATTAGCGCTAAAGCCTCGTGACCCAAGAAGTATTTTGGAGGATAACCTCTAACCTCTCGAGCCCAAAGACCAGAGCTGGGTCCGGGATTTCTCATCTATTTCTACCTCAATTAGTTTATGATCAAATTTTAAAGTCATTAGTTCGCTCTCTCTCCACACTATGCAGTTTGATTAAAAAGGCGCATTTATTCACATCTTGAAAGCAATAAATGATCAGATAGATAATAAAGCAATAAATTACAATAATACAAGGAGCGGAATACAACTCCCTTTTGTAAATGTGCGAGGCATACATAAATCGGGATATTGCTTATTCTTGAGGACTTTGGTCCTCGCATGCATCATTATCAAAAATGGGATGTTAATTTGTGATGATCTTTATTGGATAAAAATAGGGTGTTGGACCCTTTTGCATTTTATACAAAACTCACTTTTATTTGAGTACAAATCGTTGGTCTATTTTTACATTCAACGGGATAAAAGAGCTTATTCATATACATAAAATAATCAATGAATGAATAGGTGAGAGAAATAAATCAAGAGGTTTAAGAAAACTAAACCGGACGAAATCCCCCACGCATGGTAGGCGGCCGCTCAAGCTCGGGATTATCCAAGAGATCCAATATACACTCACAGAAAGTTAAGAGATGTTAATATACATAAAATTAACACATAAGAAATCAAAGAGACTGGATAGAGATGAAAAATGATTAAAAAATGGAGACAGAACCCACCGACGGCCTTTCCTGGTTGACCGACAGGCGTCGGTTTGGTTATTCGATATGCCCGTTTGTCACTCAAAAAGGGCGTCCGTAGGCGGGTGACCGACGGGCGTCGGTCATGAAGATGACCCGTCGGTCACCTCTGTCTCCGGAAAACAGAAAGGAAAAAAGGGCCTTTCGAGATCATAAAGCAAGTTTTATCCAAGAAGGAGATGAGGGAGTCAAAATGAAGAAAAGTAATGACAGGTAGTCAAAAATTTCACAGAATGAATAAATAAATAAATATATGAATTAAATATGAGATAAAAATGGAGAGAAAATCCGGAATATTTACCCTCAGATAATCACTTCAGGTGAGATTCTGGTGTCGGTTAGATCCCCGCGCGTTCCACGAGAAACAACAGTGAAAGATTAGAGGGAGAAAATGAGATATTTCACCTTTAATCCTTCAGAAAATCGATTTTGGAGTCAAAATCTAAAGAAAACTAATTAGCTTTTAGTTCCTTTGATTGATTTGATCCTTAATTCAATAAAGTTCTTTAGAAAAAAGTGTTTTTGGAAGAGAGAGAAAACGTGCTTGAATTTTGGCAGAGTTTCCTCTTCTGAAAAATTTTCCAACCCTTTTCAAATGAAAATCCGGACCTTATATAGCCAGACACGACCGACGGGCGTCGGTGTATAGGGGCGGGCGTCGGAAGAATCCTACTGACACAAGGACCCTTCCGACGGTCCTGCCACATCCACCGACGGGCGTCGGAACGGTTGCGTGCTCCGGGAAACCAGGCAGCTCCTGACAGGGGCGGTGACTTTCCAACGGGCGTCGGAAAATACCCTGTGCCGTCGGCGACTCGGAGCGACGGGCTGCCTCCACAGACGGGCTGGCCGTCTGTGGAGGACAAAAAAGCCCTTTTGACTTGAAAAACTTCCGTTTTCTCCCCCTCTGCCCAGGAATTGTAGAAAAACCTCATTTCTCATGGAACGCGGGACTAAAACCTCCAAATTCAGCCTCTCGTACAGGCTCGAACATTGATTTCATCATAGGGTAACCTCTGATCCGGACCACTCCGGGACACGGTGCTTACAGTTGCCCCCAGTTTTGGGAAAACTAGTGCACAAGCGCCTAGATAAGCCAAAACTCAGAGAAAGGTTGGAAGGGAAGCGTACCTGCGACGGCTTTTCACCTTCCGTACCTTTTGCCGGGTAGACCTTGTCTCGATCCGCTCGGTGATGCGAAAATACTCTCCTCGGTCTTCTCTCGACCTGCAGGTATTTGGTGAGGTGCAGCAGGCTTTGGCCACGGCCTCGATCTGGTGAAGTGCGGTGTGCTCTGACCACAGCTCCGATTTGTGAGATGCAGCACTCTCTGGCTACAACCTTGATCTGGTGAAGAGCAGTGTTTCTTCAACTGCAGCTTCGATCTGTGAGATGTAGCACTCTCTGGCTACAACCTTGATCTGGTGAAGAGCAGTGTTTCTCTAACCGCAACTTCGATTGGTGAGATGTAGCGCTCTCTAGCTATAACCTCGATCTGGTGAAGAGCAGTGTTTCTTCAACTGCAGCTTCGATCTGTGAGATGTAGCGCTCTCTGGCTACAACCTCGATCTGGTGAAGAGCAGTGTTTCTTCAACTGCAGCTTCGATCTGTGAGATGTAGCGCTCTCCGGCTACAACCTCGATCTGGTGAAGAGCAGTGTTTCTCTAACCGCAACTTCGATCTGTGAGTGTGGAAACTGTAACACCCCAAAAAGGGCCTAGTCGGAATTTTGCGCGCTAAGTCGGGGTATTAAGGGTATTTCCGTAATTTGTGTAAGAGGAAAATTTGGATATTAAGGATTTTGTGCAAGGAAATTAATTAAGTATGTTAAGAGGAGAAATATTACGGTGTGTAGGGGTGTATGGATGTAGGGTATGTTATTTGGGACTAATCTAGTGTGTGCTTGTAATGTATGAGAGTAGGATGTAAGTGAATTTTTAAGAAAAGTTATAGTGTGAGTTGAGTATGGTACCTTGGAGATATTATTGTAAGAGAGTGTTAATGTGTGGATGGTGTATGGTGCAAGGAGGAATAAGTCAAAAGTGGGTTTTGTTGGTCCATTAGGAGGATGCCATGTGGACTTGGTAGGTGTGTGTGCATTAAATGAAAAGAAAGAGGAAAAAGGGAAATAGAAGAGAGAGAAAGAAAAGGGCAGATTTTGCCTTGCCTTTCCCGTTCTCCTCTCTTCTTTGGTTCTTCTTTCTCATTTCTTTTCTATTTTCTGCTCTCTCTCTTTCTTTGCATGTGGGTTTTCCTCAAGTTTGAAGCTAGGGTTTGTGTTGTGAAGGATTTGAAGAGGTAAGTTGGAGTTTTGGGATTTCTTGTGTTTGGATTTTGTTTCCTCTTCTTCTTTGGTTTTGTTTAAGTTAAGGATTGTGGAAGTAATTGTGGGTTTTGATTTTGTGCAAGTTTTGAGTATCAAGAGTAAGATTAAAGGATAAGAGAAAGTGGGCTCTTGAAGGTTGAAGATTACATCGGCAATTTGAGGTTTGGGAGCTTTGATTTCTTCATTTGTGTTTGAGTTGTCATTTGCCTAATTCTCCTTGGATCATGAGTTGGTATTGTTGTTTGTTTTCTAGAACTTTGAGTGCTTGATATGAGTTTATGCATGAATTAATTTGAGGAAATGTGTTAGTAATCCATGTATTTGTTTGAGATAAATGCATATGTGGGTTGGTATTGAAAGGCATGAGTTTGGTGATTTTAGTAATCCTGTTCAGTTCTCTTTTGACCTCCGTTCATTGTTTCTATCCTAGGTGTCGTTATAGAGCTCTAAATCGTGTGATTCTTGAGTCAGTAGAACCATGACTTCCATGTCTTTAAATGTCCTAGAAATAGCCTTGGGCTAATTATTGCTCTAAGATCCTGAAATTTTGATAAAATCGTAGTGTCTCTACTTGTATCGGGTTGTCTGACCAGTATGGGTTGTGGAGATCATATCTGGCGTTATAGATGTCCTTTTGATATGACATTTGTTGAATTAGAACGTTAACATCCTAGGGAACATTTGTTAAGAAGGAAGTTTTGGCTAAAAATGAGGTTTAGAGGTCGGTTTAGGCAACACAAGTCCGGAGGCGTAAACAGTCTTTTTCGGGTTCTGAGATGAGCCTCTGTCGCGATCGCGACAAGGGTCGCGACCTCGCGACAGAAAAACCTATATTAGCCTTTATTTCTTCATTTTTGAGCCCTCGATTGATTCGGATCAATCCCGTACCTTCCCCTCAGCTTTTTATGCATGTTTAGGGTAATTAATGGCTGTATAAGCAATTGTCTTTGGGAGAAACTTAGGAGTATGATTAAGGTTGGTGATTTAGCTAGTAAATAATGATAGATATAACTTTGTGAAGGATGAGGATTAATATGTGTTAATCTTATGAGTAACCTAAGCATGATGTATCACATGTTTGAATGCATTTAACTTGGGTGCGATTGAGACGAATGACGAATAATGTTGTTGCTATAAATTGTGTATATGGATATTGTTAGTGGTATGTTTTATCGAAATTCTTGATACGGATGTTGTGTTTATGTTGTCAATGATGTGTGGCTTGCTGGAGATGAGGTAAGAGACCTTTGGTTATGTTTCGTGTGTGTGTAGGTGAGTATGAGGAAGGAAAGATTCTGCAGAATTCTGTAGATTTTTGGAATCATGACTCTGTCGCGATCGCGACACTGTCGCGAGCGCGACAGAGACCGGTGATTCTGATGCTGTGCCATCGCGAGCACGCGACGTTGTCGCGACCCCGCGATAGCAATAGCTTGTGTGTTCTCTGTCGCGAGCGCGACAACCGTCGCGATCGCGACAGAGCACATTGTTGGCCTGTGCTATCGCGAGCACGCGACTTGTCGCGACCCCGCGATAGCAATGCTTGCCCTCTGTCGCGATCGCGATAACGTCGCGAGCGTGACAGAGCCGGGCCCTTCTCTCCTTCCCGCGATTGCGAAGTCCGTCGCGCGCGCGCAGCGAAGAGACTATGGTCTCTGTCGCGAGCACGACAGGCATCGCGAGCGCGACAGATGTGTTCTGCCGAATGAGTTTTCTGTGGTGATTCCAATGTTTGAATTCCGAACTTGTGGTACCTTTTGGTTTATCATTGGACTATTTTATGAAGTATGTTAATATAATTGGATGTATTATGCATATCTATACTTATGATCTCTCTCTGAGATTAATATGTTATGCTTAAAGAGTAAATTGTGTGATTTGAAATATGATTTGTATTATGCACGACCTGCGAGAGTCAGTCTAGTGGATAGTTAGGCATGCCTAAAAGAGTCTTCCGCTGCAGCTTCCGTTATCGTTTGGACCCCGATCAGGTCCCCGTTTGGTTCCTCGCGAACCCCTTTAATGTGTTTGGATCTTGTTTAAGATCCTTCCGAAAAATGTTTGTGAATGAAAATTGAAATGGTTTTCGATTTGTACCCGTAAGGTACTTTCCGTAATCGATTGGTACCCGTAAAGTACTTTCCGTTCACTCGTTATCCACTATTTTGAGTCAGCAGGTATTCTGTTTGTTTTGCCTAATATGAACAAGAGAATGTGACCTCCGAATGAACATGATAATGATTTGAGGAATCAGTTTCTATGTATAAGAACGTGACTCTTGGCTTGGGAATGTATGTCTGTATTATGTAAGTATGATTTTTATATCTGACACCATTATCCGCACTTGCCATGTGATGTGTTATAAGTTTTAGAATGCTTTGAATGTAATTTGACTTTTGTATATACGTATGTGAATCAGATCAGTTGTAATGTTAAGTATGTAAATTGACATGTTTGAGATTGTAATCTTGACCTCTTGATTACTTTGAAACTAGTGCTATGATATATGCTTCCTGAGTTTATGCCAGTGTAGTGACTGCGAAATATTGGCATGTTCTTTTATGTATTAGAGTTGCGCAGCTGAAGTGTGGTGCTTTGGATGTTGTCCCTTGGGTTTTGGCTAGTGTGTGTATGACATGACAAAAATATGTTTAGGTAGATAATGTTCTCGGCATGATAGTTGGGTGCGTTACTATATGATAATTGTATTGCATGTGAAAGGGGTTTTCCGTTAAATGCATGAGTCCTTGGCATGATAGTCGTATGTGTATATGAACTTCCGAATGCCTGGCTTTCCTATACAGACTTATTTATCCATCTATTGTGATTATTTGTATATGCCATTTGTGTATGTAATTTGTTCTGGCGACCATTGTGAATGGTCGTCCATATTGCTTGTGTGTTCTCCCCACTAAGCGTTTATCGCTTAGCACGGGCTCTTTTCCCGTGCAGGTGGCAGGTTTGGTTCGGTTCGAGTCGTGCATCTGCAAGGTCGGCCACATAGGAGTTAGAAGCATTTTGTTATTCTGTTCAACTTCTGTATTTTGATTTCTGTAATTTGTAGCCTTTTGATTATGTAAGGATCTTATTGTAATTAAGTTTTCAGTTATTTCTCCGCTTTATGCTACCATTGAATGATCATATGTATGCATGTGTATATGTTTAGGCTTAGTGCCTGCGTGTGTGTGAGTTAATGTATGTCCAGTTTTACTTCTCAAGATAAGTTTTTAATTTCCCGTGTTTTTGTATGAACGTATGCTTTTGCTTAGTGTATGTGTGCATGTATGTGAGTGAGCGTCGGTAGCGCACCCGCGTCCTTCCAACGGGGACGTAGGGGGTGCTACAAGTTGTGGTATCAGAGCGCCGGTTTGGCGGTTCTGGGTGTGTTATTTGTTATATGTCGTGTCTTTGAATGTGAGTCAGTTTGTGTTGTGGCATATTGCAGATGCAGTTGTGTAGTGTATGTTTGTGTAGTGTTTGGATGAAGGATTAGTGAGATGTCGGTGGTAGTGAGTGATATAAGACTATGGGTATAGGATGAGTTTGAGGTGTGACTTTGTATACCTGTCAGCTATTCCCTTTGAATCAAGTGAACATAAGCATACTGAAGCATGGGGATGGGAAAAAGTGCATTATTATAACTCACGTTACATCTTCGCATCAACTTGCATACATAAATCATTACATAGCCATTTCATCTGCATCCCTCATCTGTTTGTGAAAAGCATCATTGTATGTATTCATTGAGAAAGGCTGACAGGATATACTTTGATTGATTGATGTTAGGAAGAAGTGTATGGACAAGAGTGTAATGCGTTAAGAACTGTGAAGTGCTCGAGGTTAGAATCGAGAAGAGAAGGGTGTTAAGGAATTGTATGTTAGTGAAAGAGTTAAGATCCTATGTGTGTCTTGGGTATTAGCGATATGTGTATCGAAGGAATTCGAGGTGTTAGAATTGAGATACTCTACGTGGTTGGTTCTGGTGTGAAGTGTATTTGTTTTGAGAATCGTATGATATGAGTGTTAGCGATTTGAAAATTTGTTAAGAAATTGCCTATGTAAGTGATTAGCGGGGAAATTTCGAGGACGAAATTTCTTAAGGGGGAGAGATTTGTAACACCCCAAAAAGGGCCTAGTCGGAATTTTACGCGCTAAGTCGGGGTATTAAGGGTATTTCCGTAATTTGTGTAAGAGGAAAATTTGGATATTAAGGATTTTGTGCAAGGAAATTAATTAAGTATGTTAAGAGGAGAAATATTACGGTGTGTAGGGGTGTATGGATGTAGGGTATGTTATTTGGGACTAATCTAGTGTGTGCTTGTAATGTATGAGAGTAGGATGTAAGTGAATTTTTAAGAAAAGTTATAGTGTGAGTTGAGTATGGTACCTTGGAGATATTATTGTAAGAGAGTGTTAATGTGTGGATGGTGTATGGTGCAAGGAGGAATAAGTCAAAAGTGGGTTTTGTTGGTCCATTAGGAGGATGCCATGTGGACTTGGTAGGTGTGTGTGCATTAAATGAAAAGAAAGAGGAAAAAGGGAAATAGAAGAGAGAGAAAGAAAAGGGCAGATTTTGCCTTGCCTTTCCCGTTCTCCTCTCTTCTTTGGTTCTTCTTTCTCATTTCTTTTCTATTTTCTGCTCTCTCTCTTTCTTTGCATGTGGGTTTTCCTCAAGTTTTAAGCTAGGGTTTGTGTTGTGAAGGATTTGAAGAGGTAAGTTGGAGTTTTGGGATTTCTTGTGTTTGGATTTTGTTTCCTCTTCTTCTTTGGTTTTGTTTAAGTTAAGGATTGTGGAAGTAATTGTGGGTTTTGATTTTGTGCAAGTTTTGAGTATCAAGAGTAAGATTAAAGGATAAGAGAAAGTGGGCTCTTGAAGGTTGAAGATTACATCGGCAATTTGAGGTTTGGGAGCTTTGATTTCTTCATTTGTGTTTGAGTTGTCATTTGCCTAATTCTCCTTGGATCATGAGTTGGTATTGTTGTTTGTTTTCTAGAACTTTGAGTGCTTGATATGAGTTTATGCATGAATTAATTTGAGGAAATGTGTTAGTAATCCATGTATTTGTTTGAGATAAATGCATATGTGGGTTGGTATTGAAAGGCATGAGTTTGGTGATTTTAGTAATCCTGTTCAGTTCTCTTTTGACCTCCGTTCATTATTTCTGTCCTAGGTGTCGTTATAGAGCTCTAAATCGTGTGATTCTTAAGTCAGTAGAACCATGACTTCCATGTCTTTAAATGTCCTAGAAATAGCCTTGGGCTAATTATTGCTCTAAGATCCTGAAATTTTGATAAAATCGTAGTGTCTCTACTTGTATCGGGTTGTTTGACCAGTATGGGTTGTGGAGATCATATCTGGCGTTATAGATGTCCTTTTGATATGACATTTGTTGAATTAGAACGTTAACATCCTAGGGAACATTTGTTAAGAAGGAAGTTTTGGTTAAAAATGAGGTTTAGAGGTCGGTTTAGGCAACACAAGTCCGGAGGCGTAAACAGTCTTTTTCGGGTTCTGAGATGAGCCTCTGTCACGACCTCGCGACAGAAAAACCTATATTAGCCTTTATTTCTTCATTTTTGAGCCCTCGATTGATTCGGATCAATCCCGTACCTTCCCCTCAGCTTTTTATGCATGTTTAGGGTAATTAATGGCTGTATAAGCAATTGTCTTTGGGAGAAACTTAGGAGTATGATTAAGGTTGGTGATTTAGCTAGTAAATAATGATAGATATAACTTTGTGAAGGATGAGGATTAATATGTGTTAATCTTATGAGTAACCTAAGCATGATGTATCACATGTTTGAATGCATTTAACTTGGGTGCGATTGAGACGAATGACGAATAATGTTGTTGCTATAAATTGTGTATATGGATATTGTTAGTGGTATGTTTTATCGAAATTCTTGATACGGATGTTGTGTTTATGTTGTCAATGATGTGTGGCTTGCTGGAGATGAGGTAAGAGACCTTTGGTTATGTTTCGTGTGTGTGTAGGTGAGTATGAGGAAGGAAAGATTCTGCAGAATTCTGTAGATTTTTGGAATCATGACTCTGTCGCGATCGCGACACTGTCGCGAGCGCGACAGAGACCGGTGATTCTGATGCTGTGCCATCGCGAGCACGCGACGTTGTCGCGACCCCGCGATAGCAATAGCTTGTGTGTTCTCTGTCGCGAGCGCGACAACCGTCGCGATCGCGACAGAGCACATTGTTGGCCTGTGCTATCGCGAGCACGCGACTTGTCGCGACCCCGCGATAGCAATGCTTGCCCTCTGTCGCGATCGCGATAACGTCGCGAGCGTGACAGAGCCGGGCCCTTCTCTCCTTCCCGCGATTGCGAAGTCCGTCGCGCGCGCGCAGCGAAGAGACTATGGTCTCTGTCGCGAGCACGACAGGCATCGCGAGCGCGACAGATGTGTTCTGCCGAATGAGTTTTCTGTGGTGATTCCAATGTTTGAATTCCGAACTTGTGGTACCTTTTGGTTTATCATTGGACTATTTTATGAAGTATGTTAATATAATTGGATGTATTATGCATATCTATACTTATGATCTCTCTCTGAGATTAATATGTTATGCTTAAAGAGTAAATTGTGTGATTTGAAATATGATTTGTATTATGCACGACCTGCGAGAGTCAGTCTAGTGGATAGTTAGGCATGCCTAAAAGAGTCTTCCGCTGCAGCTTCCGTTATCGTTTGGACCCCGATCAGGTCCCCGTTTGGTTCCTCGCGAACCCCTTTAATGTGTTTGGATCTTGTTTAAGATCCTTCCGAAAAATGTTTGTGAATGAAAATTGAAATGGTTTTCGATTTGTACCCGTAAGGTACTTTCCGTAATCGATTGGTACCCGTAAAGTACTTTCCGTTCACTCGTTATCCACTATTTTGAGTCAGCAGGTATTCTGTTTGTTTTGCCTAATATGAACAAGAGAATGTGACCTCCGAATGAACATGATAATGATTTGAGGAATCAGTTTCTATGTATAAGAACGTGACTCTTGGCTTGGGAATGTATGTCTGTATTATGTAAGTATGATTTTTATATCTGACACCATTATCCGCACTTGCCATGTGATGTGTTATAAGTTTTAGAATGCTTTGAATGTAATTTGACTTTTGTATATACGTATGTGAATCAGATCAGTTGTAATGTTAAGTATGTAAATTGACATGTTTGAGATTGTAATCTTGACCTCTTGATTACTTTGAAACTAGTGCTATGATATATGCTTCCTGAGTTTATGCCAGTGTAGTGACTGCGAAATATTGGCATGTTCTTTTATGTATTAGAGTTGCGCAGCTGAAGTGTGGTGCTTTGGATGTTGTCCCTTGGGTTTTGGCTAGTGTGTGTATGACATGACAAAAATATGTTTAGGTAGATAATGTTCTCGGCATGATAGTTGGGTGCGTTACTATATGATAATTGTATTGCATGTGAAAGGGGTTTTCCGTTAAATGCATGAGTCCTTGGCATGATAGTCGTATGTGTATATGAACTTCCGAATGCCTGGCTTTCCTATACAGACTTATTTATCCATCTATTGTGATTATTTGTATATGCCATTTGTGTATGTAATTTGTTCTGGCGACCATTGTGAATGGTCGTCCATATTGCTTGTGTGTTCTCCCCACTAAGCGTTTATCGCTTAGCACGGGCTCTTTTCCCGTGCAGGTGGCAGGTTTGGTTCGGTTCGAGTCGTGCATCTGCAAGGTCGGCCACATAGGAGTTAGAAGCGTTTTGTTATTCTGTTCAACTTCTGTATTTTGATTTCTGTAATTTGTAGCCTTTTGATTATGTAAGGATCTTATTGTAATTAAGTTTTCAGTTATTTCTCCGCTTTATGCTACCGTTGAATGATCATATGTATGCATGTGTATATGTTTAGGCTTAGTGCCTGCGTGTGTGTGAGTTAATGTATGTCCAGTTTTACTTCTCAAGATAAGTTTTTAATTTCCCGTGTTTTTGTATAAACGTATGCTTTTGCTTAGCGTATGTGTGCATGTATGTGAGTGAGCGTCGGTAGCGCACCCGCGTCCTTCCAACGGGGACGTAGGGGGTGCTACAGAAACTCTGCTGGTTTCCTGGTTTCAAAGGAGATCTTTTTAATCGATGTCTGTGTTCAGATCGGTATCTCTCTGTACCTGTGTGATGAAAAATTTCGTTAGCTCATGCTTGAGTGGTCGTCTTTTATCCTGTCTATTGATGGCATGGTTTTGCTTTATTTGCTATGCCATGTTTCACCCTTTGTTCATTTTTCTTATTGAGATGTTATTGATTATCATCCTTTTGTTGTTTGTTTCGTATTATTTTTTCATTGTCATTTTTATCGACACATAAGTAAATGTGAGAACATACACCTTCTGTGATGTGATTTAAGCAATTAACAATCAAGTGATCATGTAATAAGGAAGCAAAGTTTTCCACTAGAAATGTCATTTTTGTACAGTGCATATACAAAATATAAAATATACAAGAGATACAAAAATAACTCCCTGAAGCTCAGAGAGGTGTGTAGTCTGAGGGCTCATCGGGATCCTCATCATCCGATATATGCACGGTCCCTGGCGGAGGTGGACGGGCCGGAGGTGGTGGCGGAGCTGTAGAGGGTCCTGCCTCGTGATCATGGGCTCGCCTGAACTGAACCTGACCATAGCCGTCCAAGAAGGGCTGGGTACAGGTGCCCAAAAACCCTAAGGTCTCAGAGATCTTGTCCCCCAACTTCTTGAAGGCTTGGCTCAGCTGAGTGGTCTGCTCAGCGGCGGCCGTCCTCCTATGCTCTAGGCTCTGCTCCGTCTGCTCCCTAAACTCCCTCATGGTCTGAGAAAGAGGGGGGAGAATCCCCTCCATCGCCTGGACGCGGGATCTCAGAGAGTCAAGTGACTCATCAATCATCTGTAGGGTCATATCGACCCTCTGAGACGCCTGGTCCTGTGACGATCTCACATCATGAGCGAGCTGCTGCCTGAGCTCTCTCTGCCCCTGAGCAATCTGCTCAATCAGCCTCATCTGCTCTCCTCTGAAAGCCTCCAGGACCCGAGTCTGCTCCTCGCTAAAGGCATCCATGGCCCTAGTCTGCTCCCTCGCTGTATGCTCAATGTAGCCCGCCTGCTCTCGAGATAGGCGCTCCACCGACTGGGACTGCTCCACAATGGCAGCCTACTGGCGATCCAACCTCTCGTGAATGGCCCTATCCCTCTCATCCTGTCGCCACTCAAAGGTCGTAAACATGGAGGAGAGGAGCTGAAAGTAGTCCGGCTGAGCTGGCTGCTGTGGTGCTGGCTCTGGTGGTGGTGCCGAAGAAGTGGATGCTCCTGGATCGCCCCGGGAGTACGGATGGTATCTCTCGGAGGGCTCGCGGGCAGGCCTATGTACCCTGGTGCTCGGCGATGGGGCTGGAGTCGGGGCCCTAGACGCCGGTGAAGAGGCGAAGAGATCGTCCATCGTGATCTCAAAATCGAAGTCCGAGGGGGTCCTAGGTGGCTCCTGCTGCTGTGGTGGAGGCACCGTCTGCGGCTGAGGATCCGGCTGAGGCTCTAGCTGTAGAGGCTGAGGCTGGGGCCGTGGCTCGGGCTCTGGCTGTGGAGGCTGCTCCTCCTGGTGCTCTGGGTGATCAGGATCTGCCCCCAAGGGTGGAAGGCTGAACATCTGCCGGGTCTCGTGGATAGTCAACACCCTATAGGCCTCTGCCTGGCCAGAAATCGGGGAGATCATCCCCATCTGAACTGCCGCTGCAGCGTCTACATGGATCCCCTCCGGCAAGGGTCCTCTCAATCTCTCGGGGTTAAACCCCAATCTCAACAGTAATCGAGTGATGACTCCTCCTACCATCACCACCAGTGTCAATCCTCTGCCAACTCTGGTCAGGTTGGCCAAGATCTCGTGGCTAATGTTGAGACGCTGGCCTGCCACCATAGCCCAGAGGCTCCAGATCTCGGCCGCGTTAAGCGACCCTGGATTACCAGCTCGACCGAGGTACGAGCTGGAAAGCACTCTGTGCAAATACCGGAGTGCCTGAGACACCAGTACGGTGCTCTTCGCTGTATCGTGATCGTACAGCACTCCTGGTATGGCAATGGCCGCCCAATGGGCGCGTCTCACCGCTCGCCGTGGGATCTCAACCCCCTCCCCCGTAGGGAGCCCCATGGCCTGAGCGAACCTCTGCCTGGTGATGCTGACATGGTCGCCATCAAACCAAAACTGAATCACCCCCGGGTCGGTATCGGCGCTCTGAAAGCCTGTGTAGCGGAGAGTGGCCAAGACCTGGCGGGTAGCCTCTGGAAATGTCTGGAAGGTGGGCTCGAGAAACTCTGTCCAACCAGCTCCCTCGGCAAGTAGATCAAACTCCGGGGCCAACCCAAGGGCCTCTAGAAAAGGGCGAGATACAAAGCGGCTGGCCCGAAACTCTACCTGAGCCAACGCTCTGTACCTCTGAGCGGACTCGTCATCCATCCAAGCCGGAGCCACAAGCTCGGGCTGGGCCTGTGGTGCTCTGCGTCTGGGAGGCATCCTGCAAAAGGGAAGGAATCAGATAGCGAAAACTTGGCAAAACAAGCACTATCAGGTTTATTTTCCAAAATCTAAGGTCCATCTAGGCCTTAACAGGGCAATGGAGGCCCAGCGTGAGATAAAAAAGAGAAAGGTAATGACAAATAAAAATAGCAAACATCCTGTCTAAGGAAGTAGCCTAACATGCCTTGCACGCATCATGGCAAAAGGAACATGCAATCCTCATGGAGATAATTAAAGTGAATAAGAATGGGCTTTCTAAGTCCCAAGGCATGCATTATACATGGAAAGTAAATAAATATTCAATTCTAGAATAAATAAAAATTTGGGCAGCACCCCGGCAGGGATATGCCCAACCTCCTGCATGAAAAAGCAAGATAACAGGCCTCAGGCCCTAGCAATATTAAATGCATGTAAATGGGGCGCACCCCGGCAAGAGTGTGCCCCCAACAGTACAAAAATAGTGGCCTCAGGCCGCAAAAGCAAATTATGCACAAAATAGTGCGCTAAAAGGATGCAATTCTAAAGCACCAAGATTATAGAAAAATTCTACTTCTATGTGATCATGCAAAAAGTTCAGATTTAATTGCACTAAACGATATAGGAAAATGGGCAGCATTCCCCCTAAATTCTAAAATCATCTAAAACTTCTTAAAGTTAAAAGAAGAAAGGATGTAGAAATAAATTGAATAAAAATCAAAAAAAGTAATTATTTACTTACTTGTAGTCCGGAGAAGTGTAGAAACTGGAGAAATATAAATATCCGGGCACCGGGCGAGTATATAATGCGAAAAAATGAAGAAATCGCGAAAAAATAAGAAGAAAAGACTCAAAAAAAATGCTAGAAAACGTTTACAAACCGCTTGAGAGAGGAAGAAGAAAGGGACAGCAACGTTTGCGCCGTCTGTCACTCGCCCTTATATAGAATTTTATGACCGACGGGCAGGGCGTCTGTAAAAGCGACCGACGGGCTGGCCGTCTGTCGCGCAATGAATGCGATTTAATGCGCGTGATGAATGCAATGATGACGCATGCATCTGCCCGGTGGACTTTCGACGGGCAGGCCGTCTCTATGGAGAGGCGGTCAGGCCGTCTCCGTAGAGAGGCAGGCAGACCGTCTCTGTAGAGGGGCGGGTAGACCGTCGGTGACCCTTCCCTATAAAATCTTGCAAAATTTTGCTCTTCTTGTTTCTTCATTTTCCAACACCTTGGGCCTTTTATCTTTCTCGAAAATGTCTTCTCCTCTAGCCCAAAGGATGTACCGTATCTTAAACGACAAACACACTTGGGGAGAAGGCGCCCTCTCCTCTCTGGCTGGGCTGAAATATCTGTGCCGGGTGAGAATCGACCAGAACCTCCTCCTGGCGGCGACCCATTTCTGGAACCCCCGATTTCACGTCTTCCAATTCACCTACCAGGAACTGTGCCCTCTATCTAAAGAATTAGCTTCCATTCTGGGAGCTCGGTTCCCTCCTAGCGCTCTGTCTTGCGTCCCCCGCTGCGGCCTACTTCAGACTCGGGACGTAGCCCTAGCTCTGGGCATACCTCCCTCCGAGACCATCCGGCTGATTCCTCTGAGTTCCTCCTTTGCCCTGGAGCCATTGATCGAGGCTCTGGATCAGTTCACCGACATCCCCACCTATCGGGTAAGTATCACGTTCCTATTCTGCATGGTGAACTTCCTTACTGTTGTTCCAGGAGGTTTGACAGGTGACTTTCGTCTGCTTGGAATCTTGAGCGACTTTCATCTGGGCCTGTCACCCCTACCACTTGTCCTAGCCGAAACCATCCTAGGTTTGGACGCTGTGAGCTCTGGGTCTACTACAACCTTTGCCGGCAGCCCCTTATTACTCCAGGTACGTCATTATTTTAAAGGTAGTGCGTCCCTTATGGATTTTCACACTAGCTTTTCTTAACGGGAGGTGCGTCCTTTCGGATTTTCACACAACCCTGTGCCTTATTTTTGCCTGAAGTAAACCCTACTTACTCCAGCAGCTTTTTTTTTTTTTTTTTTTTCGCAGATCTGGCTGCAAGAGAAACTGAAGATGCTGTCTGAGCCACCCCCTCGAGTCACTCCGCAGTACTCGCCGAGCCATTTCTTGCCTCGTCGACGACTGTATGGGTGTGCCACGGCTGGTGAAGGCATTACCAGATTTGGTGAGCTGTCAGATGACGATATCAATTTTACATCAGCTTGGCTCCCGCTGTCTCATGCGGTCACAGATGGGCCATCGGGTTGTGTTCCCCTCTGCGGCCTCCGTCAGGCCACCTTCTGCATCACCTCCCGGTGTACACGGCAGCTTGGGATGACCCAGGATATAGTGAGGGTTCCCCTATCCTTCCGAGGAGGAGATCTCTCGGCTGCGTTTGCTTCCCGGTATCATGAGCTGTGGGGTAGACTACCCAGGAAGACCGTTATCCCGAGGTTTGGCAACCATTCTGCATCCTCAACCAGCGGGTACAAGAAGTGGATCCTTAGCCCAGCTTCTGATAACAGGACCCGAGGGCTCAAGCGTCTGATCGGCGAGAGCAGCAGCAGGACCTAGCTTAGCCTATATGAGTATTTCTTTTGGTACTATATTTCTTTTTAATGCAGAACTAGAAAATGACAAAAGTGAAAAGATTAATATTCATCCCTTTTCACGAGTTGTGTGTACATTTCCATATAATTTCAGCATACATGATCAGTTTTGGCATTTACTCAGCTGCTTACGCACCATCAATGCATGAAACTAAATTTTAACAGCATCAACTCCTGTTACCAATCGGCCCTCTCGGGTTTTCACGATTGGACATTTTCTCTCATGCCTCTAATTTTTGCACAGGATGCCTTTTTTCGGTTTTCACCCTGTCGAGGCGCCCGATTTTAGCACAGCCGCCTTTTTTCGGTTTTCGACTTGCGGGGCATTTTATTCTCTTCTTTTTATTTTAGTCTTTAGCCGTGGAACCTTTTGAGTCTGTCGACATTGATCGGCTCTTTGAATTCGTTCCCATCGCTATCTGATAAGATTGCAGCCCCTTTGGACAACAGCTTCTTAAGGATGTACGGCCCTTCCCAGGTAGGTCTGAATTTTCCCCTGATGTCTGGTATCCCTGGCCTCATCTGCTTGAACACCAAGTCCCCTTCTTTCAGCGGGTGCTTCCTCACTTTCTTTCCGAAGGTTCTCGCCAACCTCTTCTGGTAAATCTGATTGTGATAATAAGCCTTCAGCCTACTTTCATCCAGTAAGTTCAAGTGCTGTAACCTCTGCTGCGCCCATTCGGCTTCCGGGATTTGGGCTTCCATGACCACCCTTAGCGATTTCAGCTCTATCTCTACCGGCAACACTGCCTCCATTTCGTATACCAGGGAAAACGGTGTAGCGCCTGTAGATGATCTTACCGTTGTTCTGTATCCCCACAGGGCGAAGGGTAACTTTTCAGCCCAGTCTTTGTAGGTTTGGACCATCTTGGACAAGATCTTCTTCACATTCTTATTGGCGGCTTCTACTGCCCCATTCGCTTGCGGTCGGTAGGGAGAGGATTTATGATGCTCAACACCATATTTCTCGAGAAGTTTTCTGGTTTCTCCCATGAACTGCACTCCATTATCAGACACTATGTGATGAGGGAGGCCATATCTGCATATCAAATTCCTCTCTATGAATTTGGCCATGTCCCTTGCGTCAATTTTCTTGAAAGATTCTGCCTCGACCCATTTGGTGAAATAGTCGATTGCGACTATGATGTATCTGTGCCCATTAGACGCCGTAGGGCGAATTTCTCTAATGATATCTATCCCCCAAGCAGCAAATGGCCAAGGTGATGTCAGGTTATGTAGTTCTGATACCGGCAGGTGTCTCAGATCTGCGTACTGTTGGCACAACTGACATTGTTTGACATACTTTGAACAATCAGTGTCTATCGTAAGCCAATAAAAGCCTTGTCTCATGATCTTCTTGGCCAAGGTCAAACCATTCATGTGGACCCCACAGACCCCTGCATGGGTTTCCTCCATTATCTTGCGCGCTTCTCTTTCATTCAAGCACCTGAGCTGAATCCCATCTGACCGTCTTTTGTACAACACCCCTTCCAAGGATATGAACTGAGTAGATAACTTACGTATCATCCTCTGATCTTTTTCAGTGGCTTCTTCTGGAAATCTATTGCTTTCCAAGTAATTCATGATATCAAAGTACCATGGCTTGCCATCCGATGCCTCGACCTCCATCACTGGCTCGGTTTCAAAACTAGGCTTATCAGAGCTCGAAATTAGCACCGGTTTCATGGCCACTCCTTCAGGGTTATCCCACATTGACACTAAGGTTGCCAACGCATCAGCCAGACGGTTCTCATCTCTGGGCACAAAGTGGAAAGTGCAAGTCTCAAACTGCCCACACATCCCTTTCAGATATTGCACATAGGGGACCAGTCGTTCTTCTTTAATAGCCCACTCACCTCGGATCTGGTTTATTACCAAGGACGAGTCACCAAATACCTCTACGTTTCTTGCCCCCAACACAGCTAGAGCCTCTAACCCGAAGGTGCACGCTTCGTATTCAGCTTCGTTGTTGGTTGCTTTGTATCTTAACTTCTTAGCAAGAGGAAGTTTCTCATTATCTGGGGTTGTCAAGATGACCCCGACTCCGGCTCCTTTGTTATTCACTGCCCCGTCAAAATGCAACTGCCATCCTTGAACAGAAATCGTGCCTATGCTCTCGTCAGGAAAGGTAAATTCGGGGGTGTCCCCTTGGATAGGATGTTCAGCAAGAAATTCGGCTACAGCTCGCCCCTTAATAGTCTTGCGGGTGATGTATTGCACATCAAACTCTTGTAGCAAGAGCAGCCACTTCCCCATCTTTCCAAGCAAAGATGGTGCCTCCTGCAAATATCTTAACGGATTCTGCTTGGCTACTGCCTGAACCTTGTATGAGTGGAAGTAATGTCTCAGCTTCTTTGATGCCCAAATCACTGCAAGGCAGATCTTCTCCACTTCAGCATATTTTATTTCGTAAGCCAGGAATTTCTTACTGAGGTAATAAATCGCAAACTCTACCCCAAATTCATCCTCTTGAGCCATCATGGCGCCCACTGATCCGTCTTCTACTGCCAGGTATAGAATAAGCGGTTTAACAGGTTGCGGAGGCCTTAGTACTGGCGGATTTAACAGATACTCCCTGATATTATCAAAGGCTCTATGGCAGTCTTCATTCCAGACTACAGGCTGATTCTTTCTAAGCAGCTTGAAAACAGGCTCGCATATCGAAGTGAGCTTGGCAATAAATCGGCTGACATACTGCAGCTTGCCCAGGAAACTCCTTACATCCTTCTCTTTCTGTTGCACGGGCATCTCTCTGATAGCTTTCACCTTGTCGGGGTCAATTTCTATCCCCCTTTGACTGACGACATGTCCCAACAGCTTTCCTGAAGTCACCCCGAAAATGCACTTCTTGGGATTAAGTCGCAGATTATACTTATCGATCCTGGTGAAGAACTTCTCTAGAGCTTCAAAGTGTCCCTCTCGGGTAGCTGATTTGACCATCATATCATCGACATACACCTCCACTTCTTTGTGAATCAGGTCACTTAAGATCTTGGTTGCCATCCTCTGGTATGTGGCCCCTGCATTCTTCAGGCCGAAAGGCATAACCCGATAGGCATAGGTGCCCCACTCCGTGATAAAGGCAGTTTTAACCCGGTCAGTTATCTTGTTTAGGATCTGGTTGTAGCCCACATAACCGTCCCCTAAACTGTACATCGCGCAATTGGCGGCACTGTCTATCAATAAATCAATATGGGGTAGTGGAAAATCATCTTTAGGGCAGGCTTTGTTAAGATCTCGATAATCCACACACACCCTGACCTTTCCGTTCTTCTTAGCCACAGGAACCACATTTGCCAGCCATGAAGGATACTGGACTTCCACAAGGAACTTAGCTTCAATCTGCTGTCGAATTTCCTCCTTAACCTTGTCAGCCCATTCTGGTCTTAGCCTTCTCAACTTCTGCTTCACAGGCTTGCAATCTGGATAAGTCGGGATGGCATGCTCCGCCACAGCTCGGTCAATCCCCGGCATGTCCTCGTAGGTCCAGGCAAAGACTTTTTCATGTTTTCTTATTATTCTCTCAAAATTTTTTCTCTCCTCAGGAGTTATATTTGATGCTATTAGAATTTCTCTCGGATTTTTCGAGGTTCCAAGATTAAAAGGCGTTGTGCCAGTGGAGTCAATGTCAAAAATTGATGGAATATGATCATGTTCATGCATGTTGAAATCATTAGAAACATCGCACAAATAAGTGAAATTGTTCATCTTATTGATAATATTATAGTTATCATTTACATCATAAAAGAGTTCTGGAATAAAAAGACAATCTAGGCTAGAGTCTTCTTTTGCCGCTCCTGAGGTTGATGCCGTTGCAGCTTGCTCACTAACCTTCTGATTTAGCAGAGGCCCTTCAGGCATGTCGGAAGAAATCTTCAAATCCCCCACTTTCAGTTCTAAACCTGCTATCTTCTCTTTTCCTTTTAGCCGGGCAACTACCATCTTCTCAGTAACGACCTCCTCAAGCTCGCACTTATCCCAAGTGATACCCTGAGCCATGACTTCCTCATCCCAAAAGTCTTCAGCAGTCTTGACGAACCCGACATGCCAGTCATACACATCATTAAAGATCTCAAAGCCAGGGACAATCCTCCCATCTACCCATTGTGGTTCATCTTCACCAGTATACGCACAAACTGAGGATGCTGGCACAAAGCTCTCTGAAATGTGGGGGATCTTGCCTGTCGCCCTCTTCTTGCCGAAGCCACCTCTATACCCCAGGCCTTTCCGGTTCTTCTGCCCTCGAGTGGTGATCGCGGTCTGCAGCCCTTGGGAGCTTCTACCCAATCCAGCCCCGGGAAGATAATGCATCTTCTTCAACATATTAACCACAGCCGGGCTATCTACTGATCCGTGCTCTCCCCTTATCATAGACACATGGAAGCCACTGAATGGCTGATTGGCAATTTCTAGCGCCGAGACCTAGTTTTCCCTGGCCGCCTTGATAGTCACCACCTCCCCTTCGTGTGGGAATTTTATCATCTGATGCAGTGTGGATGACACTTCTCCTAATTTATGAAACCAGGGACTCCCTAGCAAAGCTGAGAAGTTAGCAGGGATGGGCAATACTACAAATTCAACCTCCACTTCGATAGGTCCTGTCTTGACCAAAGTCTTGAAGGTTCCTGAGGCTTGCCTCCTCGAGTTATCGTAGGCCGTGATAGTCAGATCGGATCCGCTGAGCATATCCTCGCTTAAACCAAAAGCTTGCAAAGCTATCAAAGGGCACACATTGATAGAAGACCCGTCGTCTACCATAACACAAGCAGTGTGCTTGCCGCTAATCTGCGCCTTAATGTACAAGGGTCGGTTGTGATTGCGTCCTTCCACTGGTAAGTCAGCATCGGAAAAGACCAATCTCTCCTCGGATCCTCCCTTAATTAAACCCAAAAGCTCTGACGGGGAAATAGTGGTGGCGACTGTGGCCTCAACCAGAGCCTCTACTACCTTCTGCCTATGAGAGGGGGATTGCCTCAACAAATCCCAAATGGATATCTGAGCTGCGGTCTTCTTCAATTGCCTTATAACCTGTTCCTCCTCCGGCTCTTTCCCTGCCAATGGCTGTACCGGCTCGGGTAGCTTCGTAATCTCGGGGATCACCCTTCCACTTCTAGTGACAGCGCTTATCTCTCCCTCTGCTTCATCGGAGCCCCACAAATCAAGGTTCAACCCTTCTTCATCCTCGGCTTCTCCACCGCTTTCACTGCTAGACCAGCAATCAAGAGTCGCCACAACTGCTTTCTCCTTCCCATCCTCGGAATTATCGACAGCAGACTCCTCACTCCCATACAGATCTTGTAGCACGTACCACTCTGGCAGGCTAGATTGAATCATAAACACGGGCGGTGGTACGGCATTATAACCCGGCTTCTTCTCAGTTTCTCTCTTCTCAGGGTCAGAAATCTGCTTGCTATCGATCAAGTCTTGGATAGAGTCCCGGAGCGCCTTGCACTTATCAGTGATATGGCCGGAGTGCTAGTGGAATGCACAGAATTCGTTGTCCTTATGCCCCGGTTTCCCTTGCGTCAAAGCTGGCCTAGGAGTTAGAGGGCGCAATTTTCCTTCCTTCATCAGCCTCCTCAAGACCCAGGATAATGGTCTCCCCAAGTTCGAAAACTTCCTCTGGGTGGCTACCTCAGTAGCAGACACCTCACCCATTCTTCTAGTGCTGTTACTGGGACCTGCCGGCCTACTGGCTCCTTGACCGGGGTTAGCCCTTTTAGCGAAATTGTCATTGTTAGCTTTTCGGGTTAAGAACTCTCCCTCTGCTTCGATGGCTATATCTTTGAGAGACTCCCAGTCCTTTAACCCCTTCATCCTCAATCCATCCTTCAAGTACGGGCTCGCGTTCTTAATGAAAAGACGGATCTGGTCCTGGGTATCAGGCTTTCAGCGCATCTCCATTACTCGGTTCCGCCATCGGGTAAGATACTCATGGAAGGATTCCCCGGCCTTCTGCTGGAGTAGCTCAAGATCTTTCAGAGTCACCTCCATTATGGTATTACAGTCGTATTGCTTCAGAAACTCCTCAGTGAGCAGATCCCAATCTTCTTTAGTGCGGCGGTCAAGGCCGTGATACCAATCTATGGCATGAGAGGTCAGACTCAGACAAAAGTATTCTACTTTCTGCTTCTTGGACAACGTGGTCCCCTTCATGACCAGAGAATATTGCTTCATATGTGCGGTGGGATCAGAAGTACCATCAAACTTCTGCTGGAACATGGCATGAAATGAATATGATAATTACGCAGCGGAAAAACATGAAAAAAAACATACATGCCAAGCAATTCCATGACAATAATCGAAACATGCACTTTTAGGGTTTTTAAAACTTACAACTTTAAATGCCAATCCCAAATTGAATTTGATGATGACTAGCAACTAAGATGAGTTTGTCCACCTTAGATCTTCACCACCAATGCCAAGGAACAGCCTTTACGCCAATCCTCTCTATGTTCACACACACAATTGCAAGCTAGGCTTAAAACCGAGATTGCTAGCTCTCAATATATTAGTATAGTGTAATGGGTAAGGATTGAAGCTACAAGCTTTTGTCTTGCACTTCTATTTGATGCTTTTAATGCCTAATCACACAAGAAAGCAAGAAAGAATTCTTCTCCTTGTCAATTTCGGCCAAGAGCAAAACTCATCACGTTTTCTCTTCTTTTCTTCCCATAAAAACCGAAACTCTCCTCCTTCTCATCTCTTTCAATCCTTATCTCCTTTTGAATTTTAAAACCTTAAGATATATCTCAATCAAAACTAATCACTTAATCTAATTTAAAAGCCATTAGGATTTAATACTCAATTAACTTAATCAATATAATTAATTAATTGAAATTAAACCATGTGGGCCGAATATATCCTCTCTCATGGACCAAGGTCCAATAGCACTTTTAATACCCATTACATACATTAATTTGACTCTAATTAAAAGCCCAAATTAATGCCCAATATATTATTTAAATATTTTAAACCCAATACTTTGTGTGCGATCCTATAGGTCCATTTAATGTTGGCAATGAATTAATGAATTAATTCAAAGGCTATATATATTCTCTAGCAAGATATTATAGCATTCCAAATTAAATAAAAATGCAAATGGCATTTGGTGACCTACTGCAATTTTGCATAGTCCCTTACCTATAAATATCAGAATTAATATAAGGCATGGAACTAGTCATCCTTATATGTGAGTTAATTCCTTTCTTGATATTCCAGTGACACTGAACTCTCAGATAAATAATGGTTACTCATTATTTCATCTCGGTATGGCCATACACTTCCCAGTTCACTGATCAAGTGGCCGATGATATTTTCTCTCTTATAGAGAGGGGTAATCCCTTCACTTCTCTCATGCTCTCTGACATGAATCAATGTATACCCAAGCATACCCATACTAGTCACTCTGTTACAAGCACGTTAGGTGTATGTCAAAGTACACAGTAATTCATAAAGAGTTTCATAGAGATTTCAGGTCTAAGAACTTCGATACAAAACTTGCATATGAGAAACACTTATGACTCATACCATGTAATGTTCTCATGAACGGATTGAATCCAGATATCATGTTCTCAACATGTATCTATGATCTCTGATTGACACTCTTGTCTTTATGTTCCGTAAGACCGAACTCAACTTATCAGAGAGAGCATACTAGTCTTAATTCATTTGTTATTCCCATAACAATGACTGACTAGGGATATTTAGAATGAAGTCTCATTTGTTTCAAGGTCTTACAACCATGTGCCTCACACATGATAACTTAAACCGAAACAACATTCTTGGAAAGTTCTATCAATTGATATGCACAGGAATTCAATGGATAAAACAAATGCCTCATTTATTAGCTAAAATGTTTTTATTACAATGTATTGGGGCTAGGGCTAACACTAACAATCTCCCACTAGCACTAGTCCCAATTGGGCATAGCCCTCAGACCGAATTCTCTCAAATGAGCTTCGTGCAGATTTGGACGCAACTGTTTCGTCAAAGGATCTGCTACATTATTTTCACTTGCTATCTTGCTAACCTTGACGTCCCCACGATCAATGATTTCTCTGATCAGGTGGTACCTCCTGAGTATGTGTTTGGATTTCTGGTGTGACCGGGGCTCCTTGGCCTGTGCAATGGCCCCGTTGTTGTCAAAAAAATTTCTAATGGATCTAGGATGCTTGGGACCACTCCTAATCCATAAATGAAATTTCTAATCCAAACAGCCTCTTTTACAGCCTCACTCGCTGCAATATACTCAGATTCTGTAGTTGAGTCGGCGACGGTCTCTTGCTTTGAGCTTCTCCAGCTGACAGCACCACCGTTTAAAACAAAAACAAATCTAGATTGCGATCTTGAGTCCTGAGTGCTGGTTTGAAAAGCAGCATCGGCATAGCCTTGTATGACGAGCTCTTCCTGACCACCATACACCAAGAAGTGATCCTTAGTCCTTCGTAGGTACTTTAGAATCCCTTTTACAGCAGACCAGTGCTTTTCACCAGGGTCTTGCTGAAACCTACTGGTTATACTCAGTGCATGAGCAACATCCAACCTAGTACATAACATAGCGTACATGATAGATCCAATAGCAGATGCATATGGGATTCTACTCATGTCGTCCCTTTCCTTTTTGGTTTTAGGGCATTGTTCTTTAGTCAAAGGAACTCCCAAAGCCAACGGTATGTACCCTTTCTTTGAGTCTCCCATACTAAAACGCTTTAGTACTTTGTCTATGTACTTTTCTAGACTTAGTCCCAAAAGCCGATTCGATCTGTCTCTATAGATCCGAATACCAAGTATTATCTCAGCTTCACCTAAGTCTTTCATCGAGAAACATTTCCCCAACCATTGCTTAACCATTTGCAATGTTGGAATGTCATTCCCAATGAGAAGGATGTCGTCCACATATAGGACCAAAAATACTACTATGCTCCCACTAACCTTCTTGTACACACAAGGCTCATCTTCGTTCTTGACGAAGTCAAAATCTTTGACTGCCTCATCAAAACGAAGATTCCAACTTCGGGATGCTTGCTTTAATCCATAAATGGATTTCTGAAGCTTGCAAACCTTCTTGGGATTGACAAAACCTTCAGGCTGTGTCATATACACCTCCTCAAGTAAATATCCATTGAGGAAAGCAGTTTTGACATCCATTTGCCATATCTCATAATCATGATATGCAGCTATGGCAAGCAAGATCCTAATGGATTTGAGCATGACTACAGGCGAAAAGGTCTCATCATAGTCTATATCATGAGTTTGTCGAAAACCTTTTGCTACTAGTCTACCTTTGTAGGTCTGATCAGCTTTGAGTTTAAATAGCCACTTGCATTCAATTACCTTAGCACCTTCCGGTGGATCAACCAAGGTCAAAACCTGGTTATCGTACATTGATTGCATCTCGGATTTCATGGCTTCAAGCCAATTTTTTGAGTCTAGGCTTTCAATAGCTTCTCGGTAGGTAGTAGGATCCTCACGATCTACTAACTCAATAGTGTCACTGTCAGTGATTAGAAATCCATATCTCTGAATCTCCTGACGTACCCTACCGGACCTTCTAGGTACTTGTGTGATGGGTTCTTGTTCCGCAAGTGATTGTGAACTTGGTCCCATTTCCAACTCATCCTCTATAGGAATTTGTGGCTCTTGAATTTCTCCAAGTTCTACTTTACTCCCACTGTCTTTCTTGAGGAGGAACTCCTTTTCCAAGAAAACAGCCTTGCGAGCAACAAATACTTTATTCTCGGCTTGTGAGTAAAAATAGTATCCCTTTGTTTCTTCGGGATAACCCACAAATAAGCAAACATTGGATTTGGACTCTAGTTTGTCAGATGTTAATTTCTTAACATGTGCTTCACAGCCCCAAATCCTAAGAAACGACATATTGGGTTCTTTCCCAGTCCATACCTCGTATGGTGTCTTCTCAACTACTTTAGTTGGAGTACGGTTTAGTAGAAACGCAGCAGTTTCTAATGCATAGCCCCAAAAAGAGATAGGAAGATTTGCTTGACTCATCATAGATCGAACCATGTCTAATAGAGTTCGATTTCTCCTTTCGGACACACCATTCCATTGTGGTGTTCCAGGAGGAGTGAGCTGTGAAATAATACCACATTCTTTTAGATGATCGTCAAACTCTTGACTTAAGTATTCGCCACCTCTATCAGATCGAATGGCTTTTATACTTTTGCCAAGTTGTTTTTCTACTTCGTTCTTAAACACTTTGAATTTCTCAAAAGTTTCAGATTTATACTTCATTAGATAGACATAGCCATATCTACTGAAGTCATATGTGAACGTTACAAAGTAGCTAAAACTACCTCTAGCTTGTGTACTTAATGGTCCACATACATCGGTATGTATTAGTTCCAATAAGCCATTAGTCCTCTCACTTTTCTTGTTAAAAGGACCTTTTGTCATTTTTCCACGCAAACATGGCTCGCATGTATCATAAGACTCTAAGTCGAATGACCCAAGCACTCCAGTTTTGTGGAGTCTTGAAATGCGGTTTTCGTTTGTATGTCCTAAACGACAATGCCAGAAGTAAGTAGGATTCAATTCGTTTGATTTAACCCTCTTTGTATTAATGTTGTATATAGACTCTTTGTTTTGTAGATCAAGGATATAAAGGCCATTTTCCAACATGGCATTGCCATATGAAATGCCTTGGCGACGAATATGAGCATTGCCATTTTTAATAACAAAATCAAATTCATCCAAATCCAACAATGAAACTGAAATAATGTTTTTGCTCATAGCAGGTATATAATAACAATTTTTCAAAACTAAACAAAGTCCGAAAGGTAAAGTGAGTTGATAGTCGCCTATCTCCATGGCAGCAACTCGTGCTCCATTCCCCACACGGAGGTTCACTTCATTCTTCCCAAGTAACCGCCTATTTCTTAGCCCCTGCACATTAGAACAAATGTGAGAACCACAACCGGTATCTAGTACCCAAGTGGTAGAAATAGAAAGGTTAATTTCAATAACAAAAATACCTGAACTGGACGCATTGGCTCCATTCCTTTTTTGTTCTTCCTTGAAGAGAGCACAATTCTTCTTCCAATGCCCTATTTTGTTGCAGTGGAAGCAAGTGCTCTCGCTCTCCTTGGGCTTTTGCGCCTTGGGCTTGGATTGGGCCTGATGTGCACTCCCTTTTGACTTGAACCGAGCCAGGTCATTCTTGGGTTTTGCCTTTCCCTTTCCCTTTCCCTTAGCTAGTCCCTTCTTAATGCCCCCTTGAACCATCAGTATGGGATTTGTCTTTCGAATGTTCTCTTCAGCATTCTTAAGCATCCCATGAAGCTCTGTGACTGACTTGTCCATTGCATGCATGTTATAATTCATTATAAATGGATCATAATCATCAGCCAATGATCCTAAGATCAAGTCAGTGGCCAATTCTTTTGGCACTTGTACCTCAAGTTTTCCTAGAGTATCAAGATACCCTTTCATCTTGAGTACATGTGTACTAACAGGAGTACCCGCAGCCATCTTACAGGAAATTAAGGCCTTCGTTGTCACAAATCTCTCGTGACGAGCTTGCTCTTGGAACATCTCCTTTAGGTGCACCATGATCGCATAAGCCTCTTGGTCCATAAATTGCTTTTGCAAGTCAGGCACCATAGTGGCCAGCATCAAACAGGTCACATCATTGGAGTCGCTCTTCTTGGTCTCAAAAGTTTCCTTTTGAACCGCAGAGGCGTTCCTGCCAGGTTCATCAGGCAAGGGTGCATCCAAAACATACGACTTTTTCTCTTGCTTAAGGACTATTCTCAAGTTTCGAGACCAGTCTATGAAATTGGTGCCATTCAATTTGTCCTTTTTAAGGACCGATCGCAATGAGAAATTATTGTTTGAAGATGCCATTTGTCAATCTACAATAAAAATTTAGCAAGATTAAATGAGGTCTTATTTTATAATCCCACAAACCGAATTAATATCCCTTTAAATAATTCGCGTTAGTGATTTGAAGTGGGCCAAGATCCACTTTTCACAACAACTTATTAGTCAAGCTGAGCTTGTACACCTAACAAGTTAAGTTACTTAGGTAGGAGAAACTCCAATCATGTCTCGTACATGACTCTTGGATCAAATGGGTTAACATCTTAAGATGTTATAGCACAAACCCATTTATTAGTTGCCTAGGTCCGAGCATCCCTTTCCATGTTAAGTCCAACCTACATTCACAACCCATGCCTCACAAAGATAATCGAGCGTATCTAGGACTCCCAGTCTACGTTATCGATGATCGATGCCTTGACATGTTTCGAATTAGGAAGGTAACTTTGTGACTTACTATTATTATTAGGGATTCAAATTATTACGGCTTACATGGCATACACTTTGTCATCCATTCATATATATATGAATAATTGCATAAAGTAAAGCGTGACAAACATGGGCCCAAAAACCTACAACTAAGATTCTATACTATTACATAAGAATCTTCGAGTTGGGCTTCTTTGCTCCGGTGGGCTTCACCTTTGATTTACAAAGTCTTCAAGTAAATTCTATTCTAAGAAATTAATGAAACTTTTACAATAAAACATAATGGCTCGCAGGCCATAATTAATTAAAAACAGGGCCCATGAATGCACCATGCATATCCATTCATCACACCAAACTAGCAAATAAATATACATAATATTCATGGATCAAACAAAGTCCAATTTTAATTAATTTAGCCAAGTCTCTTAATGGAAATTGTGTACTTGAACCTTTAAGAGATGACCCCATGATGGGCCTGGGCCGAGGCCCAATGGACTAAATCCTCTTATTGAATAAGTTCTCTTAAAAGCCCAAAACACAAACTAGTTAGATTTGTGCTATAAATCAACTCTAGTATAATTTCCAATTTTGCCATTATTAATTTTATGTCATATTGCCCATAAACATTAAAAATACATATAATATGTACCGACATGAATTAAAACATGAAGAACATATATATGATACACGGCATACATATAAAAACAAACAAACAACAAAACTAGTTGTTAAATGCTTATGTGATGCCTCAAAAATGCATAAAAACTTAAATCAATTTTATGAGTCATTAAATAATTCAAAAATGGTCATAAAAATAGATTTAATATTTTGTACCAATCTGAACTAAATGTGTTTTTACCATTTTAATCAAATCAAAAACGAACAATGTTGATTAAACATGTAACAAACACAAACTAGTCATTGTTTTAAGTGATATTAAAATTAATCAATTAAATCGTCATGGACCAGAAAAAAATTTCAAATTTTAAAAATGTCCAGAACAGATAATTAATCTTTAAAAAACACTTACAAACATGCCAAAAACGTTTTTACATTTAATATTCAAAACTAGTTGTTAAACTAACAATTAACATGCCAAAAAGCACCTAGTTTTAATATTAACATATACAATCAGGTATAATCATTTAAATCTGACCAATAACAGCTCCTAGAATATCTTAGGACAGAATATTATCAGGTCAAATTAAAAATAATACCTATCTAATCAATAAAAATCGTTTTTACACCAAAACAATGCAAAAAAATCAAAACAGAAAATTTCAGCATTGCATGTTTTCAAAGTAACGATTTTTAATTAATTATTTCATGCATCTAAAGCCCTAAAATAAGCATGTTTAGGCTCTGATACCACTGCTGGAACATGGCATGAAATGAATATGATAATTACGCAGCGGAAAAACATGAAAAAAAACATACATGCCAAGCAATTCCATGACAAGAATCGAAACATGCACTTTTAGGGTTTTTAAAACTTACAACTTTAAATGCCAATTCCAAATTGAATTTGATGATGACCAGCAACTAAGATGAGTTTGTCCACCTTAGATCTTCACCACCAATGCCAAGGAACAGCCTTTACGCCAATCCTCTCTATGTTCACACACACAATTGCAAGCTAGGCTTAAAACCGAGATTGCTAGCTCTCAATATATTAGTATAGTGTAATGGGTAAGGATTGAAGCTACAAGCTTTTGTCTTGCACTTCTATTTGATGCTTTTAATGCCTAATCACACAAGAAAGCAAGAAAGAATTCTTCTCCTTGTCAATTTCGGCCAAGAGCAAAACTCATCACGTTTTCTCTTCTTTTCTTCCCATAAAAACCGAAACTCTCCTCCTTCTCATCTCTTTCAATCCTTATCTCCTTTTGAATTTTAAAACCTTAAGATATATCTCAATCAAAACTAATCACTTAATCTGATTTAAAAGCCATTAGGATTTAATACTCAATTAACTTAATCAATATAATTAATTAATTGAAATTAAACCATGTGGGCCGAATATATCCTCTCTCATGGACCAAGGTCCAATAGCACTTTTAATACCCATTACATACATTAATTTGACTCTAATTAAAAGCCCAAATTAATGCCCAATATATTATTTAAATATTTTAAGCCCAATACTTTGTGTGCGATCCTATAGGTCCATTTAATGTTGGCAATGAATTAATGAATTAATTCAAAGGCTATATATATTCTCTAGCAAGATATTATAGCATTCCAAATTAAATAAAAATGCAAATGGCATTTGGTGACCTACTGCAATTTTGCATAGTCCCTTACCTATAAATATCAGAATTAATATAAGGCATGGAACTAGTCATCCTTATATGTGAGTTAATTCCTTTCTTGATATTCCAGTGACACTGAACTCTCAGATAAATAATGGTTACTCATTATTTCATCTCGGTATGGCCATACACTTCCCAGTTCACTGATCAAGTGGCCGATGATATTTTCTCTCTTATAGAGAGGGGTAATCCCTTCACTTCTCTCATGCTCTCTGACATGAATCAATGTATACCCAAGCATACCCATACTAGTCACTCTGTTACAAGCACGTTAGGTGTATGTCAAAGTACACAGTAATTCATAAAGAGTTTCATAGAGATTTCAGGTCTAAGAACTTCGATACAAAACTTGCATATGAGAAACACTTATGACTCATACCATGTAATGTTCTCATGAACGGATCGAATCCAGATATCATGTTCTCAACATGTATCTATGATCTCTGATTGACACTCTTGTCTTTATGTTCCGTAAGACCGAACTCAACTTATCAGAGAGAGCATACTAGTCTTAATTCATTTGTTATTCCCATAACAATGACTGACTAGGGATATTTAGAATGAAGTCTCATTTGTTTCAAGGTCTTACAACCATGTGCCTCACACATGATAACTTAAACCGAAACAACATTCTTGGAAAGTTCTATCAATTGATATGCACAGGAATTCAATGGATAAAACAAATGCCTCATTTATTAGCTAAAATATTTTTATTACAATGTATTGGGGCTAGGGCTAACACTAACAACTTCGGCACATCCGGCATTTTGAAGTTATAAGGGATCGGGTCCTCTCCGTCCAGCTCCCTATCCTCAGGATTCATCCCATGAGCTCTGCCTATCATACGAGCCATAGCCTCAAATCTCTCTTCCATCTTTTTCAGAATAAAGTCATCAGCCTGAGGCGCCTTCCCCTTCTCAGATACCATGCTCAACCTATCGTCCTCGACATCTCTATCGTCGTCAATTCTTAGCAATGGCCTTCTTCTCAGCTCTCCCGAAGCCACTGATCTTAACTCTACCGGCGGCGGCCTAACGGGCTCCTCTCGCCTTTCAACCCTTTCTTCTTCAGGCTCATTCTGTCTCATTGGAGGAGGAGGATTCTGTGGAGCATTCGGCTGAGCGTTCTGCTGTGCCAAGGCGGTCAACATATTCATCATCCTGCCCTCGAATTCTTCGAAACGGCGGCCCACTTCTTCAGCAATCATGGCCCTGGTGGCATCTTCCCCCCTAGGTGAGTTTGCCATCTGAGATACTGTACCACTGATTTCTAATAAAATCTCCGGTAGACCCTCTCTATCTAACAGCTCAGGAGTAAGAACTCGGATCAGTCGCCCGGTTGGTGATCTAGTCCACCTGGGCAGATCTATGATGGCTACAGGGACAAAAGTTAGAATGATGCATGAAATGTAAGAATAATGCATGATCGTGATGTGCAACATTTACAGAGCACAAGCAAGCAAGTAGGTCCTTCCACCCTTATTTCTCCCACACACGTGGTCGT
Organism: Excoecaria cochinchinensis; assembly: GCA_947683425.1. Taxonomy (NCBI): domain Eukaryota; kingdom Viridiplantae; phylum Streptophyta; class Magnoliopsida; order Malpighiales; family Euphorbiaceae; genus Excoecaria; species Excoecaria cochinchinensis. Next base: position 2,758,179 of record CANTUQ010000008.1, on the reverse strand, counting down.
GCAGTCTCTTTCCTAGGTGGGATTAGCCCAAGGGTCAACGAGGGACCCAATGGACGCGTATGGTGCGCGGCGGAAAACCGGCAGCATAACACTCCTTTGCTAATGTTAGTGGTTATGCCCTAGGCCAAACATTTGGACCTTGATGTAATCATTACTTTTTCATTTATATAATGGTTTTCTTCGCATTGATATTATTGGCATGTTACATTATTGTAATGTTTATGAATAACAATGTTATTCATGTTGTCCCTAGTCATTTATCAATAAAGGGCATAAAGATAAATTAAGACTAGTATAGATTTGCATTGATAATCATGGGATGATTATATATGTTGATATAAATCAAATCTATATGTACTTGCTAGAGAACAAAGTACTGGATAGACCCACTATAAGATCACTTCATGGGTTAATGTCATAAGTGATCTTATAATAGATATATTATTGAATCCTTTGACCTGAGGTTATCATAGTTTCCTACATAAGGATCATTATGTTTTGACATAATCAAACGTTATCTTTAATCGGATAATTATAAAGTTTATGATCGGACATAATGAGAATTATGCGGAGGAAAGTGAATAATCAAGATGGAATTTGTCCCTCTCTTATGAGAGAGATATCTATTGGGCCCCTCGATAAGTAGGACTGTAAAATGCATGGCCGTGCTCAAATGAATTGATAGTGTGATCAATGTCATTTGAATTTATCAGTCTACTTGGTGATCGAGAAATTATATGTTTGAACAATTTAAGTTTGACATGGACCATGACTTATGTTCGAACAAGATATCGTGTGACAAAAGGATAATAACATGTTCTATTGCAAGGTTAAAATCGGACTAACGATATTTATATTATTTGGGTAGTCATAATGTCTTGCTAGAGACCAATTATGACTTGTGGGCTTTTATGGGATTAGGCCCACTGCCAACATAATATAAACCTATTGGGTCACACACCAAGAGCAAAATGAACAGAATGGATTTTATTGGGTTATTTTGGAATAAAATATAAATATAGGTATTTATATTTAATTTCGAAATTACATATTTATGCATATAAATATCTCTTATTTTGAATATGAGATAATAATATGTATTAATATATTATTTCTTATTATTTAGAATAATAAATAAATAAATAAATAAATATATATAAATATATGTATATATATATATATATTATATCTTAATTTTGAATTAAGAGATAATATCCTCATTTATCTTTTCCTAAGAGGAAAAGGATTTGAAATATATATACAGTTATATATGGGATATATGTTAATAAAAAGAGTTTAACCCTAATAAAAACTCTAATCACGTTATTCTAAATAACAAGGATTAGAGTGGTTGTATTCATCTTCATCCTTGAAAAAGAAAGAAAAGAAAACAGAGCTAACGTTTTCACCTTTGAAAAGAAAGAAAAGAAAACCAGCCACCATTGTTCTTTGAGAAAGACAGAAAATAAAATCCATTCGCACAAAAGGGAGCTAGCACCCCTGCGACATCTGTTCGTTTTGATCGTGCGTGTGGATACCGATAGAGGACGTTCGTGTTAAAGGCAGCGTCTTCAGTCCGGATTAAAGGAGCTAATTTCATTCTAAAGGTTAGTAATTTTAATCTCTTCCTTTTGAATCAATCGAAAATACTTGGATCCTGTTTCGGGTTTCGATTTTATTCCGCTGCGTTGATGTTGATTTAATCTGTTGAAACCCAACAGCTAATGTACAAGCGGATGGATAATGATCGTCACGTATTCGGACGCTCCATAAATTTCGACATGGCCCTACCGGGGCATGATAGCCTTTGGCTAGGTTACCAAGCGAGATATTTGGACTCATCCAATACGTGAGGATCCATACAGCAAGCATGAGATTACGGTTCATTTCACCTGTGGAAAGTGACTACAGCCATTACATGAGCTTTGGACAAGGGAGATGTTTCTTTGAGGCTACCCAAGCATGATTCCTGCCGACGGGTCTAGCTCATCACGAGCGTAGCGACCGATCGGGTCACCATTTTGATATACCATTGAGGTACGTGACTTGGGCTGGTGATTATCCTTAACACTTCCCCAAATTGAGTGAAAATGAGGAGGTGCTTCAGGAACGCACCGGGGCTAGAAGAGGGACCAAACTAGCATATTCTAAGGCTCTAATGATATGCAAATGCAAATTTGAGAGAAAGCGAATTTATGAATTAAATTTTAATCATAAATGTTAAAAGAGGTATTTTCAAATCGAAATCTCGAACCATAAACGTCCCCAGTGGAGTCACCACTGTGACGCGCGCCGGATCCCGATGCGCCGCCCGTTCGGCCGCCCGCACGTGGGCGACCGGGGCATTTGCGGGTCCGTTGGCAGCTTGCGATGAATCGCAAGTGCGTCTATGTTGGGCAACAAGGAGGTATCATGGAGTCGCCACCCAATAGAACATTGGGAAAGTTACTCTCGCCTCGGAGAGTCTAAGACTTGCGCATTTTATCCATATTGAGCCATGGGGCCTAAGATTAGCGCTAAAGCCTCGTGACCCAAGAAGTATTTTGGAGGATAACCTCTAACCTCTCGAACCCAAAGACCAGAGCTGGGTCCGGGATTTCTCATCTATTTCTACCTCAATTAGTTTATGATCAAATTTTAAAGTCATTAGTTCGCTCTCTCTCCACACTATGCAGTTTGATTAAAAAGGCGCATTTATTCACATCTTGAAAGCAATAAATGATCAGATAGATAATAAAGCAATAAATTACAATAATACAAGGAGCGAAATACAACTCCCTTTTGTAAATGTGCGAGGCATACATAAATCGGGATATTGCTTATTCTTGAGGACTTTGGTCCTCGCATGCATCATTATCAAAAATGGGATGTTAATTTGTGATGATCTTTATTGGATAAAAATAGGGTGTTGGACCCTTTTGCATTTTATACAAAACTCACTTTTATTTGAGTACAAATCGTTGGTCTATTTTTACATTCAACGGGATAAAAGAGCTTATTCATATACATAAAATAATCAATGAATGAATAGGTGAGAGAAATAAATCAAGAGGTTTAAGAAAACTAAACCGGACGAAATCCCCCACGCATGGTAGGCGGCCGCTCAAGCTCGGGATTATCCAAGAGATCCAATATACACTCACAGAAAGTTAAGAGATGTTAATATACATAAAATTAACACATAAGAAATCAAAGAGACTGGATAGAGATGAAAAATGATTAAAAAATGGAGACAGAACCCACCGACGGCCTTTCCTGGTTGACCGACAGGCGTCGGTTTGGTTATTCGATATGCCCGTTTGTCACTCAAAAAGGGCGTCCGTAGGCGGGTGACCGACGGGCGTCGGTCATGAAGATGACCCGTCGGTCACCTCTGTCTCCGGAAAACAGAAAGGAAAAAAGGGCCTTTCGAGATCATAAAGCAAGTTTTATCCAAGAAGGAGATGAGGGAGTCAAAATGAAGAAAAGTAATGACAGGTAGTCAAAAATTTCACAGAATGAATAAATAAATAAATATATGAATTAAATATGAGATGAAAATGGAGAGAAAATCCGGAATATTTACCCTCAGATAATCACTTCAGGTGAGATTCTGGTGTCGGTTAGATCCCCGCGCGTTCCACGAGAAACAACAGTGAAAGATTAGAGGGAGAAAATGAGATATTTCACCTTTAATCCTTCAGAAAATCGATTTTGGAGTCAAAATCTAAAGAAAACTAATTAGCTTTTAGTTCCTTTGATTGATTTGATCCTTGATTCAATAAAGTTCTTTAGAAAAAAGTGTTTTTGGAAGAGAGAGAAAACGTGCTTGAATTTTGGCAGAGTTTCCTCTTCTGAAAAATTTTCCAACCCTTTTCAAATGAAAATCCGGACCTTATATAGCCAGACACGACCGACGGGCGTCGGTGTATAGGGGCGGGCGTCGGAAGAATCCTACTGACACAAGGACACTTCTGACGGTCCTGCCACATCCACCGACGGGCGTCGGAACGGTTGCGTGCTCCGGGAAACCAGGCGGCTCCTGAAAGGGGCGGTGACTTTCCGACGGGCGTCGGAAAATACCCTGTGTCGTCGGTGACTCGGAGCGACGGGCTGCCTCCACAGACGGGCTGGCCGTCTGTGGAGGACAAAAAAGCCTTTTTGACTTGAAAAACTTCCGTTTTCTCCCCCTCTGCCCAGGAATTGTAGAAAAACCTCATTTCTCATGGAACGCGGGACTAAAACCTCCAAATTTAGCCTCTCGTACAGGCTCGAACATTGATTTCATCATAGGGTAACCTCTGATCCGGACCACTCCGGGACACGGTGCTTACAGCACCAGCATGGACAAGGAGACAGAAGATGCCATAATACAGGTCCTAGCAAAGAACCAAGGGACTTTTGCATGGAGGCCGAAAGACATCCCAGGGATAGACCCCGATGTCATCACACATAAGCTGAATGTAGACCCGGATCACCTGCCGGTCCGACAGAAGCTCAGAAGGCACGCCATCGATCGGAGAAAATTTATCTCTGAGGAAGTGGACAGACTACTGAAGACTGGAATAATCCGAGAGGTAGACTATGCCGAATGGCTGGCTAATGTAGTCCTGGTCAAGAAAAAGTCGGGAAAACTGCGGATGTGTGTGGATTTTACTGATCTCAATAAAGCTTGTCCCAAATACAGCTACCCCCTCCCGAACATAGACCAGTTGGTAGACGCCACAGCATGTCATACTATATACTCCCTTCTTGATGCCTATGTCGGCTACCATCAGATCCTGATGTGGCTCGCCGATAAGGAGAAGACCAGTTTCATTACAGACGACGGGACCTTCTGTTACAGGGTGATGCCGTTCGGCTTAAAAAATGCTGGGGCCACGTACCAGCGCCTCATGAACAAGATCTTCAAAGATCAGATTGGACAGAACGTGGAGGTCTACGTCGACGACATGATTGTCAAAAGCCGTAGCCTCGAAGAGCACCCCGCCGATCTCGCAAGAGTCTTTTTCACCCTGAACAAGTTTCGGATGAAGCTCAACCCCGAGAAGTGCGTCTTCAGAGTACTATTAGGCAAATTCCTGGGTTTCTTGGTTTCCCAAAGAGGAATCGAAGCAAACCCAGAGAAAATTAAAGCCATTTTGGAAATGCAACCTCCCAGGAGCGTTAAAGACATCCAGAAGCTGAACGGCAGAATTACTGCCCTGGGGAGATTCGTATCTTCGTTAGCTAAGTGATGCACTCCGTTCTTTAAAAAGATGAGGAAGGGCGAGACTTTCGATTGGGTGGGAAGACTGCCAACAAGCCTTCGAAGGGCTAAAAGCGTTCCTTGCCAACCCACCTCTGCTCAGCCATCTGGTACCAGGTGAAAACCTATATCTTTATCTGTCTACCTCTGGCGAAGCTGTTGCAGGAGCCCTGGTTCGGGAGGAAGGAACGCAACAGCTACCTGTCTACTACGTTAGCGAGGTGCTCAGGGGAGCAGATCTAAAAAAAGGACCGACTGAGCAGCTGATTATCGCCCTTATGATGTCTGCAAGGAAGCTCAGACCATACTTTGAGGCACACACCATTGTCGTCCGATCAGGACACCCGCTCAGAAAAATCCTACAAACCCCCGACCTGGAAGGAAAAATGGTAGGCTGGGCAATTAAGCTACAATCTTGGGACGTGAGATATGAGCCCAGAAAGGCGATAAAGGCCCAAGCCTTGGCCGATTTCATTGCTGAGTTCGCTAGCGAAGAACTGCAAAGTCGACCCAGACGGCGACTCTGGGAAATGACGGTAGACGGAGCCGCGAATGATGCTCGAGAAGGAGTAGGCATAGTAATCAAGGGGCCCCTGGACATCATCATAAGGTACGCAATAAAGCTAGATTTCAAAGCTTCTAACAATGTTGCAGAATATGAGGCGCTCCTCTAAGGATTGAGGCTGTTGCATGCTATCCGACCGGAATCCGTGGTCATTAGAAGCGATTCCCAGCTGGTCACCAGCCAAGTTCTGGGCACCTTTGGGGCCAAAGAAGCCACGATGGTCCAATACCTAGCAAAGGTTAAGACCGCCCTCAAAGCACTTAAGGAAGCAGGCTCCGAATGGGACTTCCAGAAGATGCCACGAAATCAGACATCAGAAGCCGATAGGATAGCGAAAGCCTCCGCCTCCGAGCAAACCACGGTTGAGGGAGACGTCATCATCTTAAGTTTAACCTCTCCCTCCCTGGACGAACCAGAGGTTATGGAGATCGATCAGGCGGATGAAACTTGGATGAGCCCTATTAAGCAATACCTGCAAACGGGGCAGCTTCCGAAGGACAAGGATGAAGCCCAGAAGACATCACGGAAGTCCTTCAACTACTCCATCATCAACGGCGACCTATACAAGAAGGCTTTCAGTCATCCCTGGCTTAGGTACGTGACAGAGGAGGAGGGAGATTACATCCTCAGGGAAATCCATGAGGGCATTTGCGGTGCACATGAGGCAAGCAGAGCTATGGCCAGGAAAGCCCTTCAGACGGGGCATTACTAGCCTAGTTTGCTCAGAGACGCCCAGGAAAAAGTGCGAAGATGCCCGCAGTGCCAAGTGCATGGGAGAATCATCCGACAGAGCGCAGCGGATCAGCAGCCGATCGGAGTCGCCTGGCCGTTCGACCAGTGGGGCCTTGATATCCTGGGACCTTTCCCCCTGGGAAAAAAGCAGATGAAATTCCTTATAGTCGCGGTCGACCATTTCTCCAAATAGATCGAAGCTGAGCCTATGGCCACCATTACAGCCGGAAGGGTCAAGAGCTTTGCATGGAAAAACATCATCTGCACGTATGGCTTACCCAATGTTTTCATTGCAGACAATGGTAAACAGTTCGACAGCTCTACCTTCAGAGATTTCTGCCAAGGCCTGAAAATCAATTTAAGGTTTACATCAGTTGCTCATCCCCAAAGCAATGGGATGACCGAGGTCTCCAATCGAACCCTCGTCCAAGGGCTGAAAAAGCGGCTGGGTGAGGCCAAAGGGAGCTAGACCGAGGAACTGCAAAGCGTTCTTTGGTCGTACAGAACTTCGCCGAGGGCAGGCACCCGTCAGACTCCATTCTCTCTGGTCTATGGCACCGAGGCAATGATCCCGGTGGAGGTCCCACTCCCGTCCTACCAATCGGCACTCTATACTGAGCAGGCCAATGCCCCGGAAAGATGCCAAGACCTGGACCTAGCGGAAGAAAGGAGGGAAAATGCCTACACTGAAATAGCCGCGTACAAGCAGAGGATAGCCAGATACCACAATGTTAGAGTAAGGCCAAGAACCTTCAACGCCGGAGACCTCATGCTTAGAAAAGCAGAGCTGGGTTCGGGAAATGCTGGGTCGGCAAACTTATGCCAAACTGGGAGGGACCCTATGAGGTTTCCAAAGTCCTAGGCCCAGGCACGTACAAACTTCAAACCATCAAAGGTCGAGATATCCCGAGCAGCTGGAATGTGGACGTACTCAAAAAGTACCATTTGTAGTAACGTACCCGCATTCACCAATTAGTAAAAAATCCTTAATCTCTTATTTTGTTTATTGCATGCATAATCTGACCTGTGTACCAGATTTGATGTCTTGTCCAGGTGCAAAGCACGGAGGGTACCCCCCGCCCCCCCTCAGAGGGCGACGTCAATCCATTAGGACCGATACTCTTCTCGGTCCGAAGATATGGAAGCGACCTAATGAACGTCGCAGCATTAATATGCAAAAATGATGAGCTCATCGCGCTCCCGATGACCCATCCGATCTTAATTACGGAAATGGTCGATCATAAGCGCCCGGATCGAAGAGTTTCCCGATCCGCTGATGCCAAAACTGGTCAATGGCAGACCACTTGCTTCCCGTTCGGATCCGTCGACACTCAACACTACGCGAGGCGGATACTCCCACAGCGACCCCAGGCCACCATGCAATTTTATGCAAAGGCCATGGGTCAACATGCGATACCCACGCAGCGACCCCAGGCCACCACGCAACTTTATGCAAAGGCCATGGGTCAACATGTGGTACCTATGCAGCGGTCCCAGGCCAATATGCAATATTATGCAGCAGCCACGGACCAACATGTGAATGAAGACCATGGCATCGGACTGCGGGATTCCCGATTGCTCACCGATCGCCTGACTCCTTCCAATTCAGGAAGTATCCATAAGTAAAGCACGTAGATTACTTTGACACATATATAATAGAAATTACTAAAGCACAACACCTCACACAAAAAAAAATCAGTTTTATTGAATTCAATTTCATTTGTACAGCTTATAATTACAAAAAAAAAAGAGAGAGAGAAAGAAGAGAAGAAAAACTACGGAAAATTCTAATCTTCTATATGTACAATGCCTTCCTCAGGAGCTTCAGAGCGGCCATCGACCATCCTCGAGTTCGGCGATCTGGACACCTGCGGCCGATCGATGCCTGAAGACAACGGAGCCCCATCGGTGGCTTGAGAGGAGCCGGAGGCAGCTCAGTGAGATGCAGCCTCCCCCTCAGAGACAGGTCCCACGGGCAGAGAGGACCGAGTGACCTCGCCGGGAGGCAAGGGTTGGGAAGCCCTAGCAGGCGAAAGCCCCGCTCGAAGATCCGCTTCATCATCACTAGCGGTAGGGTCGGGCAAGGCTGCGGGATCCCCCATCCAGCTGAAGTCGGCATCAGGGAAACGCCTCTCGACTTCACGTATCAGGCGTGATAGAACCCCTGCCTGCGCCTCCGCTAACTCCTCAAGAAGCTGATCCCTCTGAGAGGTGAGCTCTGCATCCAGTTTGACCCTCTAGGTAGCTTCCCTCTCCTACCTTGACACCCTCAATGCCTCACGCTCGTTGCGCAAGCGGATGCACTTGGCCCGAGCTTGATCCCGCTCCCATCGAAGCCTGGCCTGCTCCAGTTTAAGGCTGGCATTCTCACCGCTCACCTCGTTGCACTCGGCATCCAGCGCAGTCACCCGATGCTCCAGCCTTCGGCCCTGGGCACCTTCAGCCGCCAAACGGGCATTGTCACCTTCAACCTGTCCACCTCGGCCCGACACCCTTCCAACTCCTGAGCGGTTTGGGCTGCCTTCTCGGCAGAAGCCTGTGCTTCCGACCAAAGGGTGGCATACTCCCGTTGAAATTCAGCCACTTCCATGCGGAGGGTCGAGGCATCCTTCCGGACCGCCTCATAGCGAGAGTTCACCTCTGTCGTGTTCTTCGCCACAACATCAGCCCTTCCCTTCTAAACTCCTGCTATGAGGTGGAGTCGCTGAGTCCTCCGGCACACCTAATAAAAGGAAAGGGAAGAAGATGAGCAGACAAGGAAAAGACCCTGATGAGCGACTCCCAGCGAGTACCGACAATACGACAGAGAGACCCTACCTCCAATAGCTGCTGGCTGAGCACACGATATTCCCAAACCAGCTGGTTATCATCCGCAATCTCTGCATGGTCGCTCTCTCGAAGCAAACCTCGAAAGATAAAGCTTGCCACCTGGCTCGAAGACCAGTCTTTGCCGAAATGCTCCTCCAGAAACCCCCCAATGTGGGAAGGGCGTTTGTTGAACCTTTGACGCGACTCACCTTGATGAGCGCCGGCACCACCAGCGATAACCAGAGCCCCCTCCTCTTGACTTTCTCCCCTCGAGGGGTTTACAGCAGAGGGGCCAGGACGATGTGTCTCCCTATCCGATCGGGGTGGGGCCGAAGCCGAAGCGCCCCCCGGGGCCATAGCAGACAGGGGTACGGCGTGAATTGGGGCACCTTCAATAACCGCTAACCTCTGTCTTTTCCTCTCCTGCTTGGCCTTTAAGTCGGCCTCATGTTTTAGCCCGGCCCGCTCAGCCAGCATCTGCTTCAAATCCTTTCCACCGGCCATTTCAACTGTATACAATCACCAGACAAGATAAGTTATTGTGTCAAAAACTTATCATCTCAGGTAACGAAAGCTACTATTTGGAAATGATGGAAAGGGAAAGATACGCAAGGAATAATGCGCAAACTCGAAGTAAAGAATCCGGGGAAAACAAAGAGAGAAAATACTTACTTGTTTCAAGAAGGTCTGAAGGAACCGCGAAGAAAAGAAAGAAGGATTGCTGAATTACGAAGAATTGAGGAGAAATTTTCACAAGGTAACACTAAGGGCAACGAGAAGTAAAGGGACAAAATATCAGAATAGCGCCTATTTATAGGTCTGAGCACCAGTGGCTCCACCATTAAAACCCCGCCACGTGCCCAGAGACGTTACGGCTGCACGAAGAACCAAGCATCGTCCTCGATATGCGCACAACAATCAATGAAAAATAACTTTGTAAAACGGACACGTCCCTTCAGTTGGCAGCCTTTCCGGGTCCATAGTCCTGCTAACGGATGTCCTCGGATCAGGACAACTCGAGCGGCGTTTCACCCGAGCGGAACGGCGAGAGCAACCTCATGCCCGATCGGACCTGTTGAGAGGGGGGACAAGTGATAACAAAGCAAATATCATCTGCCTTCAGGCCCATGAAGTCGGCCCAAGGTCCACAAGGCATAGCAAACAGGCACGAGCCCCAAGGAAGACCAATCGGACGATGTGACATCTCGTCCCATCAGCCGCCTGACACAAGGCAGCGCTCACCTCAACCTCCTGCTCGCTGTCACTTCGTCGGATACCTACTCTGACAACCAGAGATCGCCCCCTTAGGCACTCAAGTGCCCCTCAATATCTCTTATAAATAGCCCAGCCAGCGATGGCCTCAGGTATTGAACCTCGAGCACTCTCTCTCCATAAGCTTTCTCTCTCTAAAAGTCACTAACTTAAGCTTCGGAGTGCTTACGCCCGATCTGACCGGGCATTCTTCTTTTCAGGTCGTTCTCACCCGATCGGTCGTTTCCTCCCTCTTCGGATAAAGACGACTCAGGCTTTATGCAAATAACATGACTAGTATGCTAATTATTGATTTCCTTCTATTAGTAACTCCTTAGGAATCTCAAAATGCATTTATTATTTCCATTCCTCTTGAAGTTGGTAGCCTAAAAAGTCTTAAAACACTAGATATATCAGAGAACAAATTGTCTGGGAGAACTCCTGAGACATTAGGTAATTGTTTGGGCCTAGAAATTCTTTATATGAGGGGAAATATGCTTTAAGGAGAGATTCCTTCTTCCCTTGGATCATTGAAAGGTCTCAAATGTTTAGACCTATCACGAAACCACTTGTCAGGGAATATTCTAAGAAAGCTAGAGAGCCTCATGTTCTTGCAATATCCTGATCTCTCTTTCAATAACCTTACAGGTGAAGTACCAAAGAAATGAGTGTTCAGCAATGTAAGTGCTTTTTCATTTGATAGGAATAGTGACCTTTGCGGTAGAATTGCAGAACTACAACTACCACTATGTACTAATCAAGCAAAGAAACACAAAAAGTCTAAAGCAATTATCCTTGCAGCAATAATCAGTCCAATAGTGATTTTTATTGTAATAATATTCTTGTATGTCTCCTATTGGTGAAAGTCTAGAAATAATCCATCTTTCAAACTTTTTAAAGATAATAAGCTTCCTCGAATTTCATACAAGAAATTGTTGCAAGCAACTAATGGTTTCTCTCTAGATAATATAATTGCAGAAAGTAGTTTCGACTTTGTATACAAAGGAAATCTTGATCCTTAAGGAGAAAGGCTAGTTGTTGTCCAATAACAAGGAGCTTTCAAGAGCTTTTTCGCAGAGTGTGGAGCATTACGCAACATCCGGCATAAGAATCTGGTAAAGATATTGATGTACTGCTCCAGCATTAATTTTAAAGGCAATGACTTTAAATCTCTGGTTTTTGATTTAATGGAAAATGGGAGTTTAGAGATGTGGCTACATGCTGGAGAATATGGCAGTAGTCGGTCAAGGAATTTATACCTTGCTCAAAAGCTTCAGGTGGCAATAGATGTGTCATTTGCGTTACACTATCTTCATGACAATTGTGAAATACCATTCATTCACTGTGACTTGAAGCCAAGTAATGTTCCTTTTGATGGAGATATGACTGCTCATTTTGAGGATTTTGGATTAGCAAAGCTCCTTTCGGAGCCCACTAATGATTCTGATCAAGGCGAAACTAGCTCAATTGGGTTAAAAGGAACTGTCGGCTATATAGCTCCAGGTATAGTTTTATGTGCTTCTCGTTAAAAATTATCACCTAACTATAGTTGAAATGTATTATTCATGCATTACAGAGTATGGAATAGGCAGCCAAGCAACAAGAGAAGGAGACATAAATAGCTTTGGAATAATTTTGTTGGAGATTTTTACAGGATGGAGACCAATAGATGATGGGTGTCGAAGCCACCAAAAATAAATACCTCAATTAACCTACCAAATAAATTGCAAATAGGGTAAGAAAGGGTCGAATCCACAGAAACTAGCACCAAATTAATTCTAAATAACAAGATTTTTAACAATAAAAATATAAAAAAGGGGGGATTTTCATAAATTAAAAGCTAACAATTGTTGAATTCAAAGAAACAAATAAAATAAACAGTAAATTAATTAAAAGAAATTCAATATGCGATAAATTCCAGTTAAAGATATTCGCAGCACAGGTTTAATTCAGCCGATCATTGACGAAAAAGTAAATCTAAAAATCATATAATGGGCCAGTTATAGCCGTCGACTTCGCGCTCCCGACCTAATCTCTCCGTATTATTGAATTAATCAAGTAAGACTATAATTAATTCTTAATCAATAAATAACCCAAAACACGCATAAGGATTTAATTTATTGACAGCATTAATAAAATAGAAAGATCTGACCTAAGCCAACCAACCTCACGCGAGATCGATTTAGACACAATCATGCATCTACTCAACATAACAGCCCTTGTGAGGAAGCTATGTTGATTGCCACTGGTTGTTAACTTCACTAAATAATTACGGATTTAGTAAATTCAACTAGCAATATATTATCTATTAAGATGAACAACGGCGCCTCATTGAACATAAAATAAATAATAATTGAGATATGTTTTCTCTAAATTTCAGTAAATAGCATGAATATCATATGAAATTAAGAACAATAAAAAAGAATAACAATCTCACAGAGAATTAAAACCTGGCTTTGAATTGATCTTTAACTGAAATAAGAGTATTTAGCCACTCATAATTGAAATAAAATCAAAATAAAATTAAATTGAGAAAATAAACTCCCTGTTACAGCCTTGAGAAAAACACAGATGAAGAAGAAGTTGAAGATCTGCCCTTCTTCACGTTTTTCCCTAGATATAAAGGAATTCAAACTAGGTAGGATAGGAAAGTCACCAAATCCACCAAACTTTGAAAATAAAGTACCAAACTTTGAAAATAAATTACCAAACTCTGAAACTAAAAATGCTGCCTAACATCCCCTTAATTTCAGCCTAATTATCCCTAAAAATCAGACTGAGAAAAGCTGGCGGCTAGGTCAACTTCAAATTAAAAATATAAAAACTGCACTCTGCTGTTGCGTTTTGGCTGTTAGTCCTTAGCCTTGCCCCTTATCCTTGGGCAAGGCTAAGCCCAAAATCAACTTTCTGCTTCTAAATTCTTTGATTTTCCTTGACTGTTCCATATTCACTCTATTAAACTTCAATTGCTTCTTTTCCATCACTTTGACTGTACAATAACAAAAATCATAAAATTAGTGAAAAGTACAAATTTAAGCCAAAATAAAGTACAATAAAGTGATGGTAAACAAATCAAAACATGTAACTTTAGGCACACATCAATAGATCAAATTTTGTCAAAGCTAACCTCCCTGTAGGAGTGATGCAAGTTTTGGACTCTCTACTCATTGTAAAAGGAGATGTGGCTGCAACAACAACAACATCAGAAGTTGTGGAGGAAGATGATGATGCCATTGTTGAAAGCTTGAGAGTTGATGGAGATGTGCATGTAAAATCTTATAAAAGTGATTTATGCAAATTTGAATTGATTGTATTTAGTTACACATAATTCATATCAGCTCATAATATTTATAGAGCTAAATGTACAGAATATTTACAAAATAGAGCTGAAGATAATTACAAGAGAATACAAGATAAATATCAATAAAAGAGTAGTAATTCAAACAGAATGTTCCCTAACACCCCCCTCAAGCTGATGGTGGGACTAGAGATGAAGCTTGTCATGAAGAAGACGAAACACTGATGAGCCCAATGGTTTTGTTAAAATGTTAGCTAATTGATCAATTGAAGAAATAAATTTGATAGATAAATTTCCCATCTTAACTTGCTCTCGAACAAAGTGGTAGTCCAGCTCGACACTATAAGAAAATTGATTTTTAACGATCAAAATTTAACGAAGGTATAAAAATCCGGTCGTTAAAATATACAAATAACGAAGGGAAATTAATTTGATCGTTAGTTCTTAAATTTTATTGTTATATAACGAGTGGATTAAATCCGTTCATTAAAACAATAAAAATTCGGTCTTTAAAATATACAAATAACGAAAAAAAATTAATTCGATCGTTAATTATTAAATTTTATTATTATATAGAGAAAGGATTAAATCCAGTCGTTAAAACGATAACAATCCGGTGGTTAATGGTGTAAAATAAATGGCGGGACTTCATCTTTACCTCCAAGATAAAACATGTTAAAATCACCCATCCCCTTTTTCCAATCTGCGTACAAAATACATTTTGTCTCTAACAGTAGACGGTGCCCCCTTGTGCCTAGATCGCCGCACTGCCTCGCAGCCATCGCGAGTCACGTCTGCATCGCCTAATCACTACCTCCTCGCGTCGGCCTTGCCTCGCCGCCGAGCTGCCTCGCCTCGCCCCTGTCGCGCATCGCGTCTGCCCATCCTAGCCGCCACTGCATCGCCTCGCGTCACATCACCCTCGCCTTGCCGCCGCTCATCGCTCCAGGCTCTTCGGTCGCCACTCATTTCTCACCGTGGGCGTCGCCACTCCAGAATCACCGCCGTCTTGCCTCAACATGTAAATCACGATTTTTCTTTATTTTTTTCCATTTATTTGTTTTTCATTTTTTTCATCCTCGCTGCTGCTGCTACAGCCGCCACTCGACGCTCCTCCTTCCCCGTGGATGTCGCCATTCCAGCTGCTCTAGAATCGCGTCGTCTTGCCTCAGAGCTTGTTCTAGCTTCATGTCTGGATCGTTCTCCATCAAGAAGAAAAGGTTTGTTCTTTCTTCTTAATCGATCGCTCTAATTTGCTTCAATTTATCTCTATTAGTTCGTAAGAAATCATATTTAGATCTGTTTTGTGGTCATACTTATTGAATTTCAAACTTTTATTGTTGGTTTTTGCTTTGTATAATTGCTTTCTGCTTAGTTTTCCATTTTGAATAAAATTTCTAGATTCAATTTCTCTTAAGCTCATCAGTGGCAATGTTTTTTCCTGTTGTAATAGAAGGAGAGAATGGAGAAGGAAGCAGAAATCAGGAGAGTCAGGGAAGAGTTGCTTCGACGAGCCAAAAAGGGGTAAGATTAGTCTCCAGTGTGCCCGGTGGCTTTTTTCTCCAATTTGTATTGTTCCTTGAAATTTTAGTTTTTGAGTTTAATTTAAGTTTCCATAAAGCATAATCTCTCTGATGAGCTGATGACCATGATTGCAATGGGCACTATAGTTTTCTGTTTTCTGCTTTTATATATCACCCACTTGTTCTCGTCATCAGAAGTAAATGGAATTTCTACTTTAGTCTTACTGTTGTGCCCCTAATGCATCCTTCTATTTGCTACCCACAATCTAAATAACATCATTATATGCCTTCACTAAATTGAAATTAATGTTTCTGCCCGTCACTACCTATTGTCTGGGTTGACACTGATCACATCAGGTTGGTAGTAATTATTATATCAGGTCTTGGCAGTTATTTCTTTGTTATTTTCTTCAATGTTTTCATGATAAGTCTATTAAGTACTCATCATTATTGTGCAAGGCTTATGAGGGAGCAAGAGTGTTTTTTATTGTTTGCATTACACAACTTAGATGGATGTTGACCATCTATGCTTGACTGTTTTTATTTTACTGCACATCATGTTTTTGAGGATAGTAAATGTAGAATTAGTAAATGTAGACTTTTTGGTTCTTCAGTTCCGTCGGTTGCTCTAGTTAGTTCTTTGGACTTGTATTAATGCTTACAAGTTTATTTATATTCATAGTCTCTGAATGCTTATGAAATTGTAGGCTCATGTAACATTTGCTTGTAAGAGAATAGAGACTACAATTTATCCATATATGAGTCTGGCAGGTGGGTACCATCGTTCTCGAAGGATGGTTTTTTTTTTGTGGTTGGAAATTTTTCTTTTTTTGATAGTTTGTGTGAAGTAACCTTCTAGCGGAGCTCAGATATTTCTCCTTGTTGAATTTGATGAGAAATCTTGATTATAACCATATTCCATGAGTGGCCAAATCTGAATCCTTATGTTCCTTAACGTTCTGTATATTCTGATTATCATCATTAGGTGACCAAGTCTCGGATAGCATTAATCATGGTGAACGTTTTCTCCAATACAGCTGTTGCAAAAAACAAGGTACACTTAATCATGATTCTATTTACACTATAAATCCAGCATATTATGAGCAGATTACTGTGATATAATGCAATTATTCTGTTCAGATAGAATCCATTCCTTCTGATTTATAAAACACCCCCCTCTCCCTCTTCTTTTTTTGGCAAAGCAACCATATGACAGTATTCCAAATTTTAGTGCTACGGATGCCTTGCGGGTACAGGAATAGGGAGAAATGAATTTATTGATATCATGAACAACTGCAGATCTAAGGTAGTTGCTCAGATATTGTTTCTGGCTCTAGATTCATATGGGTGTATTTACATTTAAGCATGCATGCAAGTATTTAAATATACTAGATTTCAACGTCTACTACTTCCTAATATATCGGCTGGCAAATATCGGGCATTCAAATTTCTGAGATAGTGGCACCTGAAAAATTAGATGTAAACTCCTAGCACCTTACAGTGGTGGTTGGGAACAAAGAAGAAGCTAACCTCCATCCTGATAACTTTCTCTTTATTCAAATATGATTTTTTCCTATCAGGAACATATAGCAATTTAAGTGGTACCTTTCATGTTTGAAAGTTGGCTTCAAATGACATCCAATTTCTTATGCAACAGGAATTATTTAGATCTTGTGAAAATGAGTTTAATGCACTATTGGTTTTTATGTGCAATGGTGTAATGTTTCCATGATTAAGTCATTAAGCAAAAACTTTGTACCTATGTCATCATCTTGGTATGGAATTTTCTGATTGAAATATCTAGAGTTGCTTGATTTCCCTGGATAAACTTTTGCTGGCACCACAAATCCTCTATTATAGAGATCAGATTCAACTACAGTTTTTCTAATAAATACTCTCAATCTATGTTTAATATTCAGCACTGCTTATTATCTTACCCAGCATTGGCTTATATGTTGCTATGCAGAAAATTATGTGGAAGCTGAACAAATCAATTGCAAAAGAACTTTTACCTATCCAACCTGTTGATTTTCCAATTGAGCCGTGGTGGGGAGTTTTTCTTGTCAATTTTACCCTTGAAGAATTCAAGGTAAGTTTCCATTTTTAAGATTTTTTTCTCTTGAATCCAAATTATGGTCCATTGAATTGCATTACCATTCTGACATTATTAATAGATGGGAAAGAAGAATGCTCTACTTTCTGATTTAAATGGAATTTATTTTCTATTAATTATTTCCTCTTATTAGAATTTTATCCTAAGTAATTATAAAGATGCATTATTTTAGTAGTCATGTTAGGTCCTTTTGAAATTTCTTAGTTTCTAAAAATTTCTATACCATTGCTGTGTCTTTAAGCATGACTACTGGTGCATGCTCTTCCAAGCTTTTTTCTATATTATTTCACATCTGTACGTATAAGTCACTTTCATGTAGTGACTGCTGTTTTGATCTCAGTTTTTATTACATTCCTCAACAGTGCTCAGAAGGTTTTATGGATGTGGAGTCTGTTATTCAGGGCTATCTGATTATTTGGTGATAAATAGTAACCAATTATTTGGAGGTGTTCAAGTTGATAGGGAAATGCGGTTTAATTAGCTGTCACTTTTTTGTGCTTAATAATTTGACTATTTACTTAATGATATCTGTCGAATTTATTAGATCTGTGTTTAGATTTAGCTGAATTGATTATTTACTGAATGATATCTGTAAGTTAATCTCTTCTTAATAAAACTAATGCATACCCAGTAAATAATCAATTCAGCCTTGCATTATCATGCCATAATTTCAATAGCGAATATTAATTTTAGCCTTTATTATGTTTTCTATTATTGATATTTTTGTCTGTACATGAGAATATTAATTTTTGCTTTTGTTATACATTTTGCAGGTTTTTAAAATTTTGGACAGTGAAGTTAGGAGGTTTATTTTTCATATTTTTCTCAAAAATATTTTAAATAGAAATTAGTATAGAGATGAGCTATTTTCTTGACCAAGCATGTCATTGATAGTTTTTTATTTTTTTTATTTGGAATTGTGACTATTCAATTTGTAAATATGACTATTTTTTGTAACTTTTCTTTTTCAATAAATGAAAAGAACTTATAATATTTTTGTATAAAATATATGTGAATGATATATACCATGAATATAATATTATAAAATGATTTATATTTTAAACTACCATTTTATTATTAATGTTTGGTGTATTATGATAAATCGGAGGGCATAGTATATTGGTAATTGTTGTTTGTTAGCGCTAAATACAATTAGCGAAGTAAAAATCCGGTTGCTAAAAGAAATTTTTAACGATCGGAATTTTCTTCGTTGAAAGTGAACACAATCAGCAAAGGGAAAATCCGGTCGCTAAAGGAAATTTTTAATGACCGGAATTCCCTTCGTTGAAAGTGAACACAATCAACGAAAGGAAAATTCGGTCGTTAAAAATTAGCATTCAACGACCGAAAACATTTCGGTCATTAAAGACATTAACGATCGGATTTAAAATCCGGTCGCCTATACCTTTAACGAAGGGGCTTTTACCGACCGGATTTTTCAGTCGTTATAGGTTTTTAACGACTGGATTTCGACTTTTAACGACCGGATTTTCCTTCGTTAAAGGGCATTTTTTTTAGTGTCGACATGCTTAGTTCGACCATGGAAAATTGGATTTAATGATAAATAAATAGCCCCAATGTTGTCACACCATAAAGACACAGGGGTTGAAGAGAGAAAACCCAGTTCAAGGAGTAGAGAACACAGCCACAAGACCTCTGCTGCGACATTGGCCAAGGCTTTGTATTCACTTTTAGTGGATGACCATGCAACGGTGGGTTATTTCTTTGAGGACCATGAGGACGAGGTAACCACTTGTTGAATACCGATCATCAGGACAACCGGCCAAATCACTATCGGATAAGCTTTAGAGGGTTAAATCTATATGTTTAGAGATAAAAAGACCATGAGAACAAGTACCTCGAAAATAACAAAGAACTCGCTTCATGGCTTGCCAGTGAATATCCGTTGGGCAGTGCATAAATTGAGCCAGTTTGTTGATTGAGATAGAGATATCAGGGCGAGTTAAGAGGAGATATTGAAGAGTACCAATACTCGGATGATATTATTCTGGATGAGGGAAAGGATAGCCCATTGCTTTGCTCAGATTAGGAGTGGTAGCCATATGTGTGGAGCAAGGCTTAGAGAGCATCATGTTTGTTTCAGTAACCAGGTCCTCTAGATAGTTTTATTGTGTAAGAATTATGCCGGATGGATGAGGGAGAGCTTGAATGCCAAGAAAATAGTGAAGAGGCCCAAGGTCTTTAATAAGAAACACCTTCTTAATACAATTAATAAACCACTCGAGCTTGGAGAGATCTGAACAAGTTAACAAGATGTCATCAACATAAATTAAAATGAAGAACTTGAGAGTACCTTGGCAGGGAGAAATAAAAAGTTGTCAGCCTTGGAGGCGGTAAACCTAAGGGTAAATAAAAATTCTGACAAGCGGGTAAACCATTAATGAGGTGCCTGTTTGAGGCCATAGAGAGACCTATGAAGGCGGCAGACATGATTTGGAAAGGTAGAGTTAGTATAACTACCGGGTTTCTCCATATATATCTCATCATCAAGATACCCATGTAAGAAGGCATTTGAAATGTCAATTTGACGAATGGGCCGTTGATTAACAGTGGCAATAGAAATAACAGTACGCATAGTGGTGAACTTCACAACAGGAGAGAAGGTCTCATGACAATCAATTCTAGATTGTTGGGCATAGCCTTTAGCCACTAGGCGCGCCTTATAGCGATCAATGGTACCATCAGGCTTCTGTTTAATTCCAAATATCCACTTGTTCCCAATAATGTTCCTGTGTGTAGGTCGAAGAACCAGAGTCCATGTCCCATTTGAAATAAGGGCATTGAGTTCTTCAGTCATCGCTGCTCTTCACTCAGCATGTGGCTTGGCTTGAAGGAAGGTTTTTAGTTCAGTTTGTAGGTAATTGGGTTTGGCATGAGTGAGATGTGCTTGGCATTTAGGCATGGTGCTGGGTCGAAGTGACATGTGGTGGAGGCGGGAGGAGGAGGAGGAGGGAGAGGAAGGCACGTGGTCCAGTGAAGGGAGAGGATATTTCATGAGATCAACAACCAGATTGAAGCCGGGTTGTGTGGTGGGAATAGGAGACACAGTTTGAGTGGACACTAGAGAAGATATGTGTTTAGCTGAAGTAGAAGAGGGGGATAAGGATAAGGAAGGATTAGGAGATGGATTTAGATTTGAAGAGTTTGAGATGAAGTAAAAGTAGGAATGAAGTAGAAGTGGGAGTAGGAGAAGTTAGAGATGGAATAGAATTCATACCATGAGAAGGGGCTGATGGAGGGACCACATGTGAGCATGAGCTGGTGGTGACGTGGAGCCAAGGAGCTTGATCAACAACCCTTTAGGAGATGGTATAGGGGTCAAAATAAGGAAAAACACTATCATGAAAACGGACATGCCTATCTAAGTAAATGTGACCAGTAGTTTTATCTAGGCAACGATAAGCAATATGTGTAGGACTGAGACCTAAATTAATGCAATGACTGGTGCGAAAGGAGAATTCATGAGGATTGTTGGGGCGAAGAAAAGGGTAAATAGCACAACCGAAAGGCTTGATAGCAAGGAAGTTGGGATGAGTTTGAAGTAGGAGCTAAAAAGGAGATCTATTATGAAGGACATGCCTAGGTAAAAGATTAATTAAATGAGCACTTTGTTCAATAGCAAAATTCCAAAATTTAAGAGAAAGATGAGCATGAGCAAGCAGAGTCAAGGTGGTGTCAATAAGATGTCGGATTTTTCTTTCAGAAGTGCCATTTTGTTCATGGATGTGTGGACAGGCAATGCGTTGTAGGATGCCAACATTATGAAAATATTTGTTTAATTTTTGATATTCCACACCCCAATCTGAATGGAAAGCCTGAATTTTCATGTTAAATTGACGATCAATCAATTTTTCAAATTGTAAGAAAATGTCATAAATATCACTTTTGTTCTTTAAAAAATAAACCCAAGTATATCAGGTAAAGTCATCAACAAAAAGAACAAAATAACGATGGCCATAATGAGAAAGAACAGGGGCTGGTCCCCAAACATCGGAGTGTATAATGTCAAAAGGAGCATGACTTTTATGCTCAACAGCAGTAAGGGGAATACGAGCCATTTTTCCTAATAGACAACTAGAACAAGGAGACAATATATGGGAAGAACTTGAAATTAAATTGGACTTGGATAAAAGCTGAGTTTTTTGTGATTAGGATAACCAAGACACGCATGCCATTCATTAAGGGTTGGTAATCGAGCTGTGTAGGCCTGCTTGGGAGCGCGAAGCATATACATGCCCGACTCACTGGGTCCTTGCATCAGCACCTTCTTTGTTTGTTGGTCCTTGATCAAGAAAAAATTAGGCCAAAATTCAAAAAAACATGAGTTATCAAAGGAGAACTTTTAAACAGAAAGCAAATTTTTAACAATAGAAGGAACACATAAAACATTTTTCAATTTTAATGAACCTTTAGAAGAAGGAAGGAAAGTAGTGCCAGTGTGTGTAATTTGTAAACCATGGCCATTACCTACATGAAGGAGATCATTACCAATATACTCAGAGGCACCATTAAGAGACTGAACATCAGGAGTAATATGATAATTTGCAGCAATGTCAGAAAACTAGTGGACGAGATGATTTTGGTGGGGATCTAGAGTGGTATAGTTGGCCATAGGGTGGAATGGGCGAGTTGGGTTTTGGGAAGGATGAGAGGAGAAGGGTGGGAATGGCTGATTGCCATTGGAGTTTTGATTTTTTGGAGCATAGTGATAACGACAAGTGGAAGCAGTATGATTTCGCTAGCCACAAATTTGACAAGGTCCACCACGGTTTCTTTGATTATTGTTGTTGTTAGTGCGAGGAGTGGAGCCACTGTTACCTCGAGGGTGAAAGGAGTTTCTAGGTGGTGGTAGAATTGGACTTGAGTTTTTGAGAACCATGTTTGCTTGGGGAAGGACTGTACTCCGTATAAGAATTTCATGTGCTATCAGTTGTCCATGTAACTCATAAAATGAAACAGGCTCAGTACGGAGATTAAGAGCAGTAATGATGCTATGAAATTCAGATCCAATATTGCAATAAATAATCGCATTGAATTCAGCAGGGGAGAGTGGCTTACCAGCTGCTTTAAGTTCATCAGCAAGGGCTTTTGCCTCTTGTAGGTAGTCAGAAACAGATAAATCATTCCTTTTGAGTTTCTGAAGTTCAATATGAAGTTGTCGATTTTGAGATATTGAGCCAAAGGCACTTTCTAGTGCCATCCATACTTCGGGAGAAAAGGAGAGTCCAATGACATAGGGAAAAATGTCTTCTGTAAGAGAGGAAAACAGCCAAGAGAGGAGCATCTGACCCTTTTTAAACCATGTAGCATACTCTGGATTGGGAACTTGAACGGTTTCATCATCAGCAGAGGGAATAGTTTTTGCTGGTGGAGGAGAAGAGCCATCAATGATGCCATGTAACTCTTGATAGTTCAGAATGGGAATGAATTGTGTTTTCCAGGCTAAATAATTTTTTGTGTTTAATTTTACAGAGAAAGAGTGGCTAGAGGAGACAGTTGAGAACGTAGTGGTAGAAGAGGTAAAGGGAGCAACAGAATTTGCCATTGAGAGAGAAGAAGGAGAGGAAGGTGTCAACTTTTGTGGCTCACTCACCCACAATTGTTGACAATTTTAGCAACAATTGTTAACAAAGTTTTTGAATAGTATTTTGTTAGTGAATCCCACATCGGGAATTCTATAGAAGTGAGGAGGCTTGATCACTTATATAAGCAAGCTTCATTTGTTTAGTTTTTCCCATCCCAAAATTGCCAATCTTTCTAAGGCAATTAGTAAATATTTCACTTGTATTATTTCTTTAAAATAGTGAAATATAATATTAGTAGTGTCCGAGGACGTAGGCATAATTGGCCGAACCTCGTTAAATTCTGGTGTTCTTTATTTGTCTATTTAATAGCTATTGTCGGGTATATTGTTAGTGAATTATTGTGCTGTTAAATTACTTAGGAAAATTCTATCTTGGGAATTTTACCTTGTGTGATTTTTCAGTACAATCGTTTACGCTTTATTCACCTGCTCAATAGTGTTCGAGGTGAATTTGGTGGAAATCAACCCGAGTTTCCACAACAATTGGTATCAGAGCCTAGGTTCTTTCTTAGTATGCTCTATGGTTGCAGCGTAAGCTGATCTTCCACATCAGAAAAGATTTTTCCTTGTGCTATTGGCATTCCGTATAGACAGCTATTGAATAGTAATTGTAGCTGAAATGACAAATCCATCCACTTCTTCTTCCTCGTCCAATATGATGGCAAATGCAAGAGTTGCGGTGGAAATTTTTGATGGTACGGGTCATTTTGGCATGTGGCAAAGTGAGGTTCTAGACGCTCTCTTTCAGCAAGGTCTAGACATTGCTCTTGAAGAAAAGAAACCAGATGATGTTGATGAGAAAGAATGGAAGAAACTTAATCGTTTGGCGTGTGGTACAATTCGATCGTGCCTTTCTAGAGAGCAAAAGTATGCTTTCTCGAAAGAAATTTTTGCAAGTAAATTGATGAAGCCGCTGGAAGAAAAATTCTTGAAGAAAAGTAGTCAGAATAAGCTTCACATGAAGAAAAGACTGTTTCGTTTCAATTATGTTGCGGGTACCACAATAAATGATCACATCACCAGTTTTAATCAGTTAGTCGCTGATTTATTGAATTTGGATGTGACATTTGAAGATGAAGACCTGGCTTTGATGTTGTTGGGATCGCTTCCTGAGGAGTTTGAGTTTCTTGAAACGACTCTACTTCATGGGAAGGCTGCTGTGACTCTCAGTGAAGTTTGTGCTGCCTTGTATAGTTATGAACTGAGAAAGAAGGACAAGAAAGAAAGCACAAGTGGAGCTACAGAAGCTCTAATAGTGAGAGGTCGGGCAGAGCCAGACTAGGGGAAAGAAAGGAAGGTCGAAGTCGAGGCCCAAATTGGGCAAAGACGAATGCGCCTTTTGTCGAGAAAAAGGGCATTGGAAGAAAGATTGTCCTAAGCTGAAATATAAGGGCAAACCTGATAAGGGAAAGGCTGTTGCAGATTCAAATGTAGCTGAGTGTAATAATGAAGACTCAGATTTCTCACTTGCTGTTACATCGTCAACGAGCTCTTCTAGTGTATGGCTGCTTGATTCAGGCTGCAGTCATCATATGTGTCCCCATCGGGATTGGTTCTGTGAATTTAGAGAACTAAAAGATGGAGTTGTTTATACAGCAAATGATGCCTCTCTCACCACACATGGGATTGGTTCCATTCGTTTAAAAAATCATGATGGATCAATCAGAATCCTGAAGGATGTTCATTATGTG
Organism: Excoecaria cochinchinensis; assembly: GCA_947683425.1. NCBI lineage: Eukaryota > Viridiplantae > Streptophyta > Magnoliopsida > Malpighiales > Euphorbiaceae > Excoecaria > Excoecaria cochinchinensis. Next base: position 2,733,366 of record CANTUQ010000008.1, on the reverse strand, counting down.
CCCAGATTGTCAAAGAATCTCATTTCCGTAGGAGCTCTAGAAGAAAAGGGTTTCGAGGTACGAGCAAAAGGCGGAGTAATGAAGATAATATCTGGCGCACTTGTGGTGTTGAAGGGAATTCGAAACAATAACAATTGTACCACTACCAAGGTACTACTGTTATTGGCACAACAGCAGTGGCTTCTACCGGTGAAAAGAAGTTAGAAGCAATCAGGTTATGGCATATGCGCTTGGGGCATGCAGGTGCAAAATCCTTGAATCTACTGGTGAAACAAGGATTATTGAAAGGAGTTCACACTTGCAAATTGGTTTTTTGCGAGCATTGTGTCAAAGGGAAAAAGACAAGGGTGAAATTTGGAACAACAATCCACGATACCAAGGGTATTTTGGATTATGTTCATTCTGATGTGTGGGGACCTTCCAAGACGACTTCTTTGGGAGAAAAACACTACTATGTGACCTTTATTGATGATTTTTCCTGGAGAGTTTGGGTGTATACTATGAAGACTAAGGATGAAGTGCTAGGAGTTTTCCTTAAATGGAAAAAGATGATGGAAACTCAAACAGGCCGAAGGATCAAGCATCTCCGTACAGATAATGGCGGGGAATACAGGAGTGATCCATTTATGAAGGTGTGTGAAGATGAAGGCATTGTCAGACACTTCACAGTCAGAAATACACCACAACAGAATGGGGTGGCAGAACGTATGAACCGAACATTGCTGGAGAAAGTTCGGTGTATGTTGTCCAATGCTGGGTTGGGCAGAGAATTTTGGGCTGAAACTGTTACATATGCTTGTCATCTCATTAATCGCCTACCATCTAGTGCTATTGGTGGTAAAATATCATTGGAGAAATGGTTTGGAAAACCTACTACAGATTATAATTCCTTACATGTGTTTGGTTCCACTACATACTATCATGTTAAGGAATCGAAGTTGGATCCACGTGCAAAGAAAGTAATTTTCATGGGGATCACCTCTGGTGTGAAAGGATGTCGACTTTGGTGTCCAGAATCAAAGAAAATAATTTTCAGCAGGGATGTTACCTTTGATGAATCTACCATGTTAAGAAAGGTGACAAATGAAAGTGTTGAGCAGACAGATGTGTAGACACCGGATCCCGAGTAGCCAAGATCAGGATTACCCAATGATGAAATTAAGTGTGCCGATCTATAGGCAAAAAGAATGAAGTTGGAAGTGACGACTTCCTTGTCGATTTGTTGTTTTAAAATTTAATAAAAATGTATTTCAAAAATATTTTTAAATTTTATTTTGTGATGAAAAAAAATGAGTTTTTAAATTATAATATTAAAAAAAAAAAATTCCGAGCGAGGGACGGGCTGGCCGTCGGTCGCGCCTTCAGGCGGGCAGGCCGTCGGTTGCGCCCCTGTTCGTCCGTTTTGCCTATTTTGGCCTTTTTGGCCATAAATTCTTCATTTTAAATGCTTTTTAACTCATTTTTTTTGCAAAATTTAATTCAAAAAGCCTTCTATCTTCCAACCCAATAAATTCAGTGGTTTGTTGTAATTATGGGAATTAAATTAATTTAATTTCTTAATTAAAATATCTGAATTTTAAGGGGGAATAAAAAGAGTTTTTTAGTGGGAATTAGGGGGGATTTTCTTTAGAAAAATATTTTTCTTCTTCTTTCTTCTTTTCAAGAACAAATTCTCTCAATTTCTAAAGAAATTTCCAGCAATTCTTAAGGCAAAAAATAACTATTTTGTTCTTGAGAATTTTCTTATTTTCAATCAAACAATTCTCTACTTTGAGACAAATAAATTAATTGTTTGTTCTTGAGTAAAATTCATCTTTCAATATTTTATTTTTCTAATCATATTCTTCAAATCAAGACAAGGAATTGGATCATCTACCTTCATCTCTTCAAGATAAATTTTGAGGGTAAACATTATTGGCTCAATTTCTTAGTTTAATTTTAATTTGTCTTTTTATTTTTTAATTAACTAGTTAACATGTAAATTCTTTTAGTTTTACTATTTTCTTCTTATTTCTTGTTTTTTATTTTCTAATTAACTAATCAACATGTAAATTCTTTTAGATCTATTATTTAATTGTTCATATTTCTTATTTTTTATTTAATTGTTCATACTATTATTTTTTTGTTCTTATTTCTTCTTTAATTGTTCATGCTATTACTTTTGTTCATATTATTTTTATTTAATTGTTCATATTGTTCATATTGTTCATGTTGTTCATATTGTTCATCTTCTTTTATTATTATTATTATTATTGTTGTTGTTGTTGTTGTTGTTGTTGTTATTATGTTTGATTGTTCATATTCTTTATTATTATTATTATTATTATTGTATTTTATTGTTCATATTCTTTGTTATTATTGTGTTATTATTATTGTAGTTATTACCATCATTAGTGTTATTATTATTATTATCCGTATTCTTGTTTAATTTTATTATTACTATTATTATTTATTCTTATGCATGTTGATTTTATTATTACTTTTGCTTTTTATACATGTTGCTATTATTAATATGTTTTATGCATGCTGAATTTTATATGTATTATACTTTTTATGCATGATTGGATATTATAATTATTATTTTATGTGTTTTTATGCATGTTAAATTCTATCATCATTATTTTATGCTTGTTTTTGCATGTTGAATTTTATTATTATCATGTTATTTTTTCTATGCATGTTAATTTATTAATTTGTTATATTGCATATTTATTATGTCATTTTAATTGGCTTATCATATATGATGCAATTTTGTTTGCTTTAATTTAATTATTTTCAAGTCATATGTTTAATTATTTTTATACTAACTTTATTTTTATTTGTTTTTTTATTTTCATTTTTCAATACTTATTTTTCATATGTGAGTTTTTGTCAAGTGGGAGCCCATGGAGATTTGAAGATCCACTTGAGAGTTGTTTATTATTTTTGTTGCTTTTTATTATTTTGGATTAATTTATTATTATGTAATTTGTAATAATAAATTTATTTTTATGCACGTTAATTAAGAAAATCACAAAAATATTTCTATTAAACTAAATTGGATTTTATTTAATAAAAATGGGACCAATGTCCTAGATTTTTCATCTAAAGTAAATTATCTCTTTAAAATTGTTTTCTTAAATTATGCATAAGAGGACCAACGTTCTCATTTTTAATAAATAGCCTGATTTATGTATGATTTGCATTTTATTTACAAATGGGGGTTGTATTCCGCCCCTAGTTTTATTGTAATTTATTTTGCTTTCATATTACTTTATTTATCGCTTTTAATATATGATTGATATGCGTTTAATTAAATTGCATTAAAATTGAATGAGAAAAGGCATGAAATACTAAATTCAAAACTCGATTATAAACTTAACCAAGGTATGAATAAATGGGGAGTCCCGAACTTTCTCTGGTCTTTGGGCTCAAAGAGGCGAGAGGTTTACCCTCCAAGACACCTCTTGTGTCACGAAATTTGGCGTTAATCCTAGGCTCCTTAGGGCGAGAGGTTTACCTTCCAAGACCCCTCTGGCTGGCCCAAAATGGATACTAAGCGCAGTCTTAGGCTCTCCGAGGCGAGAGAAACTTTTCCAATGTTCTATTGGGTGGCGACTCCATGAAACCTCCTTGTTGCCCAACATAGACGCACTTGCGATTTATTGCAAGCTGTTAACGGACCCTCAAGTGCCCGATCGCCCTCAAGTGGGCGGTCATAGGGGCGGCCGAGTGGACATCCGACGCGTCTCACAGTGGCGACTCCACTGGGGACATTGAGACTTCCCTTCGAAAGTACCTTGGTTAAAATTTACAATTGAGTTTTAATTTGGAAATTTCATCTCTTTTCGAAATTGTATTGCATCCATGCTAGAGCTTTAGATTATGCTAGTTTGGTCCTTATTTTAACCTCGGTGCGTTCCCTAAGCACGACCCTATTTTCACTCAATTTAGGAAAGTGTTAAGGATAATCACCAGCCCAAGCCTCGTACCTTATGGTATATCAAATGGTGACCCAATCGGTCATTATGCTCGTGATGAGCTAGACCCGTTGGCAGGTACCATGCTTGGATAGCCCTAAAGTATCACTACCTTTTGACCAAAGCTCATGTATTGGCAATAGATACTTCCATTAGGTGTAATGTACCATAATACCGTGCTTGCTATGTGGACCATCATATATTGAACAAAATCACTTAAATTAAATGGTCTTCATCAAAGGCTTTCATGCCCCGGTGGGCTCATCTTGATTTAATTGAGGTGTTTAAATACATAATGGTCAAACACCCATATGTATGTACATGAGATAAGAGCTGTTATGCTGCCGATTTTCCACCGTGCACCATACGCATCCATTGGGTCCCCTGTTGAGCCATGAGCCAATCCCACCTAGGAAAGAGATTATGACCTCGTGTGCGGGAGTGATAAGGTTGTAGAGATCTATCTGTTTGCATGTGGTTGTGGATGCTGCACAGCATGCTCATGTATCGCGTGTCATTCATGTGTGTTAATAAAAAAAAAAAAAATATGCATTTCATTTTTGTGTGTCTATATCCTTTTGTCTGCATATTGTCCCTCACAATTTTTTCCATGCATCGCATCATATTATTGTAAATTATTGATCTTTCACTCATCAAGGACCATCTGCACTAGCACGATCATACATTACATGCCATTCATGCATCATTCTAACCCCTTGGTTTTTTCAGCCACTATAGACCATTTACCTGGGAGGTTTTGGGGTCCCTAGAGTTGCTCGAGGGGCAAATAAAGTTCAAATTGGTTGGCAGAGATCTAATATCTTTATCAGAATATACACAGGCATTAGAAATGGCTGATCCATCACAACAGATTGAAGAGGTTCGTGCCCTAATGACCCAAGAGATAGATGAGAGATTTAAAGAGCTAGAGGAAAAGTTGTTGGTCGTGATTAAGGAGAGGATGGATGTTATGGCACTTATTCTTCAAGCTCAATTCATGATGACTTCTATTAGCCAGGTTAACTCGACCCCGACTCAGAAGGCTCATGCAACGATGGCCGTAATGTTCCCGTCCACTCCCGAGCCTAGGCACAAGGCCCCATTTGACTCACCAATCAAGCTACTGGGAAGAGCAAGGGGACTAGAGCCTTTACAGTCAATGGGCCTCCTCAGTCCCTCAAATACGGAAATGAAGCTAACTGATCTTGAAGAAGAGATTGTGAAGTCCAAGCTTGCAACTACCCGGGCACCTCTCAATAAGACTATTGCTGGCCCCGCAAGTCCAGGAGTTGGTTACTATGATAATAGCAGCAATACCCAAAGAGCAAGAAAAGTGTCAGCAATTAAAGCGGGTCGGAGGCACTACTCTAATTTGGGCAGATCCTTATCTTGGGTACTCAATAGATTGATGAAGGAAGGTAAGCTACAGCCACTACCTGCTATGCCTGCCAGAAACCAAGGATAACCCAATCACAAAGCCGATCAGTATTGTGCCTTTCACCAGCTCACTGGGCATATGACGGACAATTGTGTGAGGCTAAGGCATGAGATTCAAGATCTGATTGATAATAAACAGATTACTAATCCAGAGCGCCGCAAGAAATAGGGGAGGAAACCTTCTAGTATATATGCTTTTCATATTTGAACTTTTTTTCAGTCTTGATGTATGCGGTGCTGTTTACATTATATTAATGGCTTTTTGTTTATGTTCTCATGATTTCATTATGCATGATCACAATCACAAGTCATTTACATTTGATATTAACTTAATGAATACTCCTTCATGTAATCTCGAGATCTTGTAGCGTCTGATATAACTCCTGAAGAGAGAAAATCCTGAGAGCTGAAAATAAAAATAGAATGTAGTGGAAAGGAAAAGCTAGATGCAATTAGGGGATTGGATGAAAACTCACTAAGAGCACTAGAACCTTTCTGATTACTCGTCAAAGAGACTCCTGGATAAGGCTAGATCTAGAAAATGATTTAGGCACTATTTCTTTGTATAGCTCTCTAAATGACCATTTCCTACCCTCATTTCAAAATCACTTGCTAGCCCGTTGAGCGTTTATTTTGGTATGCTAAATGCGTACCGATTTTATTGTTACACACATTAAAACTACCTTTCGCCTAAAATAATTTTGGCTTCCCCTTAGAAGAATGGCCGCTCTAGTAAGGATGGATGTACATTATGATATCCGCTTGAGCTATCCAAAAATTGCCCTAGAGAAAGTGGGTTTGCACTTCTGAAAGAGATTTTTAATCATTGATGATCTTTGAGGCTTGACCATTGGCAATCCTTTGGGCCATCAAAAATTTGCCCTGATGAAAATGGATCTACATTTCGAGAAGGGAATTTCAACAATTGATAATTTTGGGTTACCAAAAATCACCCTGATAAGGATGGGTCTACCCTTTGGAAAACGAATTTGCGATCATCGATAATTTTTGGGCTACACTTCAGGAAAGGGGTTTTAAATCACCAGTAAATCTTTTGGGTAATTAGAGACATAAAGAGAGAAGGAAAAAAGAGGAAAAAAAAGGAAGGGAAAAAAGAAAAAAAGAAAAAAGAAAGAAAATAGTAGGGCCTAAGATAATACCCCTTGATGAGTTCAGTAGCTATCTTTCTTAGCTTAATTGTTACGTTGAGTTTGATAAGTCAGAGTATCACCGAGTCCAAATTCGAGAATTTCTGGACAGCATGAAATTAGTTTGAAAATGATTTCATCATCCAAATGAACGTTGCGGCCATTTTTCTCTAGAAATCTGATCCTCCTTTGATAGCCATCTACCTAAGCCTAACGTTACAACCAAAGTAAGACCTTTTGATTCTTAGTTCAATCTTATCCAATTAGCGAAGATGACCTTTTAATAAGGTTTGGTACGTAGGAAGAGGCATATGGTGTTTCTTGAGCTTCAAGCGGGGAGCCACGAATGCATTTATGCATTTGAGTTGAGTCTCATCTCAACGTTGCATTTAGAATTTACTTAGAAAGAAAAAGAGTATTCGGGTAAAAATTAAGAGCAGAGAGAAAATTTTTAACCATGAAAATCAGAGAGAGCTGGTTGATAACAGGAGTTTGATGATTTCAAAATCCATTTCGAGATTAGATAAGGTCATGTATTTTTGAGATTAATGCCAAATGATGATCATGTGTGATGAAATCAGACTGGAACATATGCATATATACAATAATATTTTAATGTAAGCAAAGCACTTTTTCTTGCATACTCAAAATGGTTTAAGTTCCAATATAAAAAGTAGCGCATTGTTTCTCTTCGCATATGTGCAAATTACCATAAGTGGTCCTCATTGCCATTTTCATCTTGATGCTTCAAGCAGACTTGCCCCGACATTGGCTTCGAGCTATTCGTCAGCCAAAATCCACACGGCCATTATTCAAAAAGCCAAAAGAATTTTGGACAAAAAAAAAAGAGGCCGTTAGAGATGAAAACCGTAACTGGCTCTCTAAGCAAAAGTTAGGCCAAAGGGCAGGGTGAAAACCTGGAGACAGGCAGTCTGTCTTTCAAAAAATAAATAAATAAATAAATAAAAGCCGCTGGATTGGGTTGGGTCCATTCCAGGCAAAATTTAGGCATAGGGTTATGTGAAAATCCCTAAACGGACGCATTTCCCATGAAGAAAAGCTAGTGTGAAAATCCATAAGGGACGCACTACCTTTAAAACAATGACCTCCGATGCCTGGAGCAATAAGGCAGCATACTTCGGATGATCTTCCTTTCAGCCAGATAAGGCAGAATCCCGGGACATGAGTCAGAATCCCGGGCATTTGCTCATTGACCGGGGGGCAAAGAAGCACACCTGATGGTTCTCTTTGAAGAGTTTACGGGTCCGGGTCCCTAAGCAAAGATGCCATTTCTAGTTCCTCAAGGGGCATGGTGGAGTGGCCAAGCCATATCTTCAATGGATCCTTAACCACTTAGGACATGGTCTATCAATTTTTGCATGCATTTCATACCATTCTTTAGCAAATATCTGCATATGGCCATTTATACTTGCATGCACAATCTCTTGCATAATGCATTTCATACCATTCTTTAGCAAACATCTGCATATGGTCATTTACACTTGCATGCACAATCTATTGTATATATTCCTGTGCACACAACTTTGCAGGAAAGTCCAAATGCAGACCACACACATAAAGCTAGTCAAGGACAGCAACGTTAGCACTTGCCCTTGCTGGGCAATCAGGTCAAGATAGAATCTACGCCGGCAAATCTTCGAGACTTCTTAAGAGGTAATTCTCTGAGGTCTCTTAGGAGACTAATCTCTTTATCCTTGCACTTTTAGTAGTCTGTAGCAGACTCGGTGCAGTCCTCTAAGAGGGCATCTCTTGTACTTTTAGCAGTCTGTAGCAGACTCGGTGCAGTCCTCTAAGAGGGCATCCCTTGCACTTTTCGCAGTCTATAGCAGACTCGGTGCAGCCCTCTAAGAGGGCATCTCTTGCGCTTTTGGTAGTCTGTAGCAGACTCGGTGCAGTCCTCTAAGAGGGCATTTCTTGCACTTTTCGCAGTCTGTAGCAGACTCGGTGCAGTCCTCTAAGAGGGCATCTCTTGCGCTTTTGATAGTCTGTAGCAGACTCGGTGCAGTCCTCTAAGAGGGCATCTCTTGCCCTTTTGGTAGTCTGTAGCAGACTCGGTGCAGTCCTCTAAGAGGGCATCTCTTGCGCTTTTGGTAGTTTGTAGCAGACTCGGTGCAGTCCTCTAAGAGGGCATCTCTTGCGCTTTTAGTAGTCTGTAGCAGACTCGATGCAGTATCTTCCTTTTGCATTTTTTGTAGCCTGTAGTAGGCTCGGCGCATCGTCATCTACGGATGGCAGCTGTACTTTTAGTAGTCTGTAGCAGACTCGGTACAGTTCTCTTTTTGCACTTTTTGTAGTCTGTAGCAGACTCGGTGCAATCTTCCTTTTGCGTTTTTTGTAGCCTGTAGCAGGCTCGGCGCATCGTCATCTATGGATGGCAACCGCACTTTTGGTAGCCTTGGTAGTGGCTCGGTGTAGTTCTTTCGTGCACTTTTGGTAGTCTTGGTAGTGACTCGGTGCATCTCTCTTGTGCGTTTTTAGTAGCCTTGGTAGTGGCTCGGCGCATCACCGTCTTAGGATGGAACCCTGCATGTTTAGTAGTCTTGTCAGTGACTCCGTGCAGCGCACTTTTTGTAGCCTTGTTAGCGGCTCGGTGCGTTTTTCGTTCTGCGCTTTTAGTAGTCTTGGTAGTGACTCGGCGCATCGCTATCTACAGATAGCACCTATACGTTTAGTAGTCTTGTCAGCGACTCCATGCAGCGCACTTTTAGTAGCCTTGTCAGCAGCTCGGTGCGATTTATCGTTCGCGTTTTGTAGTCTTGGTAGCGACTCGGCGCATCACCGTCTTAGGATGGTTCCTTGGCACTTTGTAGTCTTGTCAGTGACTCAGTGCAACTCAAGAGGATGAATCACAACACTGTTCTCGAGGGAGCAGCTGGAAGGAGGCAGTCTCAGGTACGCGCTTCTTTCCTTTTCCTGAATTTTGGCTCACCTAGGCATCCACACACTAGCCTCCCCAAAATTGGGGGCAACTGTAGACACCGGGTCCCGAGTAGCCAAGATCAGGATTACCCAATGATGAAATTAAGTGTGCCGATCTATAGGTAAAAAGAATGAAGTTGGAAGTGAAGATTCCCTTGTCGATTTGTTGTTTTAAAATTTAATAAAAATGTATTTCAAAAATATTTTTAAAATTTATTTTGTGATGAAAAAAGTGAGTTTTTAAATTATAATATTAAAAAAAAAAAAATTTCCGAGCGAGGGACGGGCTGGCCGTCGGTCGCGCCCCTGTTCGTCCGTTTTACCTATTTTGGCCTTTTTGGCCATAAATTCTTCATTTTAAATGCTTTTTAACTCTTTTTTTTTTTGCAAAATTTAATTCAAAAAGCCTTCTATCTTCCAACCCAATAAATTCAGTGATTTTTTGTAATTATGGGAATTAAATTAATTTAATTTCTTAATTAAAAAATCTGAATTTTAAGTAGTGGGAATTAGGGGGGATTTTCTTTAGAAAAATATTTTTCTTCTTCTTTCTTCTTTTCAAGAACAAATTCTCTCAATTTCTAATGAAATTTCCAGCAATTTTTAAGGCAAAAAATAACTATTTTGTTCTTGAGAATTTTCTTATTTTCAATCAAACAATTCTCTACTTTGAGACAAACAAATTAATTGTTTGTTCTTGAGTAAAATTCATCTTTCAATATTTTATTTTTCTAATCATATTCTTCAAATCAAGACAAGGAATTGGATCATCTACCTTCATCTCTTCAAGATAAATTTTGAGGGTAAACATTCTTGGCTCAATTTCTTAGTTTAATTTTAATTTGTCTTTTTATTTTTTAATTAACTAGTTAACATGTAAATTCTTTTAGTTTTATTATTTTCTTCTTATTTCTTGTTTTTTATTTTCTAATTAACTAATCAACATGTAAATTCTTTTAGATCTATTATTTAATTGTTCATATTTCTTATTTTTTATTTAATTGTTCATACTATTATTTTTTTGTTCTTATTTCTTCTTTAATTGTTCATGCTATTACTTTTGTTCATATTATTTTTATTTAATTGTTCATATTGTTCATGTTGTTCATATTGTTCATCTTTTATTATTATTATTATTATTATTATTATTATTATTATTATTATTACTATTATTGTTGTTGTTGTTGTTGTTGTTGTTGTTGTTGTTATTATGTTTGATTGTTCATATTCTTTATTATTATTATTATTATTACTGTATTTGATTGTTCATATTCTTTGTTATTATTGTGTTATTATTATTGTAGTTATTACCATCATTAGTATTATTATTATTATTATCCTTATTCTTGTTTAATTTTATTATTACTATTATTATTTATTCTTATGCATGTTGATTTTATTATTACTTTTGCTTTTTATACATGTTGCTATTATTAATATGTTTTATGCATGCTGAATTTTATATGTATTATACTTTTTATGCATGATTGGATATTATAATTATTATTTTATGTGTTTTTATGCATGTTAAATTCTATCATCATTATTTTATGCTTGTTTTTGCATGTTGAATTTTATTATTATCATGTTATTTTTTCTATGCATGTTAATTTATTAATTTGTTATATTGCATATTTATTATGTCATTTTAATTGGCTTATCATATATGATGCGATTTTGTTTGCCTTAATTTAATTATTTTCAAGTCATATGTTTAATTATTTTTATACTAACTTCATTTTTATTTGTTTTTTTATTTTCATTTTTCAATACTTATTTTTCATATGTGAGTTTTTGTCAAGTGGGAGCCCATGGAGATTTGAAGATCCACTTGGGAGTTGATTATTATTTTTGTTGCTTTTTATTATTTTGGATTAATTTATTATTATGTAATTTGTAATAATAAATTTATTTTCATGCACGTTAATTAAGAAAATCACAAAAATATTTCTATTAAACTAAATTGGATTTTATTTAATAAAAATGGGACCAATGTCCTAGATTTTTCATCTAAAATAAATTATCACTTTAAAATTATTTTCTTAAATTATGCATAAGAGGACCAACGTTCTCATTTTTAATAAATAGCCTGATTTATGTATGATTTGCATTTTATTTACAAATGGGGTTGTATTCCGCCCCTAGTTTTATTGTAATTTATTTTGCTTTCATTTTACTTTATTTATCGCTTTTAATATATGATTGATATGCGTTTAATTAAATTGCATTAAAATTGAATGAGAAAAGGCATGAAATACTAAATTCAAAACAATAAATGGGGAGTCCTGAACTTTCTCTGGTCTTTGGGCTCAAAGAGGCGAGAGGTTTACCCTCCAAGACACCTCTTGTGTCACGAAACTTGGCGTTAATCCTAGGCTCCTTAGGGCGAGAGGTTTACCTTCCAAGACCCCTCTGGCTGGCTCAAAATGGATATTAAGCGCAGTCTTAGGCTCTCCGAGGCGAGAGAAACTTTCCTAATGTTCTATTGGGTGGCGACTCCATGAAACCTCCTTGTTGCCCAACATAGACGCACTTGCGATTTATTGCAAGCTGTTAACGGACCCTCAAGTGCCCGATCGCCCTCAAGTGGGCGGTCATAGGGGCGGCCAAGTGGACATCCGGCGCGCGTCACAAGATGGTACTCCAAAACAGGTGTAGTTTGAAAGGAAAATTGTTATCCCAGCAAATGATGAAGCAGATGCAGAAACTCCTATGGTAGATGAGGAGTCAGATGAAGAAGAGGTTTTAGCCCAAGAACCTCCGCAACAACCTGAATCAATTGCATTAAGTAAGCCAAAGAGGACAACCAAAAGGCCTGCTCGCTATGTTGATATGGTGGCTTACGCATTCCAAATTGCAACAGATGACATTCCTACCACTTATAATAAAGCAGTCAAAAGTTCAGAAGTAGAGAAGTGGAGGAAAGCCATGAATGATGAAATGCAGTCCCTTCATAAGAATCAGACGTGGGAGTTAGCTACTCTGCCGAAGGGAAAGAAGGCAATTGGGTGCAAATGGGTATATGCAAAGAAAGATGGATTTCCTGACAAGGATGATGTGCGCTACAAAGCAAGACTGGTGGCTAAAGGCTACGCTCAAACGGAGGAAATTGACTATAATGAAGTTTTTTCTCCAGTTGTAAAACATTCCTCTATTCGAATTTTGTTGGCTTTGGTAGCACAATTGGATATGGAACTAGTTCAGTTGGATGTAAAAAACTGCATTTTTACATGGAGACTTGGAGGAGGAAATCTATATGGTTCAGCCCGAAGGATTTAATGTTGCTGGAAAAGAGAATATGGTGTGCAAACTTGAAAAATCATTGTACGGATTGAAGCAATCTCCGAGACAGTGGTACAGACGATTTGACAAGTTTATGATGGGACAGAAGTACACAAGAAGCAAATATGATCATTGTGTGTATTTGCGCAAGCTACAAGATGGATCCTACATATATCTTCTTCTTTATGTTGATGATATGTTGATAGCTTCCAAGAGTCTGACAGAGATTGAGAAGTTGAAGACTCAGCTGAACAGGGAGTTCGAAATGAAGGATCTAGGTGAAGCCAAGAAGATTCTCGGTATGGAGATAAGCAGAGATAGGAAATTGGGGAGACTTTGTTTGACTCAGAAACAGTATCTGAGAAAAGTGCTAAAGCGTTTTGGCATGAATGAAAAGTCAAAACCTGTTAGTACTCCTCTTGCTCCTCATTTCAAGCTCAGTGCATCTTTGTCTCCAAAGAATGAAGCAGAACGAGAATACATGTCAAAAGTACCGTATGCAAATACTATTGGTAGCTTGATGTATGCTATGGTGTGTACAAGGCCCGATATTTCACAGGCAGTTGGGGTTGTGAGCAGGTATATGCATGATCCGGGAAAGGAACATAGGCAAGCTGTGAAATGGATTCTGCGGTACATTCTGAACACCATAGATGTTGGTTTGGTATTTCAGCGAGATGGTCAATGTGTAGTTGGATATTGCGATTCTGACTATGCTAGTGATTTGGACAAACGGCGATCAACTACTGGTTATGTGTTTACTCTTGCGAAGGCACCAGTTAGTTGGAAGTCTACTTTACAGTCAACAGTTTCTTTGTCCACTACGGAGGCAAAGTATATGGCAGTTACAGAGGCTGTGAAGGAGGCAATTTGGCTTCAAGGGTTGCTTGGTGAATTAGGGGTTCAACAGAAGCACATCAAAGTGCATTGTGATAGTCAGAGTGTTATTCATTTGGCAAAGAACCAAGTTTACCATGCAAGGACGAAGCATATCGATGTTCGTTATCACTTTGTACGAGAGGTTCTGGAAGAAGGTGGAGTAACAATCCAGAAGATTAGGACCACTGAGAATCCTGCTGATATGTTCACAAAAGTGGTGACTGCGGTCAAGTTGCAACATTGCTTGGACTTGATCAACATTGTTAAAAGTTGAAGTTGGGCGCTTTGAAGCGCTTTTGGTGACACTATTAAAACTGAATTTTGTGAGAGATTTGAAATTGTGGAGTTCGCCAAGGTGGAGATTGTCAACTTTTGTGGCTCACTCACCCACAATTGTTGACAATTTTAGCAACAATTGTTGACAAAGTTTTTGAATAGTATTTTGTTAGTGAATCCCACATCGGGAATTCTATAGAAATGAGGAGGCTTGATCACTTATATAAGCAAGCTTCATTTGTTTAGTTTTTCCCATCCCAAAATTGCCAATCTTTTTAAGGCAATTAGTAAATATTTCACTTGTATTATTTCTTTGAAATAGTGAAATATAATATTAGTAGTGTCCGAGAACGTAGGCATAATTGGCCGAACCTCGTTAAATTCTGGTGTTCTTTATTTGTCTATTTAATAGCTATTGTCGGGTATATTGTTAGTGAATTATTGTGCTGTTAAATTACTTAGGAAAATTCTATCTTGGGAATTTTACCTTGTGTGATTTTTCAGTACAATCGTTTACACTTTATTCACCTGCTCAATAGTGTTCGAGGTGAATTTGGTGGAAATCAACCCGAGTTTTCACAACAGAAGGCTCTGATACCATGTAAAATCATATAAAAGTGATTTATGCAGTTTGAACTGATTGTATTTAGTTACACGTAATTCATATCAGCTCATAATATTTATAGAGCTGAATGTACAGAATATTTACAAAACAGAGCTGAAGATAATTACAAGAGAATACAAGATAAATATCAATAAAAAGAGTATTAATCCGAACATAATGTCCCCTAACAGTGCACAAATGTATATTATCAGTCTTGAAAATTGGAGTTTCATGCTCATCAGAACTTCCAGCAGATCGAATGGGCATGGGGGATGTCAATAGAAAATTAAATGTCATCACAGAAGCTTTCCTACGGACAAGAACTCGGAGAGGCAGACAAATCATACCCCCTTAATAGGTATGAATTTTCTTTAATATTATGTTTTTATCAAGTGATGAAATAAGAATTTTTTTTTTTCTTTTTAGCATTTTCACTATTTTTTAACTTGACATGTCTGTTCTTTGTTACTTTAATTGAAATAAGAGGGCTGGTTTGATTTGGATTGAAATGAAATTAATGACTCGTCAACTTCTAGAATTTCTTAATATGTATCTGCATTTTTCTTCTTGAAATTTCAACAAACTAAAATAGCTATGAACATTTCAATATATATTTGGTTAGTTTTCGACGAATTAAATTTGCAGTGGCATGAGTTGTGGGATTCAAGTTTTCGGCATCTGATTGAATATCGGGAAGAAATGTTATTTCCATTTTAGCTGCAATAATTCACTTTTCGGCATCTTTTCTTTCTTTTTTTGTTTTTGTTTAAGTATATAAAGCAATAATCGAAGTGCTGACATTGTTATTCAGGTTTGAAGATTCGGTTAATTTATATATAGAATTGTTAATCCTCATTGAGATTAATGCTATATATATTATAAGATCAAACACTTAACTAACATACACATATGGAAGTTGGCTTTGTCTCAGTAATTTGTGAAATGAAACCGATCAGCATTGAGTTCTTTAGGAAATTCAAAGCCAAGGTATCCATTGAACATCAAGGATAATTTGCCCAAAAAAGAAACATAAACTAATGAAAATTGCTAAATGCTAACAGTAAAATTCATAGTATTACTCTACATAAGCCCATTAGAACATGAAATTTTCATTTTGAGTTTGTTCAATACTTATGTGATGGGCTCATAAAATTCATTATTTTTTTTTTCTTTAAATTGATGATACATATACATATGCAATTTCAAGAAATTTACTATAAGAAATTAAAATATTCCAATTCATTTGCCTATATGTTATCAAATTAATGAAAAAGATAAAAGAGATAGTGCTCAATTGATTTGAAAATTGATTTCGAAACAAATTAAACATCACCAAAAATTTCAAAGGGTAGTTTTGTTCTAACGAAATTTATAAATGGAGAATCCTTATTACTCATTCATTTCCATAATTTTTCTACACTTTTATTTTTCACATATATTAAAATTCATATAAGTTTACTGTTATACCCATTCTAAATACAAAATGAGTAATTAAGTTTTATTGAACTTTCCTAAGAAAAAGTTTATTGAAACTATAAGTATAAACCATAGTTGATAATATAGTACGGAAAATTTAAATTGCAACTAATAAGATAAAATTAAATTAGGATAAATGGACAATTCATAAATTAACCATAATGTAAAAATTGAAAGTGCATAATATTTTGGATCAAACCAGAAAAGAATGGGGGATAAAATTTATAGAACGGAGCAAATACTTTGATTGATATATGCTTAATTTTATTCCTTGAAAATACAGAATGATGACTTTGTCTTCTGCAAAATTGGCCGGCAAATGTTATTGTGGTTGAATAATTTTTGAAAATGATTTGCTCGCAAATTAATTAAAGATGACTTTGTCTTCTGCATTTAGCTTTAATATACATACAAGAAATTATAATTAAAATAAGAAGTTGTCCTCATATACATGGTCTTATTTGAAAATATCTTTCAACCCAATTGCCTCGAGAAGGATTTAATCAAGCAATATATATAGATATATATTAACTAGGGGTGAGCATGGTCGGTTAACCGGTTCATGAGTCACAGTCCATTAACCAGTCCATTAATATCGGTTTTTTGAAATTGCAGTCCATTAACCAGTCCATTACCATCAGTTAACCAGTCCATCGGTTTTGGATTTTCGGATCGGTTATCCAATATTTTTCGGTTAACCATTATAATTATAAATATATTCATAAATAAAATTAACCATTAACCAGTACATTAATATCGGTTTTTTCAAAACACTAACAATTAACCAGTCCATTACAATCAGTTAACCAGTCCATCGGTTCGGTTTCGGATTTTTTTTTCGGTTAACCGAATCCATCGGTTTTTTTGCTCACCCCTAATATCAACTACCAATTTTCACTCTAAATTGGGAAATGAAAACGCCTTCCACTTTTGAAATTGAAATAATCAATTGAAGTGAAAAATTAATCCAAACGATGTACTGCCATATATAAGCAAATTAAATGACAAAATAAATAAAAAATTTATATGTGACTAACTTATTATAAGAGCTACAATTAGTGGTTACAAGTAAAATTAACTTCCTAAGTGGCAGGTTGATAGGGTGTTCCTAAACCTTTCCATCTAACATGCATGACGTGCCGAATCGGGACAAAGTTATAAATGACATTTTTGGATAACTTATTTCTCATTTTAATTAGTGTGTTTTTTGAAATATTTCTGAAAAATAGGGTCTGATCAGAAACCATAATTGACAGTTGCGGTTTATGACGTCAAAAGTTGCAGCTGTCTGCTACGGTTTCTGACAACTATTTTTTTTTTTATTGAAGCTGCCGGTCTGCTTTTATTTTTTTTAATAAGTTATTATTTTATTTTTTAAATTAATAATAATAATTTATTTATTTAAATCTAAAATGCAGTGTTTTGAGAGAAAAACACTTAATTAGTCATGCGTCATTCGTGGATATTTTATTTTTTAAATAAATAATAATTAATTATTTTTTTACAAATACTAAATTTTTAAATTTTAAATACAGAATTAATATAACTAATGGCTGATGATGGACATGGCAGATGGAAGAGATACACAGTAATTTTATTAATGCGTTATACAAAATATTGTATAATAAATAAACATATTTACAAATTACTGTGTATAATAAATAATTTGGCATTTGAATACCGTTGTGTGCCAGCTCAAAAACATAGAAAGAAAGAAAATTTCATTCTTTAAAGAAAATTCAATGTCCGATTTTACGTGTTTTATGCGGAATTTTAATTTTTATATTTTATTTATTTATTTTAGCTGGGGAAAAATATTTATTAATAAGATTGGTTGCATATACAAACAAAAATATTATAATATTAATCCACAATCGACTGGATCTAAGCCAAATTATCTAATACATCTATCCAAACAATAATAATAATAATAAAGAAGCTAGTGTTTTGTTTGCATCTTCAAGCCAAAACCTGAAAACTACATTTATATTAATGCCTTGTACGTGTATATACATGATCAAAGAAATTGTGGTCAACTTTGTAAGCTAACAAGGAAAAGCAAAGGAAAGTGGGTTCACACGTTTTAAATTTGAATTAAGAATTTAAATCACAATATGGCATGCAGTGCAGAGATTCCTACAATTAACTCAAATTCATTCGATTTATACACATTTCAAATTGATTTTAAATTAACACCACGATTGCAACGCTTTCATTATTTTCTTAAACTAAAAAATTTACAACCAAATCCTACACGTACAAGGCATTAATATATTTAATTATTATTTAAAAATATTTTATTTAAAAAAATAAAATATTCACAAATGACGCAGGACCAATTAAGTGTTTTTCTTCTAAAACACTGCATTTTAGATTTAAATAAATAATTAATTATTATTTATTTAAAAAATAAAACAATAATTTATAAAAAAAAATTAAAAGCTACACGTTTGCAGCTTGAACAATTTGTTTATAAAAAAAAAAAAAGCAAAATGCTTTTAAGAAGCTGCCAAGAAGCTGCCAGACCGGCAGCTAATTGCCGGTCCAGCAACTTCAATAAAAAAAAAATAATAATTGTCTGAAACCGCAGCTGTCAATTGCGGTTTCTCATGACCTGATCTTATTTTTTAAAATACTTCAAAAAATACACCAAAATGAAAAATAAATTATCCAAAAACGGCATTTATATCTTTGTCCCTACCAAGTCAACACTATAATATTGAAGATTGAGTGTAAACATTAATTTCTAAGTGGAAACCACAATGGTCAGCAAAGTCATGGGGAATGAAATTTGAACAAAAAATTATGCATATTCAAATTAAGCCAATTCTAATGTGAAGGAGAGCTCCCTATATATTAAGATTTGCTCCCTATATATATATTTGTGTGTGTATTCTTACTCTCACACAATTTTTTCATTTTTTCTTATACTCAATTGATTTAAAATTTAAAGTGCTGACTATGTAGCATGCATATTATTTAAAGGATGGATCAGTAGCATTATTTACCATCATCAGTTTCAGTTGTTCCATATTATTTGCTTACCATACTAAACCCTCAAAACCACCAAACACAAATGAAACTCTCATCACTTCTTCATCTCTTTTTCTTCTTTACTTTAATTAAAACGTCCAATTCTCTTAGTAATATGGGAAATGAAACCGATCGACTTGCTATTTTGGAATTCAAAGCCCAAGTATCCAGTGACCCCAATGGGATATTGAGCTCATGGAATGATTCTGCAGACTTTTGCAAATGGGAAGAAAAAAATAAAAATATAAAAAATAAAAAAGATAAAGAATAATTCTAAATCTTTACTTTTGGTCGAGATAGCTAGAGCGGACCAACCAAACATAAAAATTAAAGTTGTTTAATAAAAAAAATAAATAAAATTAAGGGCTGATTCTAAAAAGATCGAATCAATATAGGTTTGAATAAGGGTAGAGAATTTATATTTTTCATGTTTCTGAAATTGATAGAATAATGGTAATTTCATAATTCTTGAAAAAAACTTCATAAACGATTACTAGCAATCCCTGTTGAAGATAATTCAATTTGCGATTTCACACCTAAACTAACCAACCAACAAAAGGCTAAATTCAGATCAAGTAAACTTGGTCAACATAGAGCGGAACCTTATGGTTTAAGTAAACTTTCTAGTTAAACAAAATAAATAAATAAGAAGCCGTTTGCCCTTTAAAAATAACGAAAAAGCCATGTTTACTTTGATTCAACATAGAGTGGACCATAGTGGTTTAAGTGTTCATCACTACCATTCTTTGGTATTATCAGTTTCAGTTCTTCCATCTTATTTGCTTACCATACTAAACCATCAAAACAACCATATATAAATGAAACTTTCATCAATCCTTCATCTCATTCTCTTCTTTTCTATATCCAAAACATCCCATTCTCTCAGTAATTTGGGTAATGAAACCGACCGAGTCGCTCTTCTAGAATTCAAAGCTCAGATATCCAGTGATCCCAATGGCATATTGAGCCCTTGGAATGAATCTGCAGACTTTTGCAGTTGGGAAGGCGTTACTTGTGGCAAGAAAAATAAGAGAGTCACATCTCTAGACCTCCAGGGGATGAGTTTGATGGGGACCTTATCTCCTTATATAAGGAACCTCACCTTCTTAAGAATCCTCAGGCTTAGTGACAATAAATTCCATGGAGTAATTCCTGAAGAAGTCGGCTATCTGTACAGGCTGAGAAATCTCAACCTATCATACAACGACTTTGAAGGAGGAATTCCACCCAACATCAGCTACTGCTCCAATCTGATAATCTTGCATTTGGACAGCAACAACATAGCTGGGAAAATTCCTACTCAATTAGGTTATTTCAAAAAGCTTGTAACACTTAGAATTTTTCAAAATAAACTCATAGGAGAGATCCCAAAGTCCCTTGGAAACCTTTCTTCTCTTCAACATTTTTCTTTGGCATACAATCATCTCCGGGGAATTATTCCAAATGATTTGGGACGACTGACAAGCTTAACTCATTTTGGAGTCGGTGTGAATAACTTGACGGGTACAATCCCTTCCACCCTTTACAACCTTTCGTCTCTCACTGTATTTTCTGTTGTAGGAAATCAGTTACAAGGGAGTCTCCCACCAAACATAGGCCTTACTCTTCCTAAGCTTCAATTATTTGAATTTGGTGGAAACCGATTCCATGGAAGCATTCCAATTTCAATCACCAATGCTTCTCAGCTTCAAGTGCTGGATATGGCTGACAATGAATTAACAGGTCAAATTCCAAGCCATTTAGGATATCTAAAGAGTGTCCAACAGGTGAATTTTGAAGAAAATTTTCTAGGCAATAATGCAAGCAAAGATCTGAATTTTATGAAATCTTTGTCTAACTGCAGCACTCTATCAATACTTTCAATTGCTGGGAACAATTTTGGGGGCCTATTACCAATCTCGATAGCCAATATGTCAAACCTTCGTCAACTATACATGGGAGACAATCAAATATATGGAAAAATTCCATCACAGCTTGGGAACCTTGTCCGTTTGTATGAATTTAGCATTTTCGGTAACCTTTTTTCTGGTCCAATACCTGATGATATAGGGAAGCTTGAAAACTTGCAGCGCTTATATCTGGGTAAAAATAAGTTATCTGGAGAAATCCCTGAATCCTTGTGTAACATCACCCACCTAACTGAGCTTGCTTTAAATGAAAACAAATTAGAAGGAAACCTAACAAGTATTGCAAACTGCAAAAATTTGCAAAACTTGTATCTTTATGCAAATAACCTGACTGGTAGCATACCCCAACAGATCATTGATTTCCTTCCATTAGTAACTCTTAGTGTATATGAAAATGCATTGACCGGTTTCATTCCTTTTGAAGTTGGTAGCCTGAAAAGTATCAATGCATTAGATTTATCAAATAACAAATTGTCTGGGAAAATTCCTGAGACACTAGGTGATTGTTTGAGCCTAGAAATTATTTACTTAAGTGGCAATATGTTTCAAGAAGATATTCCCCCATCTCTTGCTTCCTTGAAAGGTCTCAAAGAGTTAGACCTGTCAAGGAACAACTTATCAGGAAATATTCCGAGAGAGCTAGAGAACCTCATGTTCTTGCAGGATCTCAATATCTCTTTCAATAACCTTCAGGGTGAAGTACCAAAGAAAGGAGTGTTCAGGAATGTAACTGCATTTTCATTTGATAACAACAGTGACCTTTGCGGCGGAATCCCAAAACTACAACTGCCACCTTGTCATATTCAAGCAAAGAAACACAAAAAGTCTTCTAAAGCCATTATTCTTTCAGCAACCATTAGTCTAATGGTCATTTTTATTGTAACAATATCCTTGCATGTTTCCTTTCGGGGAAAGTTTAAAAATAATCCATCTTCCAAACTTTTTGAAGAGAACAAGCTTCCTCGAATTTCATACAACGAATTGTTTCAAGCAACCAATGGTTTCTCTTTAGATAATATAATTGGAGAAGGTAGTTTTGGATTTGTGTACAAAGGAAATCTTGATCCTCAAGGAGAAAGGCTAGTTGCTGTGAAAGTACTCAAACTCCAACAACAAGGAGCTTCCAAGAGCTTTCTCGCAGAGTGTAAAGCATTACGCAACATCCGGCATAGGAATCTGGTAAAGATATTGACATACTGCTCCAGCATTGATTTTAAAGGCAATGACTTTAAAGCTCTGGTTTTTGATTTAATGGAAAATGGGAGTTTGGAGATGTGGCTACACCCAGGAGAAGATGGCACCAGTCGGTCAAGGAATTTATGCCTTGTTCAAAGGCTTCAGGTGGCAATTGATGTGTCATCCGCATTACACTATCTTCATGACAACTGTGAAACACCAATCGTTCACTGCGACTTGAAGCCAAGCAATATTCTTTTCGATAGAGATATGAATGCTAATGTTGGTGATTTCGGATTAGCAAGGCTCCTTTCAAAGTCAACCGATGATTCTTCCCAAGCTGAAACTAGCTCAATCGGGATAAAGGGATCCATCGGCTATATGGCTCCAGGTATACTTTCCTATGCTTCTTTTTATTAAATTATCACCTAGCTCTCTCTAGTCTAGGTTGAGATGTATTATTTATGTACTGCAGAGTATGGAGTTGGCGGCCAGGCAACAAAAGAAGGAGACATATACAGCTTTGGAATAATTCTGTTGGAGATTTTCACAGGACGGAGGCCAATTGATCCAACTTTTAGGGATGGTTTAAATCTCCACAACTTTGTGAAAGTTAATCTCCCTGAAAAAATCATACAAGTTTTGGACCCCCTACTTATCAAAAGCGGAGATGTGGCTGCAACAACAACAACATCAGAAGTTAGAGAGGATGATGATGTCATTGTTGAAAGTTTGAAACTTGATGGAGATACGCATAAATGTATTGTAGCAGTCTTGGAAATTGGAGTTTCATGCTCTTCAGGACTACAGGCGGATCGAATGTGTATGGGGGATGTCAATAGAAAATTAAATGTCATCAAAGAGACTTTCCTGCGTACTAGAATTCGTGGAGGCATAGGCCATTAACAGGTATGGATTTTCTTTATCTCGTTGAATTTATTTCTTTAATCAAGTTGAATTAAGATTATAATGTTTTTACTATTTTATAATGCGCACTCAGTCTTTTCTTTATTATTTTAATTGATTATTGACTATATTTGGAAGACTACGTTGATTTGGAATGAGTTGAATATAAAATCTTATCAACTCTTAATATTTCTTTGATATAATTGCATTTTTCATAGAACCTCAGCTAACTAAATCTGTATTTGATTATTTTTACACATTTCAATAACTACTTTTGGTTGGAATTAGATTGCAGTGGCATTGGTTGGGACTAAAGCTTCTTGGCGCAGTTAACCGGAGCCTATGCATCTGATTGAATTACAAGGAAAATATTTTCTAAATACATTAGATTATGTATCCTAAATAAATATTTATTCTTCAGCAAATAATGTTAAACTCGTTTTTATATTATCTATACTTTCAATGAAGCAAAATTTCAAGTCTGAATTTGTAATCAATAATTGATCACTTTTTAAGTGTGTTTCCATTGTACTTAATTGCAATATTATGATTCAGTGATTGCAATAAAAATGTAGTGTCATGTTTGAACTTCTGCATGTGTACTGTACAAAGAAACTTAATAATTGTGATAATATATGCTTATTCTCACACTTGAACTTTGGGGGTGTGCCATAACACACATAAATTTGATAAAACTGCACTTATTATCACTATGATATACATCCTATGACTAGTCGTAGAAAACTGTGGAAAAAGAGAGAGAGAGAGAAAAATGATTTTAATTTTTAATTTTTCGATGGACTTGACTAAATGTACAAAAAACGTAAAATATTTATTTTACGCTCTATTATTTTAGCTTTAATTTTAATATTTTAACTATTTGATTACGTATTATTTCTGTTGTATGTTAATTTAATTGACATTTGCTTATATTAGAGGTCTAGTATGATTTGGATTGAATTAAAAACTTATGAACTACTGATATTTCTTATTATATAATTGCATGCTTCTTCTTGAAATGGTAAAAGAATCTCAATTAACCTTGTCAATTTGTATCGATTAGTAATGATGGAGAATCTTCTGTCCAATCCCAATCATACTTAGCTCCTCCTTCATTGCAGCTATCCATTTTTTATCTTTTTGTGCTTCCCAAAAATTCGCTGATTCAAAAACAGCAACATTACAGCGCTGATAAATGTCAGAAATTGACCTTGTGCCTCTTGCTGGAACATCATGCACCAACTCTTTATTTTCTTCATTTTTGAGTTGAGATTGAGGAACTTGGTCAGGAAATAAAGCTGGTTGTCTTCCTTCCCAATTCCATTGTTCATTTTCCATGAAATACACATCCTTGCTTATCAAAATTTTGTTTGTTTGTGGTTGGAAAATTCTATAAGCCCTTGAAGCCAAGCTGTAACTAACAAATATTCCAGCTTCTGCCTTTCTATCCAACTTATCTCTTTTAATCTGAGCACGTAAACAAAACACAAGCTTCTAAACACTTTGAGATTGTTCAAAAAAGGTTTAAAACCATACCAAGCTTCATATGGTGTCTTTCCTTCCACTGCTTTTGTTGAAAGTCTGTTGAGAAGAAAAACTGCAGTATGTGCAGCTTCAACCCAATACTCCTTTGGTAAGCTCTTCTTAAACAATAAACATCTGGCCATTACCATTATGGTGCGATTCTTTCTTTCGCTAACTCCATTTTGCTGTGGAGTATATGGAGCAGTAAGTTGATGTTCAATCCCAGCCTCCTCACAGAATAAAGTGAACTGGTTAGATGTATATTCCCTGCATTATCAGATCTCAAAGCTTGGATCTTGTAGCCACTTTGAGTTTCAATCCACTTCTTAAATTTCCAAAAAACGCCAGCAACTTCTGACTTAAACCTGAGAAAGTAAATCCAACACATTCTTGTAAAATCATCAATAAAAGCAATATAGTATTTACTGCCTTTGAGTGATGGAGTTTTAGGTCCAGAAACATCTGTGTGGATCAACTGTAATTTTTTAGTTGCTCTCCAAGTTGCTTGTTTGAAGGAAAGTCTTGCTTGCTTTCCAAATTGGCATGTCTTACAATCCGACAATTCAGCTTCTAAGTGAGGCAAGCCTTGAACAAGCTCATTTCTCTGCATTTTTAGTACTGCGGCATGATGAAAGTGGCCAAGTCTTCTGTGCCATACTTCTGCATTAATCTTTGTTGCTGAATAGGCTGCTTGCTCTTCCTCTAAAGGATCTAGAGCAAAACTCTTTCCTTTCATGCTCACTTTGAATACTTCTTCTCCTCCTGAATCTTTGATTAGACATTGATTGTCTTCAAAGATTACTTTGTAACCTCTTTCAAGCAGCTGTCCAACACTCAATAAATTTTGATTAATATCAAGTACAAATAACACATCTTTGATTAGCTTTGTACCTAAACAACTTTCAATTGCCACAGTCCCTCTTCCCTTGATAATAAAAATTCCCAATTTCAAGACTAGCGTTTCGAATAGTCAATTTTATCCCTCGGGTTGCAGTGTACACATACACGAAATTGAGACAAAATATACACGCATATATATTTTTCACACAAAAAAACAAATTTTTGTTGCGTTTCATGCTTCCTAAATCTACAAATTTTACTCATAAAATTTTAGATCAATTTTTAAGCCGCATGCCAAGACACAATAAAACGTGGCTCTGATAGCAATGAAGGGAAAAATAAAAGAAGAGATAATCGGATACATACTTGTTGTAGCGCGGTAAATCTCGTTGCAGAAGCGTTATAGGAATCTTCTTTTATTGGTCACCGGTCTGGCTTTTACCCACTTGGGATAATAGCAGCTAGATCACAATCTAGAAGTCCCTGAAAGATTAACACAAAATAAAGTGAGTGGGAACGAGCAGCCTTGCGGCTTATACGTTTTCTCGTTACCAAATTATGAGGACCTCACCTCTATTTATAGAGGTCCTAAATGCTAGAGTCTTAATCCTAGTCTAACTCAGAATCCTTTCTGAGATAGGATTTGGTAATTTAATTTAGATTAAATAACTCAATTTAATCTTAATTGGAACTCAATCCAATATAGAGTCATGGGCGTATCCCAACTCTATCAATAATAGAATAAGATCAATAATAATAATAATAATAATAATAATAATAATAATAATAATAATAATAATAATAATAATAATAATAATAATGTTAGTAAAATTAAGTATGTTAAATAAAACTAATGGACTAACAGTAAAACAACATTAAATATAGGAAGTATAATATAATGTAAATGACATTGAAATAAAAGAATAATGTATGATACTAATAGAAATAACAGGACGACTAAGCAAAGTGACAAAAGTATATAAAAAAAATTATGGTGGCCGAATGGAATAAATGGATAATCAATGAACTAAAGTGATAATTTAATGTATAAAAGGCCTTAAAAATGAAGTGATAATTAAATTGAGTATGTGTTGAATTATTGAGAGTTTTAGAAATCAAGTTGAGTGTATTATTAGTTTTGTGAGAGATTATGTTTAAAGTGACTAATTTAGAATATAATTATTTAAAGTGAATTAATAATGTACTTAGGTTTAGAATTAAATAATTGGTGACATAGAGATAGAAACTAATGGAAAGCAAATAGAACATGAGATATAAAATGTGTGGGCCGAATGTATGTAAGTGAAAGTATGAAAGAATTTTGTGTAATTTATTAATTTAAGTATAAATTAAAATAATTGATAATGTGATATGGAATGATCTTGATGACAAGTATATATGTAAACAGAAAGGTGTATGTATAGTCATGAAAGTAAATGTGAATTGTTATTGTAAGTGCAAATGCTAATGATAAGATATGGTATATGTATATAGAGAATATGAATTGAATAAATTTATGTGCATAATGAGTTAGTGAAAATTTATGAATAAAAGTAATTGCCCTTAGTAGTCCTGTAGTTAAATCTAGTTAGGATATAGATGGCTAGCCAAAGGAATACTATACCGCGGTATGGGTCATGACGACTCGTTCTAGTAGGCTATTGGCGGTCTACCGTACTAGTACTGTTACTGTCACTGTTACTGAAATACTGTATATTGTAGTGGGCGTATGGGGTTCACATCCCGTATATCCAGTTCAGAGATTTTTACCAGATTGATACTAGAGGCAAAATATGGAAATGAGAATTAATGATAAAAATGCAAACGAGTGTAAGAGAAATAAAGTGGATAGTAATCATGAAATAAGGATTGAAGAGTAATTGTGTATGGAAATGTAATGTAGGGGACTAAATTGAAATTTTATATGACAAATAATGGATTAAATATGCAAAATGGAGCAAAATGGAAACTAGTGGTCAATAAAAGACTAATCCGTAAATTAAAGAAAGTGGATTAGGATGAATAAATATGAAATAATAAGAGTAATGGAGATCTATTTAGGGGAGCATTGATTATGGATGGGAGTATGTGAACGCTGTTGGAAACAGTGGTGGAATTTTAGTGTCTTGGAAAAATAACTTCTTCGCAGTATCTGCCTCTTCAAAAGAGAACAATTGGCCGATGCTTGAAGGCACACTTAAGTATTTTAATACAGAGTGTCTCATTATCTGTGTGTATGCTCCATGTGATGAACAGCTTCAATCTATCTTGTGGAATCAAATTAAGAGCAACCTTAACAAAACTATCGGAAGTGACTTTAATGCAGTTCTCAACGTTGAAGCCAGATGGAGTTTTGTTCTAAATAACAAGGATTATGTCTTCAGGAGTTTGTGTCTACCTCTAACCTCATTGATCTCCCTCTTGTTGGAAGGAAGTATACCTGGAGCAACTCTGTTAGTAGTAGTAGACTGGATCGTTTCTTGATTAATGATCAGTGGATGCTGAAAATAAAATTCTCTTCTCAAAGAAATCTCCCAAAGAGAGTGTCGGATCACTCTCCTATCCTCCTGTCTTTACAAAAGTTAAATTGGGGACCTAAACCATTCCGTTTTTTAGACTGCTGGTTGCAAAAACCAAAATTCTTAGAAAAAGTTGAAAGGTGGTGGTATGAATTAGGGGTATCGGGACATGGGAATCCTTTAGCCAAACTCAAACAGTTGAGAAAATGGTTGGCTGTCTGGAACAAAATGAAATTTGGGGATGTTAATGTCAGTATTGAGAGGCTGGAGCGTGAAATTGAAGTCCTGGACTGTGATTTGGAGTGTGGGGATATCCACGAAGTGATACCGAAGTACATGATAGACAGACGGGCTGATCTTCAAAATGAACTCTGGAAGAAACTCAAAGCAAGAGAGTCTATCTGGCGCCAAAAATCCAAGGAAAAATGGGTCAAGGAAGGTGACAGGAATACTAAATTCTTTCATTTATCTACTAAAGTCAGACAATCTTATAATTATATCAGTGGCATTCTTACAAAACAAGCTCTGATCATAGATCCGAAATGTATCAAGACGGAGATTCTTAATTTTTTTATAGAGCTCTTTCAGGAGAAAAATATGCACCGGCCATTATTACCGCCCAAATTCTTCAAAAAACTAGCTCCGGAAGATGCATCCTCGCTGGAACTACCTTTCTCGCTGGAAGAAATCAAGGCTGCTGTATGGGATTGTGATAATTCAAAAGCCCCTGGACCAGATGGCTTCAACTTTGGGTTTATAAAAGCAGCCTGGGATTACATTGGGGTGGACATCTGCAATATGATGCATAATTTTTATGAGTCTGGTATACTCCCTAAGGGAATAAACTCTTCTTTTGTGACTCTGGTACCAAAAATCAAAGGTGCTGTTAAAATTAAGGACTTTCGCCCCATTTGCCTTATTGGATGTCTTTATAAGATTGTTGCAAAAGTACTTGCCAACAGATTAAAAGCAGTTCTAAATGGGATCATTGGAGATGAACAGAGTGCCTTCTTAAAAGGAAGATCCATCCTAGATGGAGTTTTGGTGACAAATGAAATAATCCACTCTCTGCAGAATAGAAAGAGCAGTGGGATCATTATGAAGATTGATTTCCATAAAGCCTTCGATTCTGTCTCTTGGAGCTATCTTGATTCTATCTTAGTACAGATGAATTTTGGAACTCGTTGGAGAATGTGGATCAGAGAGTGTATCTCAACGGCCAGAGTATCTTTCCTAGAAAATGGCAGCCCCATGAAAGAGATAACTCTCTCCAGAGGCCTGCGGCAGGGGGACCCTCTATCTCCATTTCTATTCCTTATAGCTGCTGAAGGTCTTTCCAGGCTACTTAATCAGGCTACACCTTTGAACCTCTTCTCGGGGTTACTTTCAAACCCGAAAGACCCCTCCAGCCCCATGATTTCACATCTTCAATATGCAGATGACACTGTGATCTTTATCCAACCTGATTTGGAAATGATCCTGAATGTTAAAAGGGTTCTCAGAATTTTCGAAGGAATATCGGGTCTTGCCATAAATTTCTCAAAAAGCTCTATCATAGGGATTAATGTAGATGAAGAGTGGATTAAAATCTGTGCCAAGTCTATTAAATCTGGAATCCAGATGCTTCCGTGTAACTATTTGGGTTTTCCTCTTGGTGCTAATCCAAGGAAAATCGAAACATGGATGCCCTTAATCGAAAAAGTTAAAGCTAAGCTGGCAGGTTGGAAATGCTCTAATTTGTCTTATGCAGGGAGATTAACTCTGATAAAGGCCTCTCTTTTGGGTCTGCCGGTTTATTACATGTCCCTATTTAGAATTCCTGCTGGTGTTCTGAATATTCTTAGCTCACTTATGAGAAGATTTTTCTGGGGGGGCTCAGTGGACAAAAAGAAACTATGCAGAGTAAAATGGGAAACTATTCAGCTGCCCAAGAAAGCAGGGGGTCTTGGAGTAGGGTCTCTTGAATGGCAAAATAAAAGCCTTTTGTTCAAATGGATATGGCGATATAACCCCAACAGCAATTCCTTATGGCAAAAAATTATCAAAAACAAATACAATTACATGGCCTCCCTAGTCCCATCTCTTGAATCCTTGGGAAATCACAAGTCTTCCTCAACTATTTGGAGAGATATAACTAATACTTTGACAAATCAACCATTCTCAAATGGTATTAGAATGGAGGTGGGTAATGGTAATTTTTGTCTTTTCTGGCACGACCCGTGGATATCTCAGTTGCCTCTCAAGGTTGTCTTTGAAAGACTCTTTATGCTTTCACTTCAAAAAGATTCACTAATTGTTGAATGTGGTTACTGGAGCAATAATCTCTGGATTTGGAATCTGCAATGGGTTAGGACTCTGCGTGTATGGGAGAGTCAGACCTTGGAGGCTCTTATAAGTATCCTTAGCTCCTACCCAATTTCGAAAAATAAGGAGGATAGGAAGATCTGGATTTATGATGCCAAAGGAATTTTCTCAGTCAAATCAGCCAGTGCTGAGTTATCACAAACCCCATCCTGCCCTCTTGATTCATCTCTCATTTCTGCTATTTTGTGGAAAAACTTAGTTCCTCCCAAGGTTGAAATCTTCCTCTGGATGGCTCTGCTAAACAAGTTAAGTACTAAATCCTTCTTAGCACATTTGGGAATAATCCCTAGAACCTCTATCATTTGTTCTTTCTGTGGAGTGGCTGAGGAGTCTACAGACCACCTATTGGTTCAATGTTCTTTTACCATTCACTTATGGTATAAAATAGCAAGATGGTGGGGCGTTGTTTTTTGCATTCCTAATTCTTTCAGGGAGTTGACAATTCAATGGGTTAGCTTGTACAGAGGAAAAATCCAACAAAAAATATGGATCATCTTGTTTTCTACTACCATCTGGACAATCTGGCTGGAAAGAAATGCAAGGGTTTTCTCAGGTTCTAAACACCTCTCAAAGGATTAAGTATTTCACTTGATTTTTGCTCAAGCAAATTTCTGGATTAAATCCAACTGCTCTCTGAACTTTCTTAATCATCAGCCCCTCATGTTAGCAGCAGATGGTGTCAAAACTCTCCATCCCTGTAAGGCTATTAGTCCTTCCCCGTGCTGGAATCCACCGCCTTTATCGACTCTGAAATGGAACACAGATGGTTCTTCTCGTGGGAAGCCGGGTCCCTCTAGTGCTGGCGGGGTCCTGAGAAACTCAGAAGGCCTCTTTATATGTATTTTCTCATGTAATCTGGGCATTATGGAATCCAATGAAGCTGAACTAAGAGCTGTTGACAAAGCTCAATCTGTTTCTCTTGATTTTCTTTTAAAAAATAATTTGGCTGTTATGTTTGAATTGGATTCTAGTACTGTGGTCTCTTGGCTTTCTAAGCCTAATCTATCTAGACCCTGGAAACTTGCTGCTATTTTTAATAGCATTGAGAATAAATTATCCTTATT
The DNA here is from genome assembly GCA_947683425.1 of Excoecaria cochinchinensis. NCBI lineage: Eukaryota > Viridiplantae > Streptophyta > Magnoliopsida > Malpighiales > Euphorbiaceae > Excoecaria > Excoecaria cochinchinensis. The sequence goes on along the minus strand of CANTUQ010000008.1, from coordinate 2,702,032 downwards.
AACTTCTGCCTCCTTCATTCAGAGACCGAGATCCTGTAATTATATTGCTGATTCTTTGGCAAAACAGGATGTTTCAAGGGAGCATGATTTGATTGCATGGATGTAATTGGATTGTGGCTGGATCCGATGAATTGAGCAGAACAAATGCGAGAAGTTCTCTATAAGCAGTGAGAAAATACCCTGTTTGCATTTCTAGTCAATTAGTGGATAGCAGGGTGGACTTTTGTTTATGCTATTAGGAGGCTGGAATGTGTTATGGCTGTTTTTTAGTGACGATCAGGGCTGGAGGTAATGATGCTGGGGTACTCTGGTTTGGTGTTTTATTCGTAAAAGACTGCGCTGGGTTTCCTGAAGTTGCTCGGGTTGTGACATCTATCAAGATCTGCAGAATATAGACTACCAGTTTGGTTGGGCAGTGTTTGCCCCCTTTGGTATATGGCTATTTGCTGGTCAGCCTTGGTTGGGGGAATAACTTTTTAGATTATTGGTTTGGTTTGGATGATCAGAAAATATGCAGTGTAGTGTGGATCTATTTGGTACTAGGTTTTTTAATATGTGTTTTTTTATAGTGCAGTCGGTTGGTTCTGGTGTCTTTTGTAGCTAGCTGGGCAGCTGTTGTCACTCTGCTCTCTTTGTTTCTTAAATAAAGGGGCCCACACAGAAAATGAGTAAAGTTGCCAGAAAATGGCACCCATTGGTGCCGTTTTCTGGCAAAAGGATTTAATTTTTTTTTATTTTTCCAGGCGCAAAACGGCACCGTTTTGCGTCTGGAGAGGTGAGCGCCAGAAAACGGCACCAGAGGGTGCCGTTTTCTGACGCAAGAGGCAGGCCAGGCTAGTCAGAAAATGGCACACTTATGTGCCATTTTCTGACAGCCAGAAAATGGCATGTAAGTGTGCCATTTTCTGACAACAAAAAGGGATGAATAAGAGATTAATTTGTTCCGGCAGGCAATTAATTTGTTCAAATGTAAATAGAGATTATAATGTGATTTTTTTTTGGTTGAATTTATGTCATCACAGGCGATTTAAAAATTGGACAGAAAGATAGTAAAGAATATTGTAAAAACAAAGTAATTAAGAATAAATGTTACGTAGAAAAGTATTCATTACAAATAGAGATTATAATGTGATTTTTTTTTTGGTTGAATATAAAATTAGTTTATAATGTAAATAGAGATTATAATGTGATTTTTTTTTTGTTGAATATAAAATTAGTTTATAATGTAAATAGGATTAATTATAAACTAATTTTATATTCAACCAAAAAAAATTCTGCAATATTCTTAACAAATTCTTGCAATATTTGAAATTTGATAAGAATATTGCAGAATTTTTTTTAATGTAGGAATTTTTTTTAATGTAGCAATATTTTAAATTTAATCCTAAATTAAATCACTAGTTGATAACTACCAATAATTTGAATCAACTAAGTATGGAGTTCAATTTAAATTGTGTGTAGACTTTATTACACATTTTGATTTTAAATCTGTGAACGAAAAGACCTTATTCATCTGTTTCCCCGAGCCCATATCAAAAAAATTCAGGAACTCAAAAATACCACATAATCCTGCATTCCAATTATTCATGAAATAAAAGGTGCTGAATCTATGTCTTTGTTTTAAAAAAAAAATCACATTATATTCTCTATTTACATTTGAACAAATTAATTGCCTGCCGGAACAAATTAATCTCTTATTCATCCCTTTTTGTTGTCAGAAAACGGCACATAAGTGTGCCGTTTTCTGATTGGCCTAGCCCGCCTCTTGTGTCAGAAAACGGCACCCTATGGTGCCGTTTTTTGGCGCTCACCTCTCCAGGCGCAAAACGGTGCCGTTTTGCGCCTGGAAAAATAAAAAAAAAAATAAATCCTTTTGCCAGAAAACGACACCCATTGGTGCCGTTTTCTGGCAACTTTACTCATTTTCTGCGTGGGCCCCTCTATTTCAGAAAACGTCAATAATGTGTGCCGTTTTCCGGCACACCACTTTTCCAATTACTTTTCCTGTAGCACCAATCTCCCTAATTTTTTTCAATTTCACACCAAACTAAAAAAAAAACCCCTAGACTATCGAGTACATTATATTGTATAACAGTATAGTGTTGTGACATCTAATATCCGTACCATTTATGGGTATAGAGTGTTATAATTAGAATGAGTTATTAGTATTACAAATCGGCTTTCTTAATTATTCTTAAATCATGTCAACATAATATTCTCTTCTGAATTTGGTAGTAAATTTTTTTATTCCATTAACATACAAAAATTTATCACTTTAGCGCATGCTTACTATTCATTTTGTAAATTTTTCAGCGGCATAACAGAAGTAATTATTCTTATTCTTTTTACACCTTAAAATTTAACACTCCTAATATTTCACAACCATCTCAACCTCCATTAACTCATAAATTGTCCATCATCTCTACACACACAATTCTATGCCACATTCACATTTCATATGTAACAAAATCATCAAGCATTATACCTTAAAGCATAATTAACCATTATAATTCCTACAAATTAATACATAATATCTTTATTTTCACAACTTTATAATTACATTCATAGCACTTTTTACTATACAATGTCATATGCATATACTTGCCATTGACAAAAACAAACTACATCACTTCATACTTGTCCCATCCTAAAACTCCTATCTGCTCTTTGTACCTACGCGCTAAACGTTTCATGCCTAGTAGTGGACACAATACTAACATTTTTCATAATCACACAAACATGCACACTACTAAAATTATATCACATGTATACATATAGAAATATGAAATTTAAATTCAATATTTAATTAATCAAATAAATATATTTATTCACATAATTTTAATTTTAAATAATATATATATATATATATATAAGTAAATAATTTATTTAAATGATCATCAAATTTATTTCCAACATTTCCTTACCATAAATTATCATCTTGCATTATTTTCTTTATTTTACTTCATTATTGCTATTTTGCATTATTATTACCGTCTTACATCAAAATTACCATTTTGCATCAAAATTAAAGTTTTGCCTCGGTAATATCTAGTGGAAACCCAATAACCAGGATATGTGGGATGAGGACCCCAAAGATCCAAAACTGTTGAAGTGCTTATTTGGCGATCAAACGCTCCAATAACTGTATGAAGCTAATTGCATGACTATTCAGACCGCCATTGATCTACAAATGCGAGTTGCCATGACTCAATACCACAATGTATGTCTCTATGACTAGCCAATTACATTATATACTTCTGGTTTCACTATTAGTTATTAAGGGCAAAATGATTCCATTAATTCTTTTTCTTTAGTTATGTCTCAAGCTCATTTTCATCATGACATCACGTACATTATACCTCAAAACATAACTCTTGTTTTATGGTTCGCATTGTCATATAATGGATCCCATATTCATATATAAATCTATCTTTTCATCAAATGCATATCAATTTGTCATGTTTCATCATATGTACACAAACTTATTAATTTTCCTTTTATCCAACATATTAAATCCTCACATGGTCACAAATTGGCTCATACATTTTCACACTTTAATACTAACCTTTTTCTTCCATTAATCTCATTATGATCAAATATATATTATATTCCTCCTAATGGTGTTTACGCAAGTAAGTTCCATTATTCAAGTCCAAACAAATTCATTATTTCCTTAACATCATAATCGGCCAATAAATACACATATCACTTACATTTTCATCCTTCAAGCACAAATTCACAACTTATTTAACCTTAATTTCACTAACCTAATATCAATTCATCAAGAATTCATACACATAATTATTCCAAGTTCCAACATAATGCATAGATTAGTGTGAGATAACAACTTAGGCACTAATATATCAAATTAAACATATCATATACCTTTTTTTAATTTCTAATTAACCTTCCATAACTTTAATTTCAATTAAACACATCAATTAAATTAAACCTGCACTCATACATAATCACACATAACATAAAAAATGAGATTATAGGTATTTATAAACCTTTTTCTCCTTAGCTTTTTTTTTCTATTATTCTCTTTCTTTCTCTTTTCCTTTCCTTTTCCTTCCTCTATCTTCTTGTTCCTCACCAAGCTGAAATTCATGAACAATAATTCCACTTAAATTTCTTCTAATTTCATCAAATTATACTTACACACTAATTGTCTTTACGAAATTTTACACCAAACTCAAAAAATTCAAACACTCCACTTGTAACACCCTTATACTGTACATACACTATGCTTACTTATATGTTTACCAAGATTATATGGAACTAGCTGTCAAATGATAATCGCAATATGCCGGTAAAATGTTTTTTTTACTTAACCATATATGTCTTTGACCCCAATATATAAAAACTGGTCTGTAGACACCGGGTCCTCAGGCAGCCCAGACCAAGGTTTCTATGACGCACGCCGAACCTAGCAAAGGCCCTCGTAAGCGATACCCGCTTTTAGGACTCGAGGGATTGGTTCGCGTCTTTTTATCTTGGGTGACATGAGACATTTTGGAATCCCCACCCAATAGAACATTGGGGAGTTCATCTAGTCTCATGACACCTTTTAGCACATTTAAGGTATTTTGGAGTCACCACTCAATTTACGTGAAACTGGGAAAAGGTCATCTAACCTCTATGGTCTAAACCAGAGAAGGTGTTCGGAACTTCAATGTTATTTATGCCTTGGTTAAATATAAGGGAGTTTTTAGATTATAAAATTCCATCTCTCTTCTCAAGAGATTATTGCAATTTATTAAAAGCGCATTTCAAGCATCAAGAAAGCGATAAAATGAAAATTGTAAATAAAGTAGTAAATAAAGCGGCAAACATGCAAACACGCTATTTACAAAGAAAAAATTGGGACAAATATAATCCTCCAAATGAAAAAAAAAAGCTGAATAAAATTTAAAATGGAAATCGGGATAGAATACAATCTCCAAGTGAAAGAAAATAAAATTGCTCTGAAAATAATTAATTACAAGGGCCTACAAGATATATGAACATAAATTTAAAACAGACAAAATAAAGTCAAACATAGAAAATGACATACATAAATCGAGATATTTATTTGATTTAGGAACATTGGTTCCCTCATGCTTATTTAAAGAGGGATCGAAGAGTTATTTTGACCATTGGGTTAAAAACCGGGATGAGTGATCCTATTTTTAGAAGATTTTAACTCTTCGTTTTATTCATGACATTTTATATTTTTTGGCTAAAATGAGGGACATTGGTCCCAATTTTATTAATAAAATCCCAATTTAGTTATAAAAATATTTTTGTGATTTTTTATCTTACACGCGTATAAAATACCAAAACAAACACAATCACATAAATGAATATAGGAAACGCCTCACCCAAGTGATGTAAACTCCTACACGTTGCGACCCTTCCATTTGGTCACGAAAGCGCTCAAGTAAGCACACAACATTTTAAACCCAAATAAAAAAATAACAATAAGAATGTTAGCAACAATTCTAAAATTAACTAAAAATGAAAATAAGATAAATCTAGAATAAAATTAATACACAAGCAGAAAATGAAGTAAGTTAAATTAAACACATTAATTTAATATACAAATAACACACATAAAAAGATTATTAAAAATCATACAAAAATATGATAATAATAATGATAATAACTAAACCATGAAATAACACAATGAGAAATATAATAACAGTAATGATAATAATAATAATAATAACAACAACAACAAAAAAAAAAAAAAAAATAATAATAATAATAATAATAATAATAATAATAATAATAATAATAATAATAATAATAATAATAAAATTAAATAAATAAACAAGAGGAAGGCAATCAAACACGTAATAAAAAATAATAATATTTGAGTACAAATAAAAAAGACATCATAAAAATCACACTAAAAAAGAAAATCAGCAAATCTTATTTTTCACCCCCAACATCATATATATTTATCCATTTTCATACCAAAAACAAAACAAAGATTGAAAACTCATGCTAAAAAAAATAAATCTCAACTCAAAAACAAGTATTCATCAATGCAAGAAAAAATAAATAAACTAACATAAATAAAATGAAATGAGATAAAAAAAAATGGATCCAAAAATCTTTACTCTCAGATTTGATGATATGAAAACAAAATGTCTTGATCTAGTTCTCTTTGTCAAGATTTAAGAATAAACTCAAAAAAATTCAAGAAAATTTTAAGTGTTTGTCTCAAAAAAACTCAAGAACACCAAAAATTAAAAGTAATTTTTTTTGTATTTGTTGTTTAATTTGATGAGAAAACCCAAGCTAAGCAAATTAATTTTCCTTTCTCAAGTTTCCAAACTCAACAAATATTTTTTGGATCTAAGCAAAATTAAAATGAATCAAAAAGGAAAGTTTTTAGATCTAAAAAAAAAATCAAATAAGAAAGTTTTTGATCTAAGAAGAATCAATGAAAATCCATGAAGAAAAATTTTTGATGTCTAAGAAAAATAGGTTCTTATTATTTTTAAGAACACTTATTTTCTTTCTCTCTCAAAACCCTTAGAAAAAGAATCAATTCCCTTAGAAAAAAAAAATTCTAGCAAAAAAATCCATCGTTCCTAAAAATGAAGAATCCTCGAATTATATTTTCTTCAAACTCCATTTCTTTCAACTAACCATTTAGATTTTTCAAAAACAAATCTTCCCCTAATTTCAACCAAAAACACCCAAAATTCAAAATAAAATCCCAAAAGTCAAATTTTTACAATTCATATTTTATTATTATTTTGTATTTTTTTATTTTTTTTTACTTTGGCACCCACAAAATTTGACTAACATTTGTCAAAATTCAACAAAATTTCAAAAATCCCATAAAAAATCATTTTTTACCCAAAAAATGTCAACAATTGATTTTTGGCCGAAATCAGCGCTGGTGGGCGAAAATGGGCGAGAGAGGCGGCCGGCAAGGCGAGCGCTGCGCTCCCACCAGCGTGCAGGCAGCCCCGCGTGCCACCGAAATTTTTTTTTTAATTTTTTTTTAGAAAATAAAAATAAAAATACAAACAAAAATAAAAAATAAAAATAAAGATAAAAATAAAAAATAAAAAAATAAAAATAAACATAAACATTTTAAAAGCATTTTGAGACAGACAAAATAATTTGACAAGGAGATGATCAATTCTTATTTTCTTGCCTATGAATGGTTCTTTATTTTCATCATTGGATAATCCTAATCTTTGACCGCCTTGGAACCCGGTGTCTACAGTTGCCCCCAATTTTGGGGAACCTAAAACTTAGGTGCCTAAGTGAGCCAAAATTCAGAAAATAAGGAAAGAGACACATACCTGAGGCGGTCGCCTTTCCGAACTGGATGATGTTGGGGTGGTGTAGACACCTGGTCCTGAGTAATCTAGATCAGGATTACCCAATGATGAAATTAAGTGTGCCAATTTATAGGCAAAAATAAAAGTTGGAAGTGACGATTTCCTTGTCGGATGGATTTATTAGAAATAAATAAAAATGTATTTTAAAAATATTTTAAAAATGTTTTAAAAATTAGTTTGAGACAAAAAAAGGTATGTTTTGAAATTATAGTTTTTTTAGAAATTTAAAAAAAAAAGTTTGCGAGTGTCGGGGGTGTGACAGAGTGTGCAGCGCGCGCGCTGTGCGCGAGCGACGTGTTGGCCGTCACACACGCGGCTGGGCGCGAGCGACGCGCTGGCCGTCGCACGCCCGGCTGGGTGCGCGCCAACGGGCGTCGCTCGCCCCAGTGCGCCAGATTTCGCGCCCAACAGCTTTTTTGGCCATTTTTTCTTCATTTTTAATGTTTTTTCTTCATTTTTTCATAGAGTTTAATTCTAAAACCTTTTATTTTCCAACCTTTCAAATTTATCAGTTTTTTGTGGTTATGAAAATTAAATTGATTTTAATTTTTTCATTAAAAAATCTGATTTTTTGGGGAGGAATAAAAGGAATTTTTAGAGAGAGAGTTAGGGGGATTTTCTTTAGAAAATTTTTTTCTTCTTCTTTCTTCTCTAAAAAAAAAACAAATTCTCTCAAGTTTTTAAAGGATTTTTCCAAAATAATTCTTAAGGCAAAAAGAATAATTTTTGTTCTTGGAAATTTTCTTCTTTTAATTTAACAATTTTTTACTTTAATACAAATAAATCAATTATTTATTTTTGAGTAAAAATTCATTTTCAATATTTTATTTTTTCAATATATTCTTACAATCAAGACAAGAAATTGGATCTTACCTTCATTTCATCAAGCTAAATTTTGAGGGTAAGCATTTTTTGCTCAATTTTTAATTTAATTTTTGATTTGATTTTTTGTTTCCAATTAATTAATTATCATGTAAATTCTTTTAGATCTATTATTTTTTACTTCTCATTTCTTGTGTTTTTATTTAGTTGTTCATATTATAGATCTATTATTTTTTTACTTCTCATTTCTTGTGTTCTTATTTAATTGTTCATAGTATTATTATTATTATTATTATTATTATTATTATTATTATTATTATTATTATTATTATTATTATTATTATTATTATTATTATTATTATAATACTTTTGCTCTTTATTTGATTATTCATCTTTTGTTTCTATTTTTATGATTATCATTATCTTCATTGTTATTCATACATTATTATTGTTTTTTTATTATTTATCATGTTTTAACATGTTATATTTATTTTATTTCTTATTATTCTTACATGTTTATTTGATTGTTCATATTCCTTAGTTATTATTGTGATTATTATTATTATTATTGTAATTACTATCATCATTTGTATTAGTATTATTTTTATTACTCTTGTTTATTATTATTATTTATTATTATTCAAATCTTCACACATGTTGACTTTTATTATTATGATTTATGTTTTATGCATGTTGAATTTTATATTTATATTCTTATGTATGTTAAATTTTGTTATTATTTTATATTTTTTTATGCATATTGAATTGTTAATTTGCATATTTTTATTATGTCATTTAATTGATTTGCCATACATGATGCATGTTTACATGTTTTTATTTTAATTATCTTTATTACATGTTTAAGTTAATTTTTCTACTAACTTCACTTTTATTTGTTTTTTTTTTTTATTTCAATACTTATCTTTTATGTGTGAGTTTTTCCAATGGTAAGTGGGAGCCCATGGAGATTTAGAGATACCCTTTGGGATTTAATTTGTTATTTGTATTTTTTTATTATGTTGGGTTTATTTTATTTATAATATGTAATTTGTAATAAATTATTTTTTTACGCACGTTAATTAAAAAATCACAAAAATATTTATATTAGTTAATTTGATTTTTTTCTAAATAAAAAGGGGACCAATGTCCTAGCTTTTTCATCCAAAATAAATTGTCACGTTAAAATTATTTTCTTTAATTATGCATGAGAGGACCAATTTCCTCATCTTTAATAAATAGCTCGATTTATGTATGATTTGTATTTTATTTACCAATGGGGGTTGTATTCCGTCCATAGTCTTGTTGTAATTTATTTTCATACGCTTTTATTTACTTTATCTACCGCTTTCTTTATGTGATTGACATGCCCTTTAATTAAATTGCATTAAAATTGAATGAGAAATGGGATAAAACGCTAAATTCAAAACTCAATTATAAACTTAATCAAGGTATGAATAAATGGGAAGTCCCGAACCATCTCTGGTCTTTGGGCTCAACGAGGCGAGAGGACCATTTCAATGTTCCGTTGGAATGGGACTTCCAAGACACCTCTTGTGTCTCGTAAAAAGGCTTTAACTTGCATAGTCCTAGGCTCCACGAGGTGAGAGGGCTATCTTAATATTCTATTAGGATGGGGCCTCCAAGACCCCTCTGGTCGCTATCACTCGCCCTGAGGGCAGTGATAGACTATTGGTGCACTAGTGAGATTGGAGAGGAAGATAAAGAGGAGAAAGATGGACAGTTCATGGATCCGTGGGATTCAGAGGAGGAGGAGAGAGTTGGAGCTGTAACAAGAAGTGGGAGAGTGGTCCCAGAAGTTGAGAAGCTGCAGGACTCAGTACAAGCACCTGCAGAAAAGGAGCCAAAAGAAAATACCATAGTAAAGCAGTTGAAAAAGACCACGGCTCAGATATTAATTTGGGACCTTTTAAGACAATCCCCCTCCCACAGGCAGAAGTTGGTTGAGGCTTTAAGTGAGTCCACCATAGCCACCACAATTTTTTCATCCGAGCTGCTAGATCTTGTTAAAGGGGGATCAGGGGAGAGATTGGTTTTTTCTGATGCAGATTTACCAGTTGAGGGCCGTAATCACAATTGGCCACTTTACATCAAGGCTCAAATTAATGACAAGCACACCGCTTGTGTTATGGTTGATGATGGCTCTTCCATAAATGTCTGCCTTTTGGTGTCACTGCAGGCTTTTGGGCTAAATGAAAACATACTGAGCAAGTCTGATTTAACCATCACAGCCTATGATAATTCTCAGAGACAAGCGTCGGGAACATTTAAAGCTCTGGTCAGGACTGGGCCTATCGAGATAGAGATAGAATTTGTGGTCTTGCCTATCCCAGCGAATTTTTTAGCTCTACTAGGGACGCCGTGGTTCCATAAATTGGGAGGAGTGCCATCTACCCTACACCAGATGATCAAGATACCTCATGAAGGAGAGGTGGTGACTATTAAAGCAGCAAGAGAAAACCAAGTGTCTGCCTTGAGGATTTTTAACTAGCAATTTAGTGGCTTTTATATATCAATGATTGGAGAGGAGCAGGGTTTAGCAGATAGCCCTTGAGTGGTAAATATGATGAAGAAGATGCACTTCCTTCCAGGTGCTAGTTTGGGAAAAAACTCACAAGGGCTGCAGTCTGCTATCACAACACAAGGCCAAAAAGATCGAAACGGTCTGGGCTACAAAGGAGAGCATTGCAAGAAGAAAGTGCCAAATAAGATCCCTCACATTTTATAGAGTTTTGTTCCCGCATCTTCGGTCTGTGCTTACACTAGTGATGAAGAGCCTCAATGGATAAATGGAAAAATTTTTCTTGGGTTTGAAATCTTCAATGATGTCTTTGACTGGGATGTGGGAGTTATCAAGTCCGCAGAGAACTTATGGGTTGAGGAGATCATGACTTAGTGCAGTGTTTGGGATAGGGATGGGCCTGAGGAGATTGTCACTGATAAGCTGTTAGCTACCAGGTTGAAGGGAAAGGAAAAGATGGTAGAGCCAGAGCTGAAGTTTGAAGATTTGAAGGTTTCATCGGAGGTAGTTGAAAAACCTCCACCAAGCCAGGAAGTCAAAGCCCAGTCGACTACAACATCGGCATCGACAGGAGATGAAGACAATAGTTATTTAGATACTATTTTTATGCTAGAACTTTTTAATGACAATGTTAATGTTTCTGATTATATTAATGAGATGAATAACTTTGCTTACTTGTGTGATGTTTTCGATGATTTCATTCCTCATGATCATAAACATAATGCATTCATTTTTGATATTAACTCAACTAGCACAACTGCATTTAATCTCGAAACTTTGGAAAATCCAAAAGAAATTTTGATAGCATCAGATATAACTCCTGAGGAGAGGCTAAAATTTGAGAGAATATTGAAAAAATATGAAAAATTCTTTGCCTGGACCTACGAGGACATGCCGGGAATTGATCGAGAAGTCACCAAATATGCCATCCCAACCTACCTAGGGAGTAAACCAGTCAAGCAAAAGCTCAGAAGACTTAGACCAGAATGGGCGCAAAAGGTTAAAGAAGAGATCCATAAGCAGATTGAGGCTAAGTTCCTAATAGAGGTTCAATACCCGACCTGGTTAGCTAATGTAGTTCCTGTGGCTAAAAAGGATGGAAAGGTTCGAGTATGTGTGGACTATCGGGACCTAAATAAAGCCTGTCCAAAGGACGATTTCTCTCTGCCTCATATTGATGTGCTGGTAGATAGTGCCGCTGCTTGTATAATGTACAGCTTTGTAGATGGGTACGCAGGGTACAATCAAATCCTCAATAGGATCGTGGATCGAATCAAGACAACTTTCATCACTGAATGGGGTACATTTGCTTATCGGATTATGCCTTTCGGATTAAAGAATGCAGGAGCAACCTATCAGAGAATGGCCACCAGAGTTCTCAATGATTTGATCCACAAGGAGGTGGAGGTGTATGTTGACGACATGTTGATCAAGTCAACTACCAGAGAAGGTCACTTTGAGGCTTTAGAAAAGTTCTTTCAAAGGATCAATAAATATAATATGCGCCTTAATCCCAAGAAGTGCATCTTTGGGGTTACCTCGGGTAAACTATTGGGTCATGTGGTAAGCCAGAGAGGAATTAAAGTGGATCCTGATAAGGTCAAAGCCATTAGGGAGATACCAGTGCCCCAGAAAGAGAAGGAAGTTAGAAGTTTCCTAGGAAAACTTCAGTACATTAGCCGGTTTATTGCCAAGTTAGCTTCAGTATGCGAGCCCATCTTTAAGCTTCTCAGGAAGAATCAGCCGGTGGTGTGGAATAATGATTGTCAATTAGCTTTTGATACTATTAAGGATTATCTTTTGAATTCGCCAGTTTTAAGACCACTACGACGTGCCAAGCCGCTAATCCTGTATTTGGTGATAGAAGACAGTTCAGTGGGTGCCATGATGGCTCAGAAGGATGAATTTGAAGTGGAGTTTGCTGTTTACTACCTTAGCAAGAAATTCCTGACATATGAAGCCAAATATATTAAAGTAGAAAAGATTTGCTTGGCAGTGATTTGGGTCTTCAAGAAGTTGCGACACTACTTTCATTCCTTCAGTGTATAAGCAGTTGCCAAGCATAACCCGCTCAGGTACCTTCAAGAAGCACCCTCTCTACTAAGAAAAATGGGAAGATGGTTATTACTGTTGCAAGAGTTCGATATCGAATACATCACCAGGAAAACCATTAAGGGGAGAGCTGTAGTTGAGTTCTTGGCTGAACATCCTATTGAGGGAGAGTAGTTCGAGTACAATTTCCCAGATGAAGATGTCATGGCCATAGCAGTACAAGGGTGGCAGATGTTTTTCGATGGGATAGTTAACAGTAAAGGCGCAAGAGCAGGGATTATTCTTATAACCCCGGATGGTGAGAAGCTGCCATTAGCCAAAAAGTTGAGGTACAAGGCAACCAATAATGAAGAGGAATATGAAGCTTGCATCTTCGGATTGGAAGCACTGCTTTCTTTGGGGACAAAGGCCGCATAAGTCTTTGGAGATTCGTCCTTAGTAATCCATCAGATAAAAGGGGAATGGTCAGTTAAGGAAGAGAGGCTGTTGCCTTACGTGAAGTACTTGACAATGTTGAGTAGCCAGTTTGAGACTTGCACTTTTCATTTCGTCCCCAGAGATGAAAATCAATTGGCTGATGCTCTCACGACTTTAGTGTCCATGTGGGATAATCCAATGGGGGTTGCTATGAGACCCGTGCTGATCTTTAGTGAGGAAAAGCCTTATTTTGAAACTGAGCAGGTGATGAATGTTGAGGTCGCTGATGGAAACCCTTGGTACTACGACATTCAGAATTATTTAGAACGGTCATTTTTTCCAGAAGAAGCCACTAAGAAAGACCAAAGAATGATTAGAAAGTTATCCAATCAGTTCATCAGTGTAAATGGAACTTTGTATAAGAGACAAGCTGATGGTATTCAATTAAGATGTTTGGCGGAGAAAGAAGCAGAAAGAGTTATGGAAGAGGTTCATGCCGGAGTCTATGGAGCTCACATGAATAGCTTAGCCTTAGCAAAAAATATCATGCGCCAAGGATTCTATTGGCTCACAATGGATACGGATTGTTCAAAATATGTGAAGCAATGCCAGTTATGCCAGCAATACGCGAATTTGAGGCATATGCCAGTTTCAGAACTACATAGTTTGATATCTCCATGGCCATTTGCAGCTTGGAGAATAGATATCATAGGCGAGATACATTGTACAGCTTCTAACGGGCACAGGTTTATTATAGTCGAGATTGATTACTTCACTAAGTGGGTCGAAACTGAATCTTTCAAGAAGGTTGATGCTAGGGACATGGCTAAGTTCATCGAGCGGAATTTGATATGCATATACGGCCTCCCACATCACATTGTGTCTGATAATGGGGTGCAATTCTTAGCATAAACTAAACAGATGCTTCAGAAATATGGAATCCAGCACCATAAGTCTTCTCCTTACTGACCTCAGGCTAATGGCAAGGTTAAAGCAGCGAACAAGAATGTTAAAAGAATACTGGCCAAGATGGTTCAGAGCTATAAAGACTGGGCAGAAAAGCTACCTTTTGCACTTTGGGGTTATAGAACCATAGTCAGAACCTCTACGGGAGCGACACCATTCTCTCTGGTATATGGAACCGAAATAGTTCTGCCAGTTGAAATCGAGCTGAAATCTTTGAGGGTAGTCATGGAAGCCAAGATTCCAGAGACAGAATGGGCACAACAGCGATTATTGCAGTTGAATCTATTGGATGAAGATAGGTTGCGAGCCTATTATCACAATCAGGTTTATCAGAAGAGACTAGCTCGGTCCTTTGGCAAGAAGGTACGAAAGCACCCATTGAAAGAAGGGGATTTGGTGTTTAAGATGATGAGGCCGGGAGTGCCCGACATACGAGGAAAATTCAGGCCAACCTGGGAAGTTCTATTCGTCTTGAAAAAGTTACTAACGAAAGGGGCAGCGATCTTAGCGGACAGCGATGGGAATGAATTTAAAAACCCGGTCAATGTCGACAGACTAAAAAGGTTCCATGGCTAAAGACAAAAAAAAATCAAAAGAAGAGAATAAATGCCCCGTGGGTCGAAAACTTAAAAAATGCGACCTTGCTAAAATTGGGCGCCCTGTCAGGGTGAAAACCGAAAAAGGGCATCCTGGGAAAAAATTAAGGGCCGAGAGAAAATGTTCAAATCGAGAAAACCTGAGAGTGCCGATTGATAACAGGAGTTTGATGTTTACAAGATTTATTCTTAGATTAGGTAAAGTCTTGTGTTTTTTGATTCTTGTCAAATGAAGATCATGTATGATGAAATCATACAAAAATTTACATAATTTTAAGATGAATAAAAGAATGTAGTTTACATTTTCATTGTTCTTTTAGTTCTGTTTTAAAAAGAAATTTATCACTTATTTATCTAATGACTATTCTCAAATCATTTTGTCAGAAGTTGTCTAAGCAGATGTGTGCTGATCACCCTTAGGGGAGGATTTGATAATAGACTTCTCTTGTAGTCTCCTTTTAAAAAAAAAATGCCATTAGAGATGAAAACCATAACTGGCTCTCTAAATAAAAGTTAGGCCAAAGGGCAGGCTGAAAACCTAGAGACAGGCAGTCTGCCCTACAAAAAATGAAATAAATAAAAGCCACTGGATTGGGTTGGGTCCATTCCAGGCAAAAATTAGGCAAAGGGTTATGTGAAAATCCCTAAAGGGGATGCATTTCCCACGAAAAAAAGCTAGTGTGAAAATCCACAAAGGACGCACTACCTTTAAAGCAATGACGTTTGATACCTGGAGCGATAAGGCGGCATTACTTCAGATGATCATCCTTAAGTCCGATAATGCATGAGTCAGAATTCTGGGCATATAATCATTGGCCGGGGGGCAAAGATGCACACTTGATGTCTCTCTCAGAAACGTTTTGGGGTCAGAGTCCCTAAAGCCAAGATGTCACTCTTTCAGATTCTTGGAGGCATAGTGCAGCAGCCAAGCTATATCCTCAATCTACCTTTGACCATCTAGGACATGGTCTATTCATTTTTGCAAACATCTACATCTCATATCATACACACAATTACTTGTATATACTTCTGTGCACATAGTTTTGCAGGAAACATCTAAGTGAAAACCGTCGCCATTGGAAGATGGCAACCTCTGCAATTTTAGTAATCTGTAGCAGACTCGGTGCAATCCTCTGATAAGGACATTTCCTGCGTTTTGTAGTCTTGTCAGCGACTCGATGCTTCGCTATCTGCGGATAGCACCTGCACTTTTAGTAGTCTGTAGCAGACTCGGTGCTGTCCTCTGAGGAGGACATCGTTTGCACTTTTAGAAGTCTGTAGCAGACTCGGTCCAGCTCAAGAGAGCAACCTCTGCACTTTTAGTAGTCTGTAGCAGACTCGGTGCAGTCCTCTGAGGAGAACATTTCCTGCGATTTGTAGTCTTGTTAGCGACTCGACGCATCGCTATCTGCGGATGGCACCTGCACTTTTAGTAGTCTGGAGCAGACTCCGTGCAGTCCTCTGAGGAGGACATTTCTTGAGTTTTGTAGTCTTGTCAGCGACTTGACGCATCGCCATCTGTGGATAGCACCTGCACTTTTAGTAGTCTGTAGCAGACTCGGTGCAGTCCTCTGAGGAGGCCATTTCTCGCGTTTTGTAAGTCTGAAGCAAACTCGGCGCATCACCATCTTAGGATGGTTCCCGGCACTTTGTAGTCCTGTCAGCGACTCAGTGCAAGTCAAAAGGATGAATCACAACAATGTTCCCGAGGGAGCAGCTGGAAGGTTGTCGCCTCAGGTACGCGTTTCTTTCCCTTTCCTGAATTTTGGCTCACCTAGACACCCACACACTAGCCTCCCCGAAATTGGGAGCAACTGTAGACACTAGGTCCCGAGTAGCGTAGATCAGGATTACCCAATGATGAAATTAAGTGTGCCAATTTATAGGCAAAAATGAAAGTTGGAAGTGATGATTTCCTTGTCGAATGGATTTATTAGAAATAAATAAAAATATATTTTAAAAATATTTTAAAAATGTTTTAAAAATTATTTTGAGACAAAAAGGGTATGTTTTGAAATTATAGTTTTTTTAGAAATTTAAAAAAAAAAACGTTTGCGAGTGTCGGGGGTACGGCAGCTCACTGGGCGGGCTAGCTAGCACCCAACGTGCAGGGCCCAGTGCACGGCGACGCCTGTCGGGTGCGCCGATGGGCGTCGCTCGCCTCTGTGCGCCCGATTGCGCCCCCAACAGCCTTTTTGGCCATTTTGGCTCTTTTTTCTTCATTTTTAATGCTTTTTCTTCATTTTTTTCATAGAATTTAATTTTAAAACCGTTTAGTTTCCAAACTTTCAAATTTATCAGTTTTTTGTGGTCATGAAAATTAATTTGATTTTAATTTTTTCAATAAAAAATCTGATTTTTTAGGGAGGAATAAAAGGAATTTTTTGAGAGAGAATTAGGGGGATTTTCTTTAGAAAATTTTTTTCTTCTTCTTTCTTCTCTAAAAAAAAAAAAGCAAATTCTCTCAAGTTTCTAAAAAATTTTTCCAAAATAATTCTTAAGGCAAAAAGAATAATTTTGTTCTTGGGAATTTTCTTCTTTTCATTTAACAATTTTTTACTTTGAGATAAATAAATCAATTATTTGTTTTTGAGTAAAAATTCATTTTCAATATTTTATTTTTTCAATATATTCTTACAATCAAGACAATGAATTGGATTTTACCTTCATTTCATCAAGCTAAATTTTGAGGGTGAGTATTCTTGACTCAATTTTTAATTTAATTTTTTATTTAATTTTTTATTTCCAATTAATTAATTATCATGTAAATTCTTTTAGATCTATTATTTTTTACTTCTCATTTCTTGTGTTCTTATTTAGTTGTTCATATTATAGATCTATTATTTTTTTACTTCTCATTTCTTCTGTTTTTATTTAATTATTATTATTATTATTATTATTATTATTATTATTATTATTATTATTATTATTATTATTATTATTATTATTATTATTATTATTATTATACTTTTGCTCTTTATTTGATTATTCATCTTTTATTTCTATTTTTATGATTATCATTATCTTCATTGTTGTTCATATATTATTATTGTTTTTTTTTATTGTTTATCATGTTATAACATGTTATATTTATTTTATTTCTTATTATTCTTACATGTTTATTTGATTGTTCATATTCCTTGGTTGTTATTGTGATTATTATTATTATTATAATTACTACCATCATTAGTATTAGTATTACTTTTATTACTCTTATTTATTATTTTTATTTATTATTATTCATGTCTTCACACATGTTGAATTTTATTATTACGATTTATGTTTTATGCATGCTGAATTTTATATTTATATTCTTATGTATGTTAAATTTTGTTATTATTTTATACTTTTTTATGCATGTTGAATTGTTAATTTGCATATTTTTATTATGTCATTTAATTGATTTGCCATACATGATGCATGTTTACATTTTTTTATTTTAATTATCTTTATTACATGTTTAAGTTAATTTTTTACTAACTTCACTTTTATTTGTTTTTTTATTTCAAAACTTATTTTTTATGTGTGAGTTTTTCCAATAGTAAGTGTGAGCCCATGGAGATTTAGAGATACCCTTTGGGATTTAATTTGTTATTTGTATTTTTTTTATTATGTTGGGTTTATTTTATTTCTAATATGTAATTTGTAATAAATTATTTTTTTACGCACGTTAATTAAAAAATACAAAAATATTTATATTAATTAATTTGATTTTTTTCTAAATAAAAAGGGGACCAATGTCCTAATTTTTTCATCCAAAATAAATTGTCACGTTAAAATTATTTTTTTTTAATTATGCATGAGAGGACCAATTTCCTCATCTTTAATAAATAGCCCGATTTTTGTATGATTTGTATTTTATTTACCAATGGGGGTGATAGGAGCTAAATTGAACTATAGTTTAGTATTTATTTTGTGTGAATTTGTGTAATTAATTATGTAATTGTGTGTATAATTTGACGTGATATATTAGTTTATGTTTATTTTTATCAGTTGAGTGTTTTATGCTGTTTACTGTTGTTTTTAGGTGAAAATGGAAGAGAAAATCAGATATAGAGTGGGAAGTCACGAGAAGGGGAGCAGATCACGCCGTGACCATGAGTCACGTGACGTGATTGTACTAAGAAGAAAGAAGAAAAAGAGAAAGAAAAGGAAAGGAAGAAGGAGCTGCGAGAGAGACGAGTCACGCCGTGACCAGGAGTCACGTGACGTGACTGAAGAAGAGAAGCCAGCAAAGAAGGAAAGAAAGGAAAGAGAAGAAGAAAGAAGAAGAGTCACGGCGTGAGCATAGGTCACGCGACGTGACGCCACAGAGAGGCCAGGAAAGGAAGAGAGGAAAGAAGGAAGAAACGGGCAAGCGCGTTCTGTCGCGATCGCGACACCGTTGCGAGCGCGACAGAAACGACCGTTGGACGGTTTTGGGCCAAAAATCACTTTAAAAGTCACATATTTTCACCAAATTGTGCAACCATTCCCAAGAGACATCTTCAAGGGACATCAACTTTCAATCAACATCTATAAATATTAGTTTAAAGACAATAATAGAGGATGAATTTTTAGTAAAGTAATTTTCTGTATTTTAGTTAAACAATATTCTTTAGTTTTATTTTCTTATTTAGTTTTTTATGGTTTGAAGAAGAAGATCAAGGAGAAGAAAATCTGTTTCAAGAGATTTAGAAAAGGGTTGAAGAACTTCTATCTTATTCTCTTATTTTTAATTCTTCTCCAATACTTCTATGAATATCATTTTAATGAACTTGTATATTATAATTCTTTCTATTTCTATCTACTTTCATAATCTTTCATTGTAGATTCTCTATTAATATCTTTTGCATGATCTTTACAAGTTAAAGTAATTCGAGAGTTTGCTTTATCCGATATTTAATAGAGTTTCATTATTAAGATATATTCAAGAGATTGGTATATTGAGATAATTGCTATAGGTTAGTGTTTATTCTTAAAATATATAATTAGAAACCTCTAATTCATTAATGAAAATTGTGAGTTAGAATTTTAATTATATGTTTTAGGCATTTTAATTCATGTCGAGAGAGTGAGTTAAAAGTTTATTCTAACTTGGCTTGCATGAAAGATGAAAGATGTTAATCTAAGTGATAGAATCAAGTTCATTGTTTTGTAATTCTTCATGATTTATTTTATCTTCTTTTGACTATCATTAACTAGGTTTAATTAGTTTATATGTTAGATTAGATTAAAACCAACTTTACCATTAATTAATCATTGTAAACAAGATTAAAATCAATTAGTAATAGTGTGTAACACGTTCCCTGTGGGATCGATATCTAAAGTACTATTTCGGTACACCGTATACTTGCGGTATGTTGCATCATAAAAAAATGCACAACAAGTTTTTGGCGCCGTTGCCGGGGAACGGTTGTTTTCCATTATAAAAATTGATTTATGATTTTGGATTACAATAATCTTGAGGTTCAAATAGGCCAACTTGCAAATTCTTTACCTTCTAGGAATCTAGGATGCCTTCCAAGTAATACTGAGGAAAATCCTAGGGAGAATATTAAGCCATGATTTGTCTAGTTCTTTTATTTAGGTTACTTAGTTTTATTGTTTTTATTTATGTTTTGTACTTTGTTTTAAATTGTTTATATAGTTTATTTTTGTATTCTAGATTTTCATGTTACTAATATTTTTGTTTTATTTCACAGCTAATTTAGTAAGACTAGATTTGTTTAATAAATATATTAAAAGAAATAAATAAATAAAAAAAAAAAAAAAAAAGAAGCAAAGAAGAAAAAAATTAAGAAAATAAAAATTTTATGAAGACGTTGGCTTCTGTCGCGCTCGCGGCAAGTATCGCGATCGCGACAGAAGGCGATGAAGCAAAAAGCAAGCCATTTCTGCAGGGAGCACGGCGTGATTCATCTTCACGTGACGTGACGATCGCGTGATGGAGTGGACTTCGCCCAGGTAAGGCTGAAGCGTCACGGCGTGATGTACCTTCACGTGACGTGACGCTCTTTGGTTTTCGCTTGAGATTTCGCGCAGGTAAGTAGGACGAGTCACGGCGTGACGTTGCCTCACGTCGCGTGATGGTGTTTTGCCATTCAGGGGTATATCAGGTAAGTTTTTAAATTTTTCTTTTCTGTTTTTATTTTATTTGTTTTCTTTCCTATTCTAATTTAGAAAATTAAATTAAATTACATTAAATTAATTTTACAATTTACTAATTAAAACACAGGAAAAGAAAAAAATTAAAAGCGGGAATTAAATTTTTAAACCCTAAAAGTCGTGACCCTTCCTTACCTTTCCTCTTCTATTTCATTTCACTGTTATTTTTCTTTCTCTAACACAGGTCACGCCACTTTTCCTCTATTTCGTTTCTTCTTCAACCTTTCACCTTCTGTTTTCTTTTCGTTTTTCTAGTTTTAAAATTCCCCCACTCCATTTCTACCCGCACTCCATTCTCTTCTATCTGTTACATACCCGCACTCCATTTCTATTTTCTTTTCTTTTCTTCAATAACTTAGGGATTTCGGGATTTTCACTTGATTTGCAGGTTTGTCTCCATTTTTTTCATTTTTATTTTTCTTCTTCACCCTAGCTTATTACATTTCGGTATTTTCCTGCATAACAAAGTTGTATTTCTTTTGTAGTTTATTATTTGTTTCTATATCTGTTTCTATTTCTTTTTTTTCTGTCTTTTGTGTTTTATTTAGTGTATTTCGGTTGCATCTATGTATAACTAAATCACATTTCTTTTTGTAATTTTTCTCTGTTTACATTTCTTTTTCTTTTATCTTTTCTGTTTCCCTTTCATGTATTTGGTTTTGTTACTCACTTGGCATGCCCAGTGTTAATTTCTTCCCTTGACTTTAGCTTTATTTCTCCATCAGTTTTCGTTATCTGTTTAACCAACACAAGCAAAAATGGTTAGAACAAAGAATCCCACTGTTCCCAGAACTGAGCAAGAGGAGCAGGAAGTTGAAGTGGTGAACATTGCTTCTCATTATGGAGCTTTGTTTCCTATCTTTTCGGTAGATGAAGGTAGCAAGTATTTACTACTTCGTAATAGGTATTTGATGCGCTGTAAGTTTTTTTCCTGACTCTTTACTTAATCAAATTGGTATGCTAGAAGTAATTAATGACATGTTAAGAGTATGTGGATTGTTTAAATTTGCTTCTATGCGTGAAAATGTGCGTCCTGATTTAGTTTTAGAATTTTATACCACATTAAAAAAGAATGATGATAATGAGAATTGGTTAGATTTTAGGATGGCTGGTATACCTTATACTTTAACCTATTTTATGTTGCATAGGATCTTTAGATTTTCTCAAGCTGGTTTGACCGAGCCACCTAAATCGTTTAAGCCACATGAATTTTGGACATTTTTGACTGATTTGCAAACACGTTATAGAGCTAGGGATGCTAAATCCATGTTTATTAAAGATTTAAGATATTGGATTTTGCATAGGATTTTAGCTTCTTTAGTTTTTAATAGGTCCGAATTCAATAGAGTTTCATATAATGAATTGTTTTTGATGTGGTGTGTACATAAACGCAAGGATGTATGTTGGCCTTTTTGGATAGTAAGTCAATTGTTGCA
Organism: Excoecaria cochinchinensis; assembly: GCA_947683425.1. Taxonomy (NCBI): domain Eukaryota; kingdom Viridiplantae; phylum Streptophyta; class Magnoliopsida; order Malpighiales; family Euphorbiaceae; genus Excoecaria; species Excoecaria cochinchinensis. Next base: position 2,679,708 of record CANTUQ010000008.1, on the reverse strand, counting down.
ATGTGTACATAAACATGATTCGCCTTTATCACATGGGCATGCTATTTCTAGTATTGCAACTAATTTAAATGTGGATCTTGCTGCTTATTATAGAGTTTTTCCTTGCCAATATTTTAATAAGACTATGTTAGTGCGTGGAGAGGTTGTTGGCAATAATTTTCAGGAAATTCCGGCACGTGCTCGATCATGTTGGAGGGATATTGCTGGAAATGCTGCACCACAAGTTGAGGAACAAGAAGAAGAAGGTGAGGAGGAGGCAAGTGAAAATGAAGAGATGGCAGATAGTCCACCTGGTGTAGCTACTGCACCTGAAGTTGGCTCATCTAGCCAAAATATGCCAGAAATGTTTGATCAAATTCTTAGCAACTTGCACCATATACAAGATCAACAAACCATTTTAGCTAGAAGACAAAGAAGGTTGGAGTACAAATTTGACAACTTCATAACACAAGTTGGGTTTCGGGTTCCTTCACCTCCACCTTCACCATGATAGGGGAGTTTTCTTTATATTCATTTCATTTATTTCTTTTTACTTGTTTTTGTGTGTCATTTCTACACATTGAGGACAATGTTGGTTCTAAGTGTGGGGGAGTGACTGTGTTATGTGTTGTGATGTTTGTGACTATGTTTGTGAGTTTGTGAGTTTGTATATGTATTATTTATGTTAATTGCATGATTATTTTTGTTTGTGTGTTTTTATATTTCAATTAGGCTTTTAAGTAAAATTTATTATGAATCATTGTTAATTTGGTATATTGTACAGGTTGTTAAGTCATTTATTTTTTATGCTCATTTTTATCAGTTTTTCAAAAATTTTTAGCATGTATTTTAAGTTTTTCAAATTATTTTGTTTTACTTATTTCAACATTATAGATTATTTAGTCTTTTTAAACTAACCATGTTTTTAAAGTTAGAATTTACTCATTTAGTTTATAATTTTTAATTTCTAGTTGTTTATGGAAACTATAGCCATAATACTTGCCCTTATTTCTTTTCAATAATGGATGAGGACTAAATTTAAAAAATAAAAATAAGTGGGATGGAGCATAAAATGCACCCACTAAAGTTAAAAAAAAAAAAAAAAAAGAAAAGCAAGATATATATCAAAAATTGCAAAAATATGGGATGGAGCGTAAAACGCACCCATATACTTTCTCTTGCTAGAACTCAAAAAGAAAAATCAAAGAAAAAGAAAAAGTAAAGTCTAAAAATGCCATGAGATTGGATTAAGGGTAAGTGAGCTTAAAATGTCCTAAATACAGCTAGTTGCTTGAGAATTTTAACTTTATGATTAATTTTCTTCCTTTATTTCATATTTAGTTTTAATAGACTTCATACTCTTTATGTTGGCATTAGTAAAGTTTAGTAATTTGTTGAATTTGTGATGCATACTCCTAAATTTTGACTTACTGATTTTATTTTATTATGAGTGTATGAGATATTTTGGTTCTTTTCAATTCTATTACATGTGCTAAATAACAGTGTTTTGTAGTAATTTTTACTGGTTATTAAATTTTCTTATTTCTTTGATCTTGCTTGAGGACAAGCAAGGGTTTAGTGTGGGGGAATTTGATAGGAGCTAAATTGAACTATAGTTTAGTATTTATTTTGTGTGAATTTGTGTAATTAATTATGTAATTGTGTGTATAATTTGACGTGATATATTAGTTTATGTTTATTTTTATCAGTTGAGTGTTTTATGCTGTTTACTGTTGTTTTTAGGTGAAAATGGAAGAGAAAATCAGATATAGAGTGGGAAGTCACGAGAAGGGGAGCAGATCACGCCGTGACCATGAGTCACGTGACGTGATTGTACTAAGAAGAAAGAAGAAAAAGAGAAAGAAAAGGAAAGGAAGAAGGAGCTGCGAGAGAGACGAGTCACGCCGTGACCAGGAGTCACGTGACGTGACTGAAGAAGAGAAGCCAGCAAAGAAGGAAAGAAAGGAAAGAGAAGAAGAAAGAAGAAGAGTCACGGCGTGAGCATAGGTCACGCGACGTGACGCCACAGAGAGGCCAGGAAAGGAAGAGAGGAAAGAAGGAAGAAACGGGCAAGCGCGTTCTGTCGCGATCGCGACACCGTTGCGAGCGCGACAGAAACGACCGTTGGACGGTTTTGGGCCAAAAATCACTTCAAAAGTCACATATTTTCACCAAATTGTGCAACCATTCCCAAGAGACATCTTCAAGGGACATCAACTTTCAATCAACATCTATAAATATTAGTTTAAAGACAATAATAGAGGATGAATTTTTAGTAAAGTAATTTTCTGTATTTTAGTTAAACAATATTCTTTAGTTTTATTTTCTTATTTAGTTTTTTATGGTTTGAAGAAGAAGATCAAGGAGAAGAAAATCTGTTTCAAGAGATTTAGAAAAGGGTTGAAGAACTTCTATCTTATTCTCTTATTTTTATTTCTTCTCCAATACTTCTATGAATATCATTTTAATGAACTTGTATATTATAATTCTTTCTATTTCTATCTACTTTCATAATCTTTCATTGTAGATTCTCTATTAATATCTTTTGCATGATCTTTACAAGTTAAAGTAATTCGAGAGTTTGCTTTATCCGATATTTAATAGAGTTTCATTATTAAGATATATTCAAGAGATTGGTATATTGAGATAATTGCTATAGGTTAGTGTTTATTCTTAAAATATGTAATTAGAAACCTCTAATTCATTAATGAAAATTGTGAGTTAGAATTTTAATTATATGTTTTAGGCATTTTAATTCATGTCGAGAGAGTGAGTTAAAAGTTTATTCTAACTTGGCTTGCATGAAAGATGAAAGATGTTAATCTAAGTGATAGAATCAAGTTCATTGTTTTGTAATTCTTCATGATTTATTTTATCTTCTTTTGACTATCATTAACTAGGTTTAATTAGTTTATATGTTAGATTAGATTAAAACCAACTCTACCATTAATTAATCATTGTAAACAAGATTAAAATCAATTAGTAATAGTGTGTAACACGTTCCCTGTGGAATCGATATCTAAAGTACTATTTCGGTACACCGTATACTTGCGGTATGTTGCATCAGGGGGTTGTATTCCGCCCCTAGTTTTATTGTAATTTATTTTCATGCGCTTTTATTTACTTTATCTACCGCTTTCTTTATGTGATTGACATGCGCTTTAATTAAATTGCATTAAAATTGAATAAGAAATGGGATGAAACGCTAAATTCAAAACTCAATTATAAACTTAATCAAGGTATGAATAAATGGGAAGTCCCGAACCGTCTCTGATTTTTGGGCTCAATGAGGCGAGAGGACCATTTCAATGTTCCATTGGAATGGGACTTCCACGACACCTCTTGTGTCCCGTAAAAAGGCTTTAACTTGCATAGTCCTAGGCTCCATGAGGTAAGAGGGCCATCCTAATGTTCTATTAGGATGGGGCCTCCAAGACCCCTCTAGCTTGCCCAAAATGGACATAGCAGCGCTGTCTTAGGCTCACTGAGGCTAGATGACCTTTCCCAATGTTCTATTGGGTGGCAACTCCAAGAAACCTCCTTGTTGCCCAAAATGGACGCACTTGTAATTTCTTATAAGTTTTATGCAACTCTCTCGATTGCCCTGAAAGCAGGCGTTCGGGGCTCCCCGGGGTTAGGCGCGCGTCACAGGTGGTTGTCGCCATGTTGTCGGCTTGTTATCCTTTGTTGAAGTGGTAGTGTCGTGATCGTGCTAACCCTCCGTGGAGTGGTAGTACCGTCATCGTGCTAACCCTCCGTGGAGTGGTAGTACCGTCATCGTGCTAACCCTACTGAAGTGGTAGTGCCATGGTCGTGCTAACTTTTCGTAGAATGGTAGTGTCGCCATCGTGCTAACCCTTCTGAGATTTAAGGTGGTAGTATCGTGGTCGTGCTAACCCTTCCGTAGAATGGTAGTGCCGCCATCGTGCTAACCCTTCTGAGATTTAAAGCGGTAGTGCTGTGATCGTGCTAACCCTCTGTAGAGTGATAGTGCCGTTATCGTGCTAACCCTCCTAAAGTGGTAGTGGCGTGGTCGTGCTAACCTTCTGTAGAATGGTAGTGCCGCCATCATGCTAACCCTTCTGAGATTTGAAGTGGTAGTGTCGTGATCGTGCTAACCCTCCGTGGAGTGGTAGTACTGTCATCGTGCTAACCCTTCTGAAGTGGTAGTATTGTAGTCATGCTAACCTTCCGTAGAATGGAAGTGCCGCCATTGTGCTAACCCTTCTGAGATTTGAAGCGGTAGTGTCGTGATCGTGCTAACCCTATGTGGAGTGGTAGCGCCATCATCATGCTAACCCTTCTGAAGTGGTAGTGCCATGGTCGTGCTAACCTTCCGTAGAATGGTAGTGCCGCCATCGTGCTAACCCTTTTAAGATTTGAAGTGATAGTGCCGTGGTCGTTCTAACCTTCCGTAGAATAGTAGTGCTGCCATCGTGCTAACCCTTCTAAAGTGATGCCTTCTGTGAGCCCTTTGGTTGATTGCCCCCTAAGAGGTCTTTGGTTGATTGCCCCCTGAGAGGTTTGTGGTTGATTGTTGGATTGGTGTTTTGACTGATGTCATCACTCGCCTTTTGTCGGTGTCCGCATCGAATCTCTCTCGCTACAAAATTGGAAAACCAAATATGCAGGAAAAATAGTGAACATGCACGTAAAATGCATAGGTCATGCAGAAATACAGGATAAGAATTTATTTAAGTGGACTTAGAGATGATAGCCGGTCTGGCTGCAATTTGCAATAGGATCGATGTGTTTTGAAGCTGCTTTTGAATTTCATGCCTTTGGGATTTCAAAGTTCTCATCTGATACCTATAGTCTTTTTTTTTAAGGTAGTGTGTCCCTTGTGGATTTTCACACTAGCTTTTTTTAGCGGGAAATGCATCCTTTGCAGATTTTCACATAACCCTGTGCCTTATTTTTGCCTAGAATGGACCTAACCCAATCCAGAGGCTCTTTTTTTTCTATTTTTTTTATTGAAGGATAGACTACCTGTTTTCTAGTTTTCACCCTTTCCCTTTGCCTAACTTTTACTTCGAGCGCCAATTACGGTTTTTATCTCTAACGGCTCTTTTTTTTTCATTTTTTTTACAGATTGTAAGAGAGTCTAAAGTTGCTACTAGAGATTCTTCAAAGGCAATGAGCATGTACTTATGCCCTAAATCGTAGTCATATGAGCTTGATTTTTCTCATGATAGTGCTGTAGAATTGGATTTACAGTTGATAACAGGATGAGTCGGCTAAAAGAGTGGTAAGAGTAGGAGAGGGTAGATAGTAGACAGCTTTGATCATGTAAAGTGAACTGTTCTAATCATATCAACATATTATGGCGTAAATGCATATGTTTCAGTTTGATTTCATTACACATGATCACTATTTGGAATTAATCTCAAAAATACAAAATCTCATCTAATCTCGGGATGGATCTTGAAAACATCAAACTCCTATTATCAACCAGCCCTCTTGGGTTTTCATGAATGAAGATTTTCTCTCAGATCTCTTTTTTTTTCTCTCTTTCTTTTTTCTTGCCTTTGCCATGAAACCTCCTTCAGTTCGTTGGTGTTGATAGAACTTGCCTTTGTCTTTGCTAGCAGGGAAGGCTGCTTCTTCTAACGGTTATTCCTTTTTTTTCAGTATCAAAGACTTTCCCTTGACCCCTATGCAAACTGGCTAAGGTAGTGAGTTTCTTCGCTTAAATTTTGACCGTGAAAGTTTATAGCTTCCTTTTGATCGATTTGGTGGCTCAATTTCTATGAGATTGGGTTGAGATTGGGTTACAGGTTAGGCTTTAGTGGTTGAGATTGGGTTACAGTTTAGGCTTAGATGGTTTACGGCAAAATTGTAGGTTTTTTTTTTCTCTTCTTCTTCTTTTTTTTTTAAGTAGGGGCAAGACTTTTTTTTTTTTTTAGGTAATGGGCTGTCCTTCTAAGTTTAGCTATAAGGTTCCATGCTTTACTTATCTTGGTTTCAGATGGTTAAAGGTCAATCTTGATTGGCTTTGGAGTGATCATCTCAAATGGTTGGGAGGAAATAAATTCTAAGGCTTGGTTCTAATGAGCTATATATTTCTTGTGAAGGCCCAAAGTTTCATTTGTCTAACTTTTGATGTAGCCCTTTAATGAACGAAGTTTGATTTTGCTTGGCTGCATTGTATGTGCCCTAGATGTTGAGGAGGCAAAGGAATGGCTTTTGAAATTCTGCCCGTCATCATGTTGGCATGTTGAAGCAGCATCGCCCCCACAATGTCCTTGTCAATTGTCAGCATGTCATTCCATGTCCAGGCAAAGGCCCCCTTTTTTTTATTTATATCTCTCAGAAATTTCCTCTCTTTAGGAGTTATATCAGATGCTATCACGATTTTCTTTGGATTTTCCAAAGTCCTGCAATTAAATGCAGTGATATTTGTTGAGTTAATACAAATGGTTGTAATCATGTATAGCGAAATCATGAGAAACATAAGCAAAAACCATCAATATAATTAAAATGATCAGTACTGAATACACCATTATTGAAAAGCTCAAATATAAAGACAAACACATCTACTAAAGACAACTCCTAGCAATGCAGGTGCTACAACCAATGTCTTTCATCTGTCATCGGCTTTTATTTCCCCCTCTTCTCTAGGTAAGTAATCTCCTTATTGTTGATGAGATCCTAAATTCGGTCCCTCAAAATTCGGCACTGATTTGTTAAGTACCCAGTGTGTTGGTGGAAAGCACAAAATTGATCCGTTCTATGACCAGGTTTTCCTTGGCTTAAGGCAGGCCTAGCCGACAATGGCTATAATTTTCCCTTTTTCATAAGCTTCTCGAGCACCCAAGATAAGGATTTAATAGGTTAGAGCAATGCCTCCGAGTAGTTGATACTTCCCTTATCGAACCAACTTTTGGAATTATAGGGGCAGCAAAGGCCTTTTTGAAAGGTGCCTGAGTGGTTGAAAGCTTAGACTTCATGATTTCTTCCTCGAGATCACCCATTCTCTTTCCCAGATTCAAGAGATTGGACATACCTACTGATTGTAAATGATTTTAATCTTCTGTCTTTCCCATTTGTCTTGGCAACCATATCAAAAATCTTTTTGATGTATTTTTCAGGCCAAGATTTGAATCTGCCTCATATTCTGCCCTTGCTTTTTTGCTTTTTAAGACTTGTATCTCAGCTGGATCACACTCTGAAGCGAGTCTCTTACTTCTCCCATGCTCAAATGGTGAAAAGAGTAGAGGTTTGCCCCCGAAATAAATGACTTGAGGAGGTAGGTTAGCCGATGATCCTACCCTGAAAGTCTCCCCAACTTTGATTGGTTTGACTCGGGTAATAGAAGGCTCTCTAAGTTGTCTGTCAAAGGCAGTCATCATAGCGGCCATTTTCTCATTAAACATACCTAAAATCTTACTTTCAGACTTTTTTAGTTTCCTATCCAACTCCTCAGCAGTCAGGGTATAAGTTGTATCATATTCTCTGGGTAGGTTGGCCATTTTTAACTTTAAAGTATATTGTAAAGAAGATGATTCACTCTCAAAACCCCAAATCAAACACCAATTCCAGCACCTCAAAGAGCAAATTTGTCCTCACCAGTTGACCGTCGAAATCTCTAGTCCACTTAAATGAATCTATGATGGCTAAAAGATTTAAATTGTTAGAATGATACATGATGACATATACAATGCATGATCGTGCGTTATGGAACATTTACAACCACATACAAGCAAGTAGATCCTTTCAACCTTATTACTCCCACACATGAGGTAATACGGTCTCTTTCTTAGGTGGGCTTGATCCATGGGTTAACGGGGAACCCAATGGACGCGTATGGTGCTCGACGAAAAATCAGCAGCATAATATCTCTTAATTAATACGCATACGTATGAATTCTGGCCTTTACGTATTTAAACATTTCAACTAAATTAAGATGGGCTCACCGGGGGCATGAAAGCCTTTGATAAAAGACCATTTAATTTGGTTGATTTTGTTCAATATATAACGGCCCACATATCAAGCACAATATTATGGTACATTTCACCTAGGGGAAGTATCTATTGCCATTACATGAGCTTTGGTCAAAGGTGATGATACTTTAGGGTTACCCAAGCATGGTCCCTGCCAACGAGTCTAGCTCATTATGAGCGTAATGACCGGTCGGGTCTCCATTTGATTTACCATGATGGTACGAGACTTCGGCTAGTGATTATCCTTAACACTTTCCTACATTGAGTGAACATAGGGTCGTGCTTCAGGAACGCACCAGGGTAAGAATAAGGACCAAACTAGCATAGTTCTAAGCCTCTAAAATGATGCAATGCAATTTTCGAAGAGAGATAGAATTTTAGGTTTTAAAAACTCAATTATATATTTTAACCAAGACATTTTCAGAGCAAAGTCACAAAGTCCCCAGTGGAGTCACCACTGTGACGCGCGCCGAACCTAGCAAAGGCTCTCATAGGCGAGACCCGCTTTTAAAGCTCGAGGGATTGTTTCGCGTCTTTTGGTCTTGGGTAACATGAGACATTTTGGAATCCCCACCCAATAGAACATTGGAGAGTTCATCTAGCCTCATGACACCTTTTGGCACCTTTGAGATATTTTGGAGTCGCCACCCAATTTACGTGAAACTGGAAAAAAGTCATCTAACCTCTATGGTCTAAATCAGAGAAGGTGTTCGGAACTTCACTCTTATTTATGCCTTGGTTAAATATAAGGGAGTTTTTAGATTATAAAATTCCATCTCTCTTCTCAAGCGATTAATGCAATTTATTAAAAGCGCATTTCAAGTATCAAGAAAGCGATAAAATGAAAGCGGTAAATAAAGCGGTAAACATGCAAACACACCATTTATAAAGAAGAAATTGGGACAAATACAATCCCCTAAATGAAAAGAAAAGCTGAATAAAATTTTAAATAGAAATTGGGACAAAATACAATCTCCAAGTGAAAGACAATAAAATTGCTCAAAAAATAATTAATTACAAGGGCACACAAGATATATGAATATAAATTTAAAACAGACAAAACAAAGTCAAACATAGAAAATGACATACATAAATCGGGATATTTATTTGGTTTAGGAACATTGGTTCCCTCATGCTTATTTAAAAAGGGATCGAAGAGTTATTTTGACCATTGAGTCGAAAACCGGGATGAGTGATCCCATTTTTAGAAGATTTTAACTCTTCATTTTATTGAAGACATTTTACATTTCTTGGATAAAATGAGGGACATTGGTCCCAATTTTATTAATAAAATCCCAATTTAGTTATAAAAATATTTTTGTGATTTTTTAAATTACACGCGTATAAAATACAAGAACAAACACAATCACATAAATGGAGATAGGGAAGGCCTCACCCAAGTGATGTAAACTCCTACGCGTCGCGACCCTTTCATTTGGTTACGAAAGCACTCAAGTAAGCACACCACATTTTAAACCAAAATAAAAAAAACAACAATACGAATGTTAGCAATAATTCTAAAATTAACTAAAAATGAAGATAAGAGAAATCTAGAATAAAATTAATACACAAGCAGAAAATGAAGTTAAATTAAACACATTAATTTAATATACAAACAGCACATATAAAAAGATAATTAAAAATCATGCAAAAATATGGTAATAATAATGATAATAACTAAATCATGAAATTTCATAAAAAAAAAAAAAAAAAAAAAAAAAACTAAATCATGAAATAACACCATGCGAAATATAATGACAGTAATAAAAATAATGATAATAATAATAATAATAATAATAATAATAATAATAATAATAATAACAACAACAAAAACAACAACAATAATAATAATAATAATAATAACAACAACAACAACAAAAATAACAACAAAAACAACAACAACAACAACAACAACAACAACAACAATAATAATAATAATAATAATAATAATAATAATAATAATAATAATAATAATGAAATTAAATAAATAAACAAGAGGAAGGCAATCAAACACGTAATAGAACATAATAATATTTGAGCATAAATAAAAAAGACATCATAAAAAATCACAGTAAAAAAGAAAATCAGCAAATCTTATTTTTCACCCCCAACATCATATATATTTATCCATTTTCATACCAAAAACAAAACAAATATTGAAAACTCATGCTAAAAAAATAAATCTCAACTCAAAAACACGTATTCATCAATGGAAGAAAAAATAAATAAACTAACATAAATAAAATGAAATGAGATAAGAAAAAAAATGGATCCAACAATCTTTACTCTCATATTTGATGATATAAAAACAAGATGTCTTGATCTAGTTCCCCTTGTCAAGATTTAAGAATAAACTCAAAAAATTCAAGAAAATCTTAAGTTTTTGTCTCAAAAAAACTCAAGAACACCAAAAATTAAAAGTAATTTTTTTTTATATTTGTTGTTTAATTTGATGAGAAAACCCAAGTAAAGGAAATTAATTTTCTTTTCTCAAGTTTCCAAACTCAACAAATATTTTTTAGATCTAAAAAAAATTAAAATGAATCAAAACGGAAAGTTTTTAGATCTAAGAAAAAAAAAATCAAAGAAGAAAGTTTTTGATCTAAGAAGAATCAATGAACCGTGAAGAAAAATTTTTGATGTCTAAGAAAAATAGGTTCTTATTATTCTTAAGAATACTTATTTTCTTTCTCTCTCAAAACCCTTAGAAAAAAAAAAATCAATTCCCTTAGAAAAAAAAATTTTTTTAGCAAAAAAATCCATCCTCCCAAAAATGAAGAATCCTCCCGTTATATTTTTTTCAAACTCCATTTTTTTCAACTAACCAAGTTCTCATTCAGATTTTTTTAAGACAAATCTTCCCCTAATTTCGACCAAAAACACCCAAAATTCAAAATAAAATCCCAAAAGTCAAATTTTTACAATTTATATTTTTATTATTATTTTTTATTTTTTTATTTTATTTTTTTTAACTTTGGCACCGACATAATTTGACTAACCTTTGTCAAAATTCAACAAAATTTCAAAAATCCCCAAAAAAATCATTTATTGTCCAAAAAATGTCAAAAAATTGATTTTCGGCCGAAATTAGTGCTAGTGGGCGAAAACGGGCGAGAGGGGCGGCCAGCTGCGAGAGCGCGCGTGAGGCACCGCTGTGCCCAAGCCTCATGCACGCGTACGCTGCGCATAGGCCTCTTGTGCACTGCGCGCTCCCCGCAAGCACACCCGCCAGCATGTAGGCAGCCCCGTGCGCCACCGAAATATATATATTTTTTTTTAAAATTCAGAAGGTAAAAATACAAATACAAACAAAAATAAAAAATAAAAAAATAAAAATAAAAATAAAGATAAAAATAAAAAATAAAAATAAACATTTATAAGCGTTTTGAGACAGATAAAATAATTTGACAAGGAGACGATCAATCCTTATTTTGTTGATTATGAATTGGTCTTTATTTTCATCATTGAGTAATCCTAATCTTGGACCACCTCGGGAGCCGGTGTCTACAGTTACCCAGTGATGAAAATGATATTCGCTCCTAGGCAAAAAGGTTACAAGTAATGATTTCCTTGTTGAAACCTCCTTTCTGAATAAAATTTTTTATTTTGTTTTTAAAGTTTTTGAGGGCCCGCCGCCGCGGGCTGCACAGTGCACGTGAAACGGCTCCTACGGGCAGCACGTGTCAAGCGTAGCGCCCGCGGGCAGCAATCAAGGCTAAGCATAGGCAGTGCGCGAGTCTTGGCGTGCAACCTCCAGTGCGAGAAGCCTCATGAGGCCTCGCAAAGGGCGCACACGAAGTGCGGCCTCCTGCTAGGCCGCACCTCGCGACGCAAAGGCCGCACGCGAGGTGCAGCCTGGAGCCCACACCTCGCGATTGTGAGGTGCGGTCTCCTGTGAGGTCGCCACCTCGCGCGCGAGGCGCGGCCTACCTCGCGCGAGGCCACACCTCGTGTCTGTGAGGCTCGGCCTCCAGGGCGGGGGCCACACCTCGTGCATCCTCTACCTCCTGCGGACTCTATTTTTCCTGGTTTTTTCACTGTTTTTCAATTAAAATAAAACTCAAATTCTCTCTTGATTTTTCCAAAAGGATAAAAACTAGATTTCTAAAAGGATAATTAGGACTTTAATTAGGATTAAACTCCTAAAAACCTAATTGCTCCTGGGATCATATAAAAAGAAAAGTAAACACCATTAAAGGAGGGAGCATTTTAACAACGACTAAAAAAAAAGAAAAAAAATTCAAAAAGAGAGAAAATATTTTCTTAAGTTTTTGGGGAAATTCGAAGACTGATTCTGGTGCCAAGAAAAATTAATTCTTGGTTTTTAATTTTCAGTTCTCATCATTTGTTTTCAAAGAATAAAAGTTTTTAACTTCAACTTTCTTAATTCTTTTCTTCAAGCCATCAACAGGAAGTCTATCTTTCTTCTTTTTGCTGCAAGCATCAAAGCTCTGAGGGTAAATACACGGGCTTGAGCCAATTCTTTTCTTTTCCTATTTTTGTCGTTCATATGTTTTCTCCACTGTAAGTTGCTGTAAATTGTTATTAATTCATTTATTGTTCTATGTAGGGGTGAGCAAAAAAAACCGTTGGACTTGGTTAACCGAGAAACCGAACCGAAACCGATCCGAAAAATAGGTTAACCAAACCGATATTTATGATTAACGGTTAGTATTTTACAAAAACCGATATTAATGGACTGGTTTTTCTTTTTTAGCTTATAAATTGGTTAACCGAACCGAAACCGATAAATGAACATCCCTATATTTTATTAATTATATTTTACTCTTTTTTTATTTTTATTATAATTTTTTATTTCATTATTTTCATATTTAATTATTTATATCCTTTTAATTTTCATTTACTTTAAAATATTTCAATTTCATTTTAGTTTTTTTTAAAGTTATTTTAGTTAATTTATTAATTGTTCAATATATACATATTTAGTATTTCTTATTATTTCCCGATATATCAATTTTTTATTAATTAAAATCAAAATATATTCGAAAAGTTATATAAAATTAATATATTAACTAAAAATTTCAAATAAAATAAAATTTTTAATATATGTGAAAATAATATTTTTGAATATTTTTAGTTTATATTTGTTGTTTGAATATCATATTTAATTATTATGTTGGATTATATTTATTTTCTAATTTTAAATTTTAAGTATTTTCGACAATTTAATTTTTTTATAAATGCATTTTATAATTATAGTGGTTAACCGAAAAATATTGGTTAACCGGTCTGAAAATCCGAAACCGATTGACTGGTTAACCGATGGTAATGGACTGGTTAATAAACTAAAATTTCAAAAAATCGATATTAATGAACTGATTTTTTTTTGCCTCATGGACCGGTTAACCGGTCCATGCTCACCCCTAGCTGTATGTCATAATTAACATGAAATTTAGATTAATTTAACTAATTTATTTACATGATGCATGCAATGTAATTTAACTCTATAGAATATTTTGTAGTAACTTTACTTTCCATTTGATTTTATTTTTTGGTCATTCATTCACTCTGTTATTTTCAGTTTTTTATCAAATATTATTTTTCATGGTAAATGCTTTTCTCAATTAGAATTGGTTACTGTATATACTTCATTTAATTGCTTTATTTTTGTTATTATATTATTTAACATATTTGCCTTATTTAGTTTCATTCCATATTTTGTTTAATTGGCTAACATTATTTTTATTCTTGTTTTTGCTGTCCACTAAACGTGTTTGGTTCGCTTTGAGCGACGTTCCTGTGCAAGTTGGAGAATCAAAAGATTAGGAGCCTTCAAGTTTGGTTTGCATTTTAATTTCCTTATTTTTCTTATTTTATTATTTTGTTGTGTTTTATGCAAAATAGTATATTTTTTTAAAAAAAAATGCACTTATTTCATAGAAACTCACGTTTTTTAAAATAATAAAAATTGGGATTTCTATTAATAAAATAGGACCATTATCCTGATTTTAGCCAACAAACTTTCACTTTTAAAAGAGAGTTAATTTTCATAAAATGGGATCAATTATCCCTATCATTTTTATAGCCTAAAAATAACTCTCAGATTTTTAAGCTAACACAAAGGAACTAGTGTTCCTAAAATCTAATAAATGTCCCGATTTATGCATGATGTATTTTATTTTATTCTTTCTTATGTATTATTTATTTTGGGCCCTTGTAATTAATTTTTTGGGCAATTTTATTATTTTATTTATTTACGCTTTTATTATTTTGGGGGATTGTTCTGTCCTATATTTTTCACTTGTAATTTCTTTATTGCTTTCTTTACTGCTTTCCGAATATGCTTGAAATGCGCTTTAAATTTATTGTATGATAGTGTGAGAAGGGAGATAAAATAATTAACTCTAAAAATTCAGTCATATAACATTATCCATAGGTATAAATAAAAGTGAGGTCCCGAACTCTCTCTGGTTTTGGCCTCATAAGGTTAGAATTCATTTCCCAATGTTTTATTGGGTAGCGACTCTATGATACCTACCTTATGATTCCCAATAGACGCTCTCGTAGATTGATTGCCAACGATGGAATAGGGGTGATTCCCTATCCATTGCGAAGCGACCGGCTATCACGAGTCTTAATGAACCTCCATCTGGTCTTGAGTCCTAAAAGTGGACTTCTGAGAGTGAGGCGAATGCCAAGTTGGGGTTCGCGCGCGTCACACGGTCTCTATTTGATATTACAATATCTATAATACAAATTATTATGACTTAATAATCATCTCAAAAATTCTTCATGTCGATTGACTTATAACTATCTAAGGTTACTATTCATTTAGTCAAAATTTCGGTAGTATAATGGCTATATACTTAAGCTACCCATCCTACAAACCAAACAGTACTCGCCCAATTCAGGGGCACAACAACATATAACATCACAACACATTCATAAACAGTCCAAAATTCACGTCATCCATCAATATCATCTTACCGTCCAAAATATATAAATGTTCATATACATGCCTTAATAATACACAACCATAAATCCTTCCATTTACATATACATGCCAATAACTTAAACATACAAAATATTCTTTAACTATATCCTTCTCCGGTCAGCTCCCAAAATATCAAGGTATGCTTGCTCCAAACGTCCTATGGGGTTCCTACACGCAGTCAATAAAAACTACGTGCTGAGCATTAAATATGCTCAATGGTGGTTACAAATCCAAAGATTTCCACTAACTTAATGATACACACATGAATACATATTTTAAACATTTTAAGTCATTACATATATTATTAGTCATTTTCCATACCACAAATATTTTTATTGCTATTCTATAATTTTACTAGTTGATGTCCCATAAATAATTAATTTATCTTATTTTCAAGTTTAATTCATTAATAACCTTATTTATTCAATTAATCATTCATTATCACTTAATTTCACAATTAATTCTTATATTTCTATTCAATTACATTTTAATACTTAACATTATCATCAACAATTCGCAATTTAGATTAAATTGGTAATAATTTGCATAATTACCATTTTACCTCTAATTCTTTTAAATCTTTACATTTAAGCCCATTTTCACTTCAATTCTCATTTCACTTCATTATTGCTCATTTTCACTTGAACTCTCTTCTTAGTGATTATTTACACTAAAATATGTACTACCAATACAATAAAATTTACATTATTTTTTATACATTTCCATATATATTATTATTAACATTATTACTATTTATTTATTTGTTCATTAATCCTCCATTATAAATTAATTACATAAATAACATTCATTTTACTAACCAATTACATTTTAGATCCTTTAATTCACACTATTTACATCAATTTACATTTTAGTCCCTAAACAAATCACTGAATTACAATATTGCCCTTCATTTCTTATTTGTTTACAATAATGCCAGTAGTTAACCAATTTCCACCATTAATTTATTATTTGACTTACAATTTACCATTTAGTCTTATAAATATTATTTTCATATCAAATTAAATTTTAGTCCAGATACAATAATCAATTTTACTAATTTATTTCATGTTTTTTCTTATTTAACCTTATTAACTATTAAATTTACTTTTTTGCCATATAGTCCCTAAATCTTTTTAAATTCTTACAATTAAGTCCTTTTTCACTCTTTTTCTTATTTTAACTCTCATTTACTAAATTTTTTATTCATTTTTACCATTATTACCCTTTTTCACTATATTTCTCAAACAATTTCATATTAATCCATTTCTTTAAATTTGTCCCTAGTATCATCTAGTAGAAGTCACTAGACTGGATATGCAGGACAGGGCCCCAAAGCTTTAAACCTACCAAAGTGGCCACTTAGGGGCTAGATTGCGCTTCGATAGTGTCGGAGTGACCACTTAGGGACCAAATTGTGCTTCAATGATAATACATTTACTTTTTTAACATTTAATATTCAACAGTATACTATGACACTATAAGTAGATCGTAATTGGTCTACAATTGCGAGCCGCCGTGACTCGCTATCCCAATACATTATATCGTCCCTATGGCTTGCCAACTATATCTTGAGCTAAATTTAATTACCAGACCACTACTAAGGGCATGTACAGTCTTCATTCAGTTCTTTTTCCATTTGATACATAATTAGAATTAATAGTACAATAGGTATTATCATATCATATAATTGGGTCTACACATCATTTCTATACTCAAATAATTATTTCACTGCTAAATCATTTCCAATCCATTCATTTATCAATTTTATCACTTATCATGCCATTAAACTCATTTAAACATAACATATTATATGGTATCACCTTCAAAATATGATTATAAGGTTAGATTTAATTTATAATGCATATCTCACATACTTTATACATAAATATAACTTAAAACCATACTTTAATAATGGAAAAGGACGAATTTTGATTTTGTAACCACAAACCTCAAATTCTTGCTCTAGGCTTCTCAAACTTCCTTTTCCTTGCCTTAAACCTTAGATGTGCCTTCCTCTCCTTGAATTTCTAACCATGGCCGAATATGATACCCATATAAACCATGATTATTTTGCTTTGTTTTTGCAATATAATTACATAAACATGATCTACACATCTTAATCTACCTATTTGAACCATTGAACCAATTTAAAAACATCAATTTCTCTTACCTTAAAATTATGCCCAAACTTTGAATCCTTGATTTTTCTCACTTTAAACCTTTCAAATGAGATCGAAAGACCACTAATAAGTTGTAGAAGAGCTAAACTTTAGTTAGAAAGCTTGGATTTCGGGAGAGATGTGGAGAGAATGGAAGAAATTTGGTGGAAGAAAATGGATGCACAATTCAGCCAAGGAAGAAGGGAGGTTGTAACGCACAGGGAACCCGCTTGGTTACCCAAAGGCTCATTTTTAGGGTCGAAGAGGGTTCACGTCTAGATCTTAGGTAACATGAGATATTTTAGAATCCCTACCTAATAGAATATTGGGTAAGTTCACCTAATCCCATGAAACCTTTAGGCACCTTTTAGGTATTTTGGATTATCCACCCAATTTAAAATTGGAAAAGTTCGTCTAACCTCTAGGGTCTAAATCAAAGATAGATTCGGAACTTCACTCTTATTAATGCCTTGGTTAATTTATAAATGAGTTTTTAATATTAAATTTTCATCTTTCTCTCACACTTTATGCAATTTTAATTAAGGCACACATCAAAAATCGAGAAAAGTGGTAAACAGTGATAAATAAATAAAATGAAAGACAAGACATAAAATGAATTACAAGATGAAAATCTGGGACAAAAAATGCAATCTCCCAAAATGTAAAATTAAAATAAAATAAATAAAACACATACATAAAATGAGGTATTATTTGAAATAGGAACATTGGTTCTTTCATGCACATTTAAAAAATTAAAGAGTTATTTTTAGGCATTATTAAGAAAATCGGGATGAGTGATCACATTTTGAGAAAAATTAACTCATCTTTTAAAAGTGAGATTTTATTGGTTTAAAATGAGAACATTGGTCCTATTTATTAGAAAAACTCAATTTATTAATAAAAATATCTTTATTATTTTCTTTTTAACGTGCATAAAATAAAATAATTTTTTTACAAATTAAGCTAAAATAATAAAATAAAAGCCAAAATAAAGAAAAATAACCAAAATAATAAAAAATATAAATCAAACCAAAAAAGATGACTTTGTTCTCTGGATCCCCTCATTCGCTCGTAGGAATGCTCAAACAAGGAAGAAAATATAGATTGCAAACAAAATAAAAATAAAATAAAATTAATGTTAGCAAATAAATCTAAAAAATCAATTAAATCATATAAAATAATAAAAATAAATATTACAATGGCAAAATAATATTAAAATCATGGAAAAGGATCAAAAACAGGACAAAACGGACTAAAAGGATCGAAAACAGGACAAAACGGATCAAAATACACAAAAGGACAAAAATAAAGATGAGGTGCGGCCCCTCTTGAGGTGCGAGCAGGCCGCACCCCACCTCCTTCTCGGACCTTATGGGCAGGAGGTGAGAAAATGGGCACACTATTTCAAATGATTTTCACATATTATAACATGATTTTCATGCAAGAAACTTGAAATAACATCTAAATATACAAATTAAAACAAAAAAATAAACAAAATATCACATATTAAAAAGCTTCAAAATGTTCATCAATGGTGGAAATAAAAGGTGGAAAACTATTTAAACCATAATTCTTTACCCCCAGAATTATCAATCTGGAAAAGGTAGATCGTGAATTATTTTTCTTGTCAAAAATCTACAAGAATCAAATTAAAAACCAAAAAGAACTCAAGCTTTCTCTCTCTAAAAATTCAAGAAGTTATTTGAATAAATAAAAGAAAATTTCATAATCTCCAAAAAAGAGAATCGATTTCTCTCTCTTTAGTATTGTTTTTTTTATCACAAGCAAAAGATTTTAAGAAGAAAAATCAAGAATAAAATCGTTTTAATCTCTCTCAAATCTAAAAAATCACATATGAAGTACCCCCCCCCCCTTTCTCTCTCTAAAAATTCTATTTATACCATTTATGAAGAAAACCTAGAGATTTCAGGAAGAAAATTTGTATTTTAATCAAATTCTTACTTATTTAAATTTTTAAAAAAAAACCTTGAAAATCCCTGAAAAAAGGGATTAAAAATCAAACATTGCCCAAAAAATTGATTTTTGGCCAAAATCAGCTACCAGGTGGAAAGGGGCGGGCAGGCGCATGCTACATGTAGGCGGCGCAAGCACGGCCTGCACACGAGGGCCAGCCTTTGCGTGCGACTTGCGCTCGAGGGCCGGCCTTCACGCACGAAGGCTAGCCTCTTGCTGTCCAGTCCCACGAGGACCGGCCTGCAGCCAATTTTTTCTTTCTATTTTATTTATTATTATTTTTATTACAAAATAAAAATAATAACAAAAAAGCAATCTTAATAAGTGTTAGGATATGGTTTTATAGTATGTTTAGGTTGTTTTTGTTTAATTCTAATTTTATTTTGCTAATTTAATGTAGGTTTTCCTTATGTTTTTGCATTTATTTTGAAAGAGTATGTTCATGTGTTAATTATGTGTTTTTGTGTTAAATTTGGGTGATTTAGAGTAATTTTTATGAAGAAATATGCTTAAGGGGACAACAGCTGACCAAAGCTGGGACCAAAGTTACAACCAAAGCAAGGTCTAGCTTTGGTAAAGAGCAATTCTTGAGGAAGAAACTCACGGAAAAGGCAGAAGCTTACCAAAGATGAGACAAAAGCTGGAACCAAAGCTAGCTTCAGCTTTGGTAGAGGGAAAATAACTGACAAAAGCTGAGACCAAAGCAAGACCCAGCTTTGGTCGCAGCTTTGATCAGTTATCTGATGTGTTTTTAATTCCTTATTTTTATAGATTTCTAATTCAAGTGGGACTCTTAAGAAGGGATTAAAAGAGGGGACGGCGGCGCATTCAAGAGGAGATCTTAACCTATTTTTCGAGAGAGAAAACACGAAAAAACTCAAGGAGAAACACAACAACAAAAAGATTACAACAGCAAAAGAAGGAAATCAGAGAATTTGGAGAAACAAACTGCTGGTGGCCAACCCAGATCTTGTTCTTTCTCTTCCTCTGTTTTGAAACCTGTTGTAGACCTATTCTCCATCGTGTTCTTCTTCTTTTCTCTTTATTTTATTTTGTTTTCCCTTATTATGATGATGTGTAAGGTGGATTTTAGTTTTGCTTTGGATTTTTACATTATCACGAACTAAATTCCATAGTTAGGGCTATGGTGGATCTTGGCTTTAAAACTATGTAATTTATTTTGGGTTTTATGCATATGATTGATTTTCTTATTTGAGATTATGTTTTTATTATGATTAATGCTTGTTGGAATTGATTAATTCAACATGAACTTAATCAATTAATTTACTTGACCAATTGGATTAATTGATGGATAAAATAAAACATAGCTTGGATTGAAAATATGAATGATCAAACTTATTTTTGTCCTTGTGGTTTTTGATTTTTATCAAGGTTTTTTCCATTGAACTTAATGCTTTCTAATTTTAGTTCTTTTACTTGATCATTTGGAAGAATTAACTTGAGATTAGGGTTAAAATACCATGATTATTGGATTTTGATTAATTTGGGGAAAAATCACCATCTCATGTGAATTATCATTCTTTTGCATAAAAACCTAGAAAATTACATAGTTGAGAAGTTAAGTGAAACCCAAGTCCTAACATTCATCATATTTATTAATTCTTTTCTTAAAATTAGTGTTAGATTATTTATTCATTTGTTAGCATAGTTTAACTTAGTTTCATCTTCAAATATTGTCTATCTAAATAACATAAGTATTTGAGAATTCTAGTAATTGTTAGGTTGTTCCCTGAGGACGATATCTGGATTCACTGTCCTTTACTACTTGCACCGACATAGTACACTTGCTCTTAGACTTAGTTTATTTTGCCCGTGTCAAGTTTTTGGCCCATCACTTCTAACCCTTTTGCCTACGAACAAGCATATAATTTTCATCATTGGGTGACCTAGATCTTGGCTGCCTCGGGACCCATTGTCTATAGAGGAGGAGCTGCTGGATTTTTAGGGATTTCTGTAGAAAAATAAAATATTTGGGGTATTTATAGGTGGTTTATTGGGCTGGGCCTAGTCTAACCAAGTTGGTCTAACCATTTCAAGCCCATTTTTTATGTTATGGCCCATTAAGTAACTCTAAATTATTTCTCTTACTTTTCAAGCTCAATTTCTCCCAAAATTAGTTTCATAATTCTTAAAATATATAAATTAGCCTCCATATAAAATTTCAGCTCAATCAAAATCCATTTCCAGTTCGGTTCACTTAAAGCGTCCCGATTAGACAATTTTCAGTGTTACCGTAAAATTTACTTTTCACTATCAAAAATTTATAAATATTATTCTAAGTCTATCCATGCCCTTAGAACAGTTTATAGAGTTCATTTGCTATATTTAAAAATTCGGTCAAACCTAGTTACTATTTAAACCGAACTAGAGGTTTTTTTTTTATTTTTGACTTTTAAGGACCTATTTGACCTCGTTTTAACTCTAAATTACATTTTTAGACTCCATATAACTCGTACTTCCCTATGGTCCAATAAAATATTTTTCTCCCCCAGGAACCCATCCTAGAATTACTCTCATCTACGCACATTTAACCTCAGAGTTCAGATAGGATCTAGTGCATTAATGCTGGTACATTCACACCAGAATATACTATTCACACTCATGAAACACTACTCACAACTAACTTAGTATTTAGGCTATTACAATTCTCCTGCATTTAAAGAAAATTTCGTCCTTGAAATTTTACTTAATTGCATGCATAAATTTCAAACTTTACTAGTATATAAGCTTAACATTTAAAAAGAAAAATCTTACCACTAGTAGTTTCTATAGTATTATGTTCTTCCATAGCCCTAACAACGTACAATCGAGCATTTGATTGTTCTTGTGTTCCTTGGAAAATTTTCATAAATTGTCTAGTTGCTTGAGTGTTCATGACTGTTCCTTTGTTATTTCTTCTCTGAGAAGTTGCTTCCGACTTCTGTGTAGGTATGGTCGCTACTGACTGAGTTTTTGGACAATCTCTCTTAAAATGTTCTATAAATCTTGTAGATACCGGGTCCCAAGGCGGTCCAAAATCAGGGTTACCCGATGATAAAAATGATTGCTTGTTCGAAGGTGAAGATGTTAGAACTAATGTTTCCCTTGTTGAAGACCTTCCTTTTAAATAAAAAATAAAAAATAAAAAATTGAATTTTGGGAAAAAAAATTATTTTGGTTTTGGGGCTTCTGGTGGCTTGCGACCGCTCGCTAGCGCGACGAATGCAAAGTGCAGGGCCTGCTGGCAGTGCACGAGGTGCCTCGCGTGACACGAGGCATGGCCTCCTGCATGAGGTCGTGCCTCGCGGTCTTCTGCGTGCGGCCTCCCGCGAGGAGGCCACACCTCTTAGCCTTCCACGAGGCCGCACCTTTCGTTGCGAGGTGCGGCCACTCGCTTGCGGGCAGCCTTCCCCTGTCCCTTTCCCACCTACGAAAAAGCTATTTTTGGGATTGTAAAATCTATTTTTTTCATGCTTTGGTGATTTTTGGAAAAATGGGTTGAGGAAAGAGGTTTTTGTCCTTTCCTTTCAAGGAGAGAAGGAAAAATAAAGGGGAGGATTTGTTTTCATTGGAGGGGGGTTGTCTTAGAAAAAAGAGAGGCAGACGAGGGAGGGAGGTTGTCTTAGAAAAAAGAGAGGCAGACGAGGGAGGAAGAACAAAAAAGAAAAAAGGCATTCTTCTTGGAAAATTTTAGATTTAATTCTTCTTCGTCTTAAAAGGTTTTTGTTCTTTGATTAACTTGAGTATAGAAAACTAATTTCCTTAGCTTGGGCACTCCATTAAAATCATTTTCTTGAGTTTTTTTTTATGTTGAAAACTTGAGTTTTTTTCCTTGAATATTTTTGGTGTTTATCACTGCAAAACTTGACGAGGGAGATGAATTGAGACATCATTTCTCCACTTTATAAATTCTGAGGGTAAAGATTCTTGGACTCATTTTTCATCATCACATTTTGTCTCAGTTTATTTTTTACGGTTTTGACTAATACATGAATGATGGTTTAATGAACGCATGTTTTCTTTTTATTGGTTTGAGATTTATTTTTTTATATAACTTTCATGATATTCCTTCTATGTGTAAATGCTAATGCTTTTTATTTACTGCATGTTCATTTATCTTCTTCGTTTTCCTTCACCTAATTTCATTGGTTTGTTATGGACATTATTGATATTAGTATTTATTATTCTTGCTACTATTGTTAACATTATCATTATTACTTTTTACTTTTTTTTTGTTATAATTATTATTATTATTATTATTATTATTATTATTATTATTATTATTATTATTATTATTATTTTATATTTGTATTTGTTGTTACTATTGTCATTATTCTATTGTTGCCATTGTTATTATTATTGTTATTTTATTATGATCATCGTTATTGTTATTACTATTATATTTTTACATGGTTAGTTTTTAATCCTCTTGCATATTAGTTGCTTGTGTATTAAGCTTAATGTGTTCAATTTAGTTCATTTTATTCTCTATGTGCATGTCGACCATGTCTTATATTTCTTTTATTTTTATGTTTATGCGGTTAATTTTAGGATTATCACTAATATTTTTATTATTGTTTTTCCTGTTTGGGGTTGAAATGTCATTTCGTTTGTTTGAGCGTTTTAGGAGACGACATCACTTGGGTGAGACCTTACCTACCCCTTGTTTGTGTGATTGTCTTTGTTTTCAAATAAAGTATTTTATTTTGTACACGTGTCAGTTAAAAAATTACAAAAATATTTTTACAACTAAATTGGGATTTTTATTAATAAATTAGGACCAATGTCCTCTATTTTAGCGAAGAATGCAAAATGTTACGGATTAAAACGAAGAGTTAAATTTTCTAAAAATGGGATCATTCATCCCAGTTTTCAGGCCAATAGCAGAAATAACTCTTCGATCCCTCTTTTGATTAATTTTGCATGATTGTTTAACTTTATGTTTATATATATCTTGTGGGCCCTTGTAATTAATTATTTTTGGGGCAATTTTATTTAGCTTTTCCTTTCATTTGTGGATTGTATTATGTCCCAATTTCTTCTTTGTAAATGGCATGGATTTGTGTGTTTATCGCTTTATTTACCGTTTTCTTTAACAGCTTTCATTTATCGCTTTTTTAGTGCTTGAATTGTGCCTTTAATAAATTGTATTAATCGTGTGAGAAGAGAGATGGAATTTTATAATCTAAAAACTCATTTATAACTTAACTTAAGGCATTAATAAGAGTGAAGTTCCGAACACTTTCTCTAGTTTATACCATAGAGGTTAGATGACCTTTCCTAATTTCTTGTAAATTGGGTGGCGACTCCAAAATACTTCAAAGGTGCCTAAAGGTTTCATGAGGCTAGATGAACTTTCCCATTGTTCTATTAGGTGGGGATTCCAAAATGTCTCAAGTTACCCAAGATCAAATGACGCGAACCAATCTCTCGAGCCCTAAAAGCGGGCCTCAAAAAGAAGGCCTTCCCAGTTCGGCACGCATCACATATCCACATCTAATATAAGCTATAGTTATCCTCTAACACTCCTCGAAACGTCTTCTACCTCAATGCTCACAATTACGTATGGTATCTTTATTAGGGTTCCTAGGTGCACTAGCCATTGAAGTGACTAGAGCATCACTACCAAATGGATTTTTCTCACTGCGGTTTGATGCTACTAGAGCACGATTTTATGAAGAAGGAGGCCCTTTAGGTTTCTTACTCTGCCCTCTGAACCACTGGACTGATCCGGCTTTCTTTTATGCTAGAAGCTAGTCTTTCTCTCCATCTCATCTGCCTAGCTTTTACCTTTATAGCTGCTTCAATCAATGATCTCATATCAAGATGCCTTTGAGCCCCAACAATTTGTCCTCAAGTTATCATCCAAACAGGCACTCAAGCTCTTAAAGTCACATTCATACTCAGCAACTGTTTTATTTCTCTGCCTAAGCATCCATAAAGCATCTTACATGTAAGCTTTATACTTAAACCCAATATACTTCTTCTCAAATTGCTCCAAAAAGAACTCATATGACAACTGATCTACAGGGGTATGCTTGCGAACCAAATCCCACCATATGTATGCAGGATCCTGAAGTAAAGCAACTGTACCTTCAAACATCTCTTTTGGTGGGCTATCTGTAATCTCATACAATCTCTTTGTCCGGAATAGCAATTCCTCAACTTGAATTGGAGTTAACAGATCATGCCGAAAGAAATCTTCTGCTACTAATCTTTTCCTTTTACTACTAATATTTTCAATTACTTCAATATCGGTTTCCTTTTTGGTGTAGTTGGAGGCTACTCTGGTGCCTAGGGCTATGGTGACTGACCCTGATGTGTATGCAGTCATTGCTGAATATAGTCCGCCATCAAATTCAGAAAGTCAGGCTAAGGTAGAGGAGGTGGTACAGCAGGTGGAGTAACTTCTGGCTGTGTAGTCTCAGCTCGCCCAGCACTATATAGAAGCTGCACTTTCAGCTTCACCCTCACGACATCCTTCTTCAGAGGCCACGTTCACTACATAACAAAAAGTAGCAAGCATATATTAACCTCATAACACTTTCATTCATCATTTGGCATGTATATGCATTTAATCAAATCCTTTAACCCCCACTTTGATCTTAAAATTGACTAAACCGTGCTCTAATACTATTAAAATGTAACACCCTTATACTATACGTACGCTACGCTTAGTTATACATTTACAAAGATTGTATAGAACTAGCTGTCATATGACAATCGCAGTACGCTGGTATTTTTTTTTTTTACGTAACCATATATGTCTTTGACCCCAATATATAAAAATCGGTCTCCATTTGATATTACAATATCTATGATATGAATTATTATGACTTAATAATCATCTCAAAAATTCTTTTTGTTGATTGACCTATAAATGCCCATGATTACTATTCATTTGGTCAAACTTTCGGTAGTATAATGGCTATATACTTAAGCTACCCATCCTGCAAACCAAACAATACTCATCCCAATTCAGGGACACAACAACATATAACATCACATGTTCATATGGTTGTGTTGTGACACTCCATAGCCATCGTAGTAAAGCTCTACGTGCAGTTAGGGTGTGTTACAGAGGATTTCAAAGGCCGGATACTGAGCCAAATTGCATCTCATTCCAAGTTAGAGGGGTGCCCTATGGTATCAGCCAATAGGAGTTTGCTGAGGCTATGCAACTCCCGATAGGAGAGGGGGTGATGACAACTGAGAGATCCCTAGAGCACTAGCATTGGGCTGAGATCACACTCCCTAGGGCTCCGAACTACCCAGATACGGCAAAGAGCACACTACTGCCCACCTAAGTATACCGATACATTCAAAAGGTCCTCTCTAGTTCATATTTAGGTCGTATGGGCAGCTCGAGGTCAGTGAACGATTCAAAGATTGTCTGCTTATGGGCGACGGCTAGAGGACACCGAATAAACATTAGCCATGAGATAGTGGCTAACATGGTCAGATTGGTGGGACAGCCACCGTCACAGATATGCATTGGGGGAGTAGTGACACGACTTTTGCTCCATCTAGGGGCAAATGTGGCCAATTTCAGATAGCCTTTGGACGAGGATATCTGTATAGATGTGATAGTTTCCAGATAGATGAGGATGGTTGTGCCTATACCTTGGAGTGATGGTTATAATAGGCTGTTGACGATTCAAGAGACACGATGAGCTTACTGGTTGTCGAATCTCCCAACAGCAGTAGACGCTCCAGCACTAAAGCAGCCACCACAGCCTGACTAGCAGTCTCCCCAACACTCGCCATTAGAGGGTGTAGACACCGGGTCCCGAGGCGGTCCAAGATCAGAATTATCCGATGATGAAAATGATACCGGCTTATAGGCAGAAGTGTCAAAAATGATGTTTCTCTTGTCGAAATTCTCATTATTTTTAAATAAATATATATATATATATTATTATAAAAAAATTAGTTGAATTAATTTTTAAAATAGTATTATTTTTGATATTTGAAAAAAGGAGAGAAATTAAGTTAATTAATTAATTTAATTGAATTAAGTTAGTTAATTAATTTAATTAAATTAAATTAGTTTAATTAGAAAAGTAAAAGAAAAAAAAGAGAGTTTAAAAAAAAAATTAAAAAAATTTTGTTGGTTGGCCACGTGGCCACTTTATAAAAGTGGTACCACACGTGGTACCACTTTGTGGGAGTGGTACCACGCGGCCACTTCCTTAAAGTGGCCGTGTGGTACTGAGGTTACCGCGCGCGTGCATTTTTTGCGCGGTCTCCCTCACGATGCAGTGCTTTTCTTCAGCTATTCTTTCGCCATTTTGACCGAAAAATTTTCCGTTTACGTGTAAATTTCGGGAAGACAAATTAAAAGAAGGTTTTGGCCTTTCTCTATTTTGGAACAATCAGATTAATCAAATGGATTCAATCTTCATTTTTGAAGGGGACGGCAACATTTTCATTCAAGGAATTTTAACATTTTCTCTCTAGTTTTTTGGTCTCCAGCAACTCATCTTCCTCCTTCAATTTTTTTGTTCTTCAAAAATATTTCTTAAGTCCTTTTTCTTTCCCTCAAGCTTTAATCTTTTTTATTTTTCTTCAAAAAATATATATCATCCTTGGATTGATCTTGAGTTTGGAAAATTAATTTCCTTTACTCAATTATCCACCAAAAATATCTTTTTTGTAAGAATATCATCTTGAGTTAATTTATTTTAAATATTAATTTTTACATTTTTTTCAAATATTAATCACCACAAATTCGACAAGGAAAATAAATCGGGACACCGCTTCTCCGATCTAAAAATTCTGAGGGTAAACATTTTTGAACCCATTCTCATTTATTTTTTCTGTATATTATTTGTTGTTGTTAACATTATTTTTGCTATTATTATCATGTCTATTATTTACTTTTTTGCATTTTAATGTGTTAATGTCACTATTAATGTATTATTTATTTGCTTTAATTTGATTTCTATGTTCACTCATTATTATTATTACTATTATTATTATTATTATTATTATCATTATTATTATTATTTTATTGTTGTTATTATGCCATGATTATTTGTTGTTACCATCACTATAATTTTATTGTTGTCATTATCTTGCCTTTGCTTGATTAATCTTTAGAACCGTTACTAATATTTTTTATGTTAATTTTTGTATGAGATTTAATTTGAGTCAGGCTATGTGAGCGCCCCGCGACTCCCCGGATGGGTCGCAACACGTGGACGCACTCTCCGGTTTGGGTGAGATCTTTCCAATCCCTCTCTTCATGTTGTGATTATTTGTAAATAATTATTTTATTTATGCACGCGTGAGATAAAAAGTCACAAAAAATACTTTTATAATTAAATTAAGTTTTTTACTAATAAAATTGGGACCAATGTCCCTTGTTTTAGCCTAACAATAAAAATATCACAATTAAAACGAAGAGTCAGTTTTCTCCTAAAATGGGATCACTCATCCCGGTTTTCATTCAAACAATTAAAACGACTCTTCGAACCCTCTTTAAATTAATACGAAGGAACCAATGTTCCTAAATTTCGAACAAGTGCGAAGGAACCAATGTTCCTAAAATAATGTCCCGATTTATGCATGTCTTTTTATTTTGATCTCATGTGAGTGTTTTAAATTCAAGTTCATTTCTTTTTGGGCTCTTGTAATTAATTTTGGGGCAACTTTATTTTTTTTGGGGATTGTATTCGGTCCCACTTATATCTTCAATTTCCTTTTATTGGGGTTGTATTCCGCCCCTATTTCTCTTGTAATTGTGTGCTTGTGTGTTTTTTGCTTTCATTTACCGCTTTTATTTATTTCCTTTATCACTTTCATTTATTTTTCTTTATGTGCTTTCATTGAGCCTTTAATTTTAAATGCATCGATCGCGTGAGATGAGAGATATAATTTTAAGAAGTTAAAAACTCATTTATAATTAACCAAAGCATAAACAAGAGGGAAGTTCTGGACACCGTATCTCTGGTTTAGACCGTTAGAGGTGAGAAACCTTTTCCCAATTTCTTGCAAATTGGGTGGCGACTCCAAATGCCTCAAAGGTGCCTTTAGGTGTCATTAGACTAGGCTGTTCTCTCCAATGTTCTATTCGGAGGAATACACCAATGATGTCTCATAGCGCCCATGATCAAAAGACGCAAACCAATACCTCGAATCCCAATGGCGGATTCACAAGCGAGGGCCCTTGCTGGGTACCTCAGGCTCGCGTCACAGTGGCGACTCCACTGGGGACTTTGTGTTTGAGACTTTACTCCGAAAGCGCTTTGGTTAAAAATATAATTGGGTTTTTAAAACTTAAAATTCTATCTCTCATTGAAATTACATTACATTCTAGAGCCTTAGAAATATGCTAGTTGGTCCCTTTTTACCTCGGTACGTTCTCAAAGCACAACCCTACTTTCACTCATTGTAGGGAAGTGTTAGGGATAATCACCAGCCCAAGCCTAGTGCCTTTTGGCATATCAAATGGAGACCCAATCGGTTGTCACGCTCACGACGAGCTAGACCCGTTGGCAGGGACCATGCATGGGTAGCCCTAAAGTTTCATCACCTTGACCAAAGCCCATGTAATGGGAAGTAGAAACTTTCCCTAGGTAGCGTGCTCCTTAATACAATGCTTGTGATATGGGCCATCACGTATTAGACAAAATCAACCAATTTAAAATGGTCTTTTATCATGGTAAGCCCATCTTAACTTGATTGAATTGCCAAAATACGTAGTGGCCAAAACTCATACGAATGCGCATTAGATTAAGACTGTTATGCTGTCGATTTTCCACCGTGCACCATACGTGTCCGATGGGTTCCCTGTTAACCCTCGGATGAAGCCCACCTAGGAAAGAGACCGCACGACCTCGTGTGTGGGAGTGATAAGGTTGGAAGGATCTACTTGCTTGCATGTGGTTATTGATGCTGCACAGCATGCTCATGCGTCGCGTGTCATTCCTGCGTGTTAAAAATAAAATAAAATGTATATATAAACACATATGCATTTAATTTTTTTGCGTGTGTATATCCTTTTATCTGCATATCTTTTTCACGTACACATATCATCGTACGTATGATTTTTCATGCATCGCATCATATCACTGTGATCTACTAATCTTTCACGCATTAAGGACTATCTGTATAGCACGATCATGCATTACATCTCATCCACGCATCATTCTAACCCCTTGGATTTTTCAGCCACTATAGACCATTTACCTGGGAGGTTTTGGGGTCCCTGTAGTCGCCTAAGGAGCAAGCAGGGTTTGAAGTAGTGGGCAGAGATTTCAAGGTCGGTAATGGCAGATCTACCGCAAGAAGTGGGTGCGTCAATAACGCAAGATTTGGACAAAAGATTTAAAGACTTTGAGAGGAAGATATTAGCCATGATGGGGAGCATCGTCGCCCAGATGGCACCAAGTGCCGAACCACCATCTGTGGCTCCTGTCGTGGAGCAAGGTGAACCACCTATTATGGAGGAGGGTCGTATAGTAGTCGCTACTATGCAACCACCAATTATTGAGCCTAGAGCAAAGGCACCTGCTGAGCAGAGAAAGGTGAACATTTCAGGCCTGATAGATGACTTCATAGAGGAGGAGGAGGGTGAGCCCGTAGTTCCTCAAGTTATGAGGGGAAGAGTCCCCAAGGTGGAGGATGACATGGTAAAGAAGATGGAGGAAAAGATTGAGGCCATCTCCCATCTACTGTCAGCTGGAAGGGGGGTCATCTCTAAAGATATAGGTCTGGAAGAGGAGGAGCTACTGCCGCAGAGGTTCAAGATGCCAGATTTGCCAAAGTTCGATGGTACTTCGGACCCTTCTGCACACGTTAAGCAGTATGCCCTTATCATGAAAGGCACAGGGCTGACGAAAAGGCAGAAGGTGGAGTATTTCTGTCTCAGTCTAACGGGGCCGATGATCGATTGGTACCACGGGTTGGATAGAAGGTGTAGAGAAGATTGGGATTTGCTGGCAGAATAATTCCTTAAGCAATATGACTGTAGTACCCGAATGGAGGTTACCTTGAAAGACCTTGAGCTATTGTACCAAAAGCCTGGCGAGTCCTTCCATGACTATCCCACTCGGTGGAGGAATCGGGTG
Source organism: Excoecaria cochinchinensis (assembly GCA_947683425.1). Taxonomy (NCBI): domain Eukaryota; kingdom Viridiplantae; phylum Streptophyta; class Magnoliopsida; order Malpighiales; family Euphorbiaceae; genus Excoecaria; species Excoecaria cochinchinensis. The sequence goes on along the minus strand of CANTUQ010000008.1, from coordinate 2,648,624 downwards.
ATGGAGATGAAGAGAAAGCCTGATACGGCATATCAGATCAGGCTGTTCATTAGAAATGCAAGCCTGTACTTAAGAGAAGGGCTCAAGATGAAAGGGTTAAAAGATTGGGAGTCTTTAAAAGACATCACCATAGAGGCAGAGAGTGAACGCATGGCCCAGAAGGCGAGTAGTGAAGGGTTTGTTAAGAAGGACTATAACAATCAGGGGGCAAATAAGTGGGCAGGCTCCAGCAGCGGCGATAAGACTGAGAAGGCAACTGAGGTATCGGCTGTAGGGGTGAACCAAAGGCGCTTCTCGAATTTAGGCCGACCGTTATCCTGGGTGTTAAAGAAACTAGAAAAGGAGGAAAAACTGCAGCCCCTGCCACCTAAGCCAGCCAAAACCCAAGGACAGTCGGGTCATAAAGATGATGAGTATTGTGATTTTCACCAACACACGGGGCATATAACGGACCGATGCGCAAGATTAAGGCATGAAATTCAGGACTTGATCGACAGCAGGCAGATCACTGACCCTGAAAAGAGGGAAAGTAAGAAGAAGTCTGCCTATAATGCCATGATTGGTTCAAGCTTACCTGAATGGTATGTACTGCAAGACTTGTATGGGAATGGATACGCCACTGTTAGTCGCCCTGAGAAAGACGAAGGGGGGATTTCCATAGTAATGATAGGTTGTTGGTCCACCAGCGAAAGTGGGGAGGAAGAGGAAGAAGGAAAACAGGAGGGTTCTAACCAGGGATTGAGTATGGCTGGTTTTTCATGACAGATTGAGGAGACTCGTGCATTATTGGCCCAAGAGATTGATAGAAGGTTTGAAGAGCTCGAAAGAAGGTTATCAGCTATGATTAAGGAAAGAATAGATGCCATGGCACTAGTCCTGCAAGCTCGATTGATGGCGGCTACCTTTAACCGGGTTGAGCCAGCCATTATCGAGACGACCTATATAATGGCAACCACAGCATCTCCTTGTACCTCTAAGCCCAGAGGTAAAGAACCGCTTGATTTACTAGTTGGACAAAGAGGTGGTAAAAGGCCTACTCTGGAAAGTGACATCATGCTTGAAGGGGATAGGGGTCCGGCGAGGATGCGCGCTCTGAAAAATGCAAACTCGAATATTCGCAATGACAGTAAGGGTAATGCTAAGAGGATGAGAGAGTCATCCACGAAAAGGAATCAAAGACGTTACTCTAATTTGGGCAGATCCTTATCACGAGTTTTTGAAAAGCTAGTGAAGAGGGGGTTGTTGCAGCCATTACCCGCGAGGCCCGCCAGCAGTCAGGGGCAGCCCAATCACAGAGCGGATCAATATTATGCATTCCACCAGCACACTGGACATTTGATGAACTATTGTCGGGCCTTAAGAGACCGGGTTCAAGACCTCATTGATAGCAAGCAGATCTCTGACCCAGAAGAGCCAAGGGGAAGGCAGATAGGTTGAGTACCTAATTGGAGAAAGAAGACAGCTCCCATGGATGGTGATGGGCCATCAGCCAAGGCGTCCTTGCTGGTGGAAGCAAGAGGGTGTCATCCATTTAGATGTTCTTTTTATTTTCTAAACTATTTAATGATGACAATTTTTAATTCTAGTTTTATTGAATGAAATGAATGATTTCCGTTTATCTGTGTGATGTTTCCTTATGATTTCATTATGCATGATCATGACACATTCACATTTAATAATGATTCAAACGATGCCATTCCATTTAATCTCGGAACTTTGGAAACTCCAAAGAAAATCTTGATAGCATCTGTTATGACTCTTGAAGAGAGAGTAAAAGAGAGAATGAAAAAAAAATTAAAAGTCTTTGCCTGGACCTACGAGGGCATGTCAGAAGATAATTATGAAGCCTCCAAGCATGCTATGCCAACATATCTCAGAAGACTCAAGCCAAAGTAGATAGAAATGGTTGAAAGGGGAACCCGCAAGCAGAACCAGAGCCAAATCCCTTACTGAAATACAACACCCAACTAGATTGAACAACAATGGTCCCAATGGTGCACGTATGCGTAGACTTCGGCATTTGAGCAAAGATTATCAAAAGAAAGAAAATTGGGGATCCAAAAAAAAAACAAAAATTGATAACAGAAAAGAGAGAAGAAAAGGGAGAATTGATCAGGGGGCAAGGGAATGCTATTTGGGGGCAAGCTTCACCCAAATCCCGTTAATCTACACGTATCTGTATTTGCCGTTCTCATTAGCCACTGAAAAGGACCTAAGACTCAATTTTATAGGTCTCAACAAACCACGAGATACTAAAGGACAAAGTTTACTAGTCGAGACATGACCCAAACGAAGATGCCATTGGTGCAAAGGAGAAATAGTTGTAGTAGCAGCAGATATGAGTTTAGAAGGAAGATGAAGAGACACAAGTTCAAATAATCTTCCCACTTTGCGACCCCTCCCAAGAGTCTGACTCGTTTGTGGATCCAGTACCTGACAACCAGAAGAGGAGAAAAGTATGTTAAGACCCAGGTCACATAATTGTCTAATAAATATGAGATTCAAGGCTAAATTAGGAACAAAGTATGTATCAGGTAAATCAAGATTAGGAGTTGTTGCATGACCAATATGAGTGATAAACATTTTTGTGCCATTTGCAGTATGGATGGGTGGAAGAGAAGAGACCGGTGCCATGGTTGGCAAATTTTCAAGAGTAGAAGTCATATGATTACAACAGGCAAAGTCAAAGAGCCAAAAAGATTTACCTTGGGTGACAGATAAAGCAGCAGAAGAGGGAGAATTGGAAGAGATAACCTGTTTGAGAAGAGCTTCAAGATCTCTCACAATGATAGAAGCCTCAGAGGTAATAGCAGCAGCAGAGGATTGAGATGAATCCTTGAATTTTGCAGACCTTCCTTTTGGTTTTTGTGGACGAGTAGGACAATTTTCAAGAATATGACCAAATTTATGACAATATCTGCATTCAACAGTTGGACAATCAGAGAAATTAAGAAATTTGTGTGACAATTCTTACAATATTTTTGTCCTGAGTGTTGATAATGCAACTTCAAATGTGTGGTTGCAAGAGCAATTTCAGTTTGAGGAGATTTATCAAAACCAAGGCCTGTCTCTTCAAAGATGATTTCTTGAACAGCAATGTCTAGAGTGGGAAGAGGATGATGATGCAATAATGAAGATCGTACAGCTTCATATTCTGGACGAAGAGCCATGAGAACCTGAATAAGATGGAGATGATCTGCACTAATATTAGCTTGGGCTAATTGATTCCAAATAGGTTGAACCACAGCAAGAAATTCATTCACAGATTGTCCTGGTTCCTATTTGAGATTATGTAAGGTGGTCCACAATTGATAATAATGAGCAAGTCCAGTAGCCTTGAATCGAGTAGCTAAAAAATCCCAAATTTCTTTAGCAGAGTCAAAATCAGAAAATTGAATATGAATAGAAGGGACAGAAGTGTTACGAAACCATGTGATAATCTGGTGATTTTTACTGTCCCAGTCCTCGAGTCGTTCTACAAACTTGGTATTGGATTCACCTTCTTCTTGCATGGGCTTAATTATTTCTCCAGTAATTATACGCCATAATTTCCTCCCAATCAAGAAACTTTTCAGTGGACCCAAAGATTATAGTTTGCTCCGGTCAAGACAGTGATAATTGGTTTTGGGACATCAATTTTGTCCATGGCAGAATTTGCAAAGCAAAGTAAATGGGAACAACTGGCAAGAAAAATAGAATGAATAAAGCCAAAGTAATGCTTTATACGAGGGGCTCTGATACCATATTACAAAACGAGAATGGAATATGGACAAAGAATATATTTTCTTAAGTCATCTGCTAAACAATACAAGAAGCGGGTCAATTTCACTCATGGTCATTCAACTTATCACTTATCGCGCAAAAGTAACCGACTTTTTTTTTCTTACTTAAATGTCACTGAACTTTTAACATTGTTGCACAAAAGTCATGTTGACCGGAATCCGGCGACGACCCTTGCCGGATTGATGACTTTTTTGCAAAAATGTTAAAAGTTCAGTAACATTTAAGTTGAAAAGAAAAAAGTTAATTACTTTTGCGAGATAAGTGATAAGTCTAGTGACCGTGAGTGAAATTAATTTAAATGTAGCATTTGTTGAACTTATCAATCCGGCAAGAGTTGTCGCCGGATTCCGGTCAACATGACTTTTGTGCAATAATGTTAAAAGTTCAGTGACATTTAAGTAAGAAAAAAAAAGTCGATTACTTTTACGCGATAAGTGATAAGTTGAGTGACCATGGGTGAAATCAACCCTACAAGAAGCCTATTTATAGTACAAATACAAAACAGTAATGGAAAGAAATAAGTGTGAATAAGCAATCCTATAATTATGCTAATACAACAAAATCCCTATAATTGTGGTGTTAATACCTTTAATTACTTTAACAAATGCTATATATTATTAAAAAAATTGACTATTTTGAAGGGCAAGGTCACTTAATGAGACCTTGTTCACTTTCACATATGGATTGGAAAATGTGAAAATTGTTCATAAGTTCTTAAACTTGTTCTTTGATGTGACAAGCATGTTTTTAGCCACCAAATTTCCTACTTTAAATTTGTATTTTAGAGGAGTGTGGAAGATTCAATCAAGGTTGATGGAGATAACACAAATGCCACCTAGCATACTATCAAGTACTATCCAATTAATGCAGGCAAAGTTTGATAAATATTGGTCTAAGTACAATGGAATTTTGAATTGTGGAACTATTTTAGATCCTAGATTCAAGGTCAAACTTTTGTAATTTTGTTTTGTTAAAATTTATAGAAGAGATAATATTCAAGAAAGAATTAACAAAGATGTGGATTCTTTTTGAAATTAAGGAGTACAAGTAGCCCACTAACTCATTTTCGAATGTAATACTTCATGATGAAGGCTTTTCAAGTATTACAAGCTTGATTTATAGAAGAGATAATGTTCAAAACAATTGACAGAGTTGTGGATACTCTACAAAAATTATTTAAGGAGTACAAGCAACCCACTAACTCATTTTCGAATGTAATCCTCCACAATGAAGGATTGTTGAATAGTACAAACTTGAAGAAAGATAAGAAAGATGAACAATTTGATGGACATTTTGAATTTTTTAATGATGCATCAAACTCATCATCTTTATTTAGATGAGACAAAGCATGATTTGGATGAAGGCTTGGATGTCTCAGAATTTTGGAGAAGAAGCTCAATAAGATATCTCGAGCTTGAAAGAATGGCACATGATATTTTGACTATTTCGATGATAAGCATGGCTTTTGAATCTGCTTTTAACATAGGAGGCAAAACTATATATTTGACTAGGTGTCACTCAAGTCAAAGACAATTCAAGCTCTAGTTTGTCTTAAAGATTACATTCAAGGTGAAGGTATTTTAAAAGTATTTGTTTATTATATCGTTTTTTGTGTGTATTTTTTATTATTTATAAATTGTAGTTTTTATTCATATAATTGTAATTAGAACTGACAATTTTTTACCCGACTCAAATCCATTAAAAAATAATAACCTGAACTCTAAACTGAACTCAAACAATTAGAAAAATTTAGAGTCGAACCTAAAAATTCATCCAAAAATACCTAAAAATTCAACTAGACTCGAATCTTGATCCAATTTTTTCAATTAAATTTTATTTTACGTCATATTTATTTATAAAATATAATTTAATATTATACATACATATATATGGAAAAAAAAAAAAGAAAAAGGTGAAATAAAAATTGAACGAATACGAAGTCATTTTGGCTAAAAAAAAAAAATAGGGAATTAGTGACCGAAATTTTCGTCCCTAATTCCATTAATTTCGTCGCTAATTATTTTTAACGACAAAACCACTAACCGTCGTTAATCCATCCATCGCAAGGAATTTTGCGATCAAAACATAAAATAGTCGTTAAAAATAGCGACGGCAAATTTCGTCGCTAAAAATGAAATATTCCGTCGCTAAATAATCCCTAAATTAGTCGCCGTAAATATTAACAAATTTTAGCGATAAAAAATTTCGTCGCAAAAATTATTATATTTTTTATTATTATTTTCAATTTAATTTTTATTACTATATCAAAATTTTAATTTATATAAATAATAATTATTCAATTTTATTAACAATACTATTTCTTTAAAAATATAACATTATAAAGATTTATTAAATTGTAAAATTAAGGGTGTGCAAATGGTCAGTTCGGTTCGGTTTTAAACGGAAACGAATAGATTAAAAATCGAACTTACATTCAACAAAATAAAACCATTTAAAATAAATAAAAGAAAAATAACACACATAAATTTTCATATTATGTTCCTAATAAATACTAAGCAAAATTACATTAAAAATAAATATACATAAATTACATTAGATGTTGCCTATGATTTGGTCTCGAATTGATTTTGCGTTTCAAGTACAGTGATGAGATCACTACAAGAAATTACTCCTTTTATGACGCAAAAAATTGTCATGAAAAATTTATTTTTCGTCGCTGAAAAAATAAGGTGACAAATTTTTATCGTCACAGAGAACGTAACGGTAGGCGCGTAATATAAAAGTTTACGTGACAATTTAGTTATTTGTCACCGTAAGTATCATTTTTTGTGACAAAAATGATTATCGTCATCTTTATTTTTTACTTTTCATGACAACAATTATGTCATAAATAAAATTATATTTCGTCACATTATATTATTTATCGTCACAAAAAATTGACATTTTTTATGACAAATTTAAAATTCGTCACAAAATTAAACATTTTTAATGACGAAACTCTGCTTCTAATTAAAACCATTAAATATTGGTTACGTAATTATCGTCACAAATAAATATAATTTTCGTCATAAAATATTTAATGTCGTCATTAAATCTAATATTTTAAGTGACGAAAAATAATTTCGTTATTAAATTAATGTATATTAATGATGAATCTAAATCGTCATATTATTTTACAAATTAGTAACATAAATACAGACAAAAATAATTGTCACAAAAAATATTTTTAATGACAATTTTTTATTGTCATTAAATTATATTTTTTTATTACAATATTAATATCGTAATTGTAAACATTATATCGTCATTTATGAACTAACAAGTCGACAAAATATAACAAATATACTCGCATATATTAAAAATGACACATTTTAAATTTAATGTTATACAATCAATTAAATTTATAAAAAAAATCTAATACAATGTATTTATTCAAATAAAAGGTTAATTAAATAAAAACATACTGCCTAATGCAAAAAATTAAATTTGCATCCTAATCCAGAAATAAAATCTGTTGAAACTTCAAAATTTGCATCATGTTCCTAAAAAAAATCATATATTAGATAAAAAAAAAAAAAAAAAACTCAATCATGTACCCTTAATTTATGCACACATTACGGTTCCATCAATACTGCACGATTACATAATTGTCTTAAACTACTCTTAACATTGTTGTGAAATCCGGATAATTTTTTTTTTTTTTACCCTTTCACTATACCCATCTGCCCTATATCAGTAAATCTATATTAAGGAGGATTAATGGGCATTGCTAACTTACTCGTTTCTTGCGCACTCTAGGGCACAAGTGCAGATTTAAACAACGCTCAAATGATTCCTTAACAGCATTCTCATACGTCGGAATGTTTCTTAGGGATGTGAACCTAAGTAGTTCAAATTTTGTTAAGAGGCTAGATATTCAACAATAAAATGAAAAATCAACACAAAAATATTTTTCCCAAGATTCTTAGTCACCTTTTGGGTATAAACTGAGGTCTGTCTTCCTCATACATTAGCTGGTAAGAATTAATCTCTTCTTGTGTTGGTATGTATTCAAGAGAAGGGTTGTAAGACTCTTCATGACCTGACACATAATGCAGTCTAAGATGCATGAACCATGCATGGAATTTGAAAAGTTTGAAGAAAAAAATTCTACCAGGCAAGTTAGGCTTAGGTGCATGAATGTAAGATAAATGCCCATTCTTTTCTGCTGAGCCAGAATCATCCCCCCACGACAGGTGGAAACATGGTTCTTCTTTTGATTTGTCAAACTTTATTAAACCTTTGTGAATTCCCTAACATACTTGATGACCTACAGATTCAAAGTATTGCGAAAAACATCAAGTAAACCATGCTAGAATTTCTCCCTACATATCAGAAGGATCAATCAGAATAACTGCTTATTTAGAAAGAATGATGATCTGAAGTAACTAGGCCCAACACTAGGCTATGAATCCCATCCATTATATGGCTTACCATTTTAGCTTCCCACTTTGAGGGAGTAAACCGCCTCTTCGGTTCTGGAGCATTTGATAGCGAATGCTTAGCGTCCCATTTAAACCAATCAGTGTAAGTCTGGATAAACACATAACGAACTAAAGATCACCATAAAATGATAGAAAATTGTCTCTCTCTCTCTCTCTATATATATATATATAGAGAGAGAGAGAGAGAGAGAGAGAGAGTCATAATCTGCATCAGTAACTAAAAAAATGTAGAGAACGGGCCAACAAGAGAAAAATGCATACCGGATATGGATCAAACTCGAGATAGCCTTTCCTTTGACCAATCTACGAATAATCTTAATTTCTTCTTTAGTCAGCTCTACCACTTCATCATTGTAATCGTCATAAATCTTGCGCCTAAATTTAATAACACGAACAATTAAAACACAAGCAATGACAGTTTTAAATATTGACATAAAGTGTTATGATGGTTGTGTGTCCATATAGTTTTAGTAACATATCACAGTAAATACTGTTCAGAGTACACGTAATCAGAGTAAAAACTCTGGAACAAACAAATGGCTTTATTAAGTTCATGATAGTAACAATCATGAAATACAAATTTTCACTAAATAACAATATATGGATGGAATATTTTCTAAACTACCAGGAAAAGGATGGTGGAGATTGAAAATTAATCACAGTATCAAGTTGTTTTAAATCAAGTCAAACTCAGAGTCAGAAGGGCAACAAATAATTTTGAGTTATGCCTGACAATTAAACCATAAGAACTAAACAGCTACAACTGGAGAACTCACCAACTCTCTGAATCATCAGCACTAGCAAGAAAAGACTCCAGCTTATCTTGCCTCTCTTTCTTTGTTGTCTTCTTCCCACTGATGTCATATCCAATATGTTTTCATCTTCATACCACTTCAAGGGAACCTCTCCAATTGTATTTCGAGGTGCCACCGTGTGAAACAAAAATCATAATTCATACACAAATGAACAGAAATTCCACTAGATAACTGATAATAACATTGGCAATGTCAAATTAAATAAATGCTGATAATTCCAAGTTGAAAAGATAAAACAGGGAGGCATTGTACTTCATCCTCAGAAGAATCACTTTCTTCAGCCACTTGATCTCGTTCTGATCCTTCGCTTTGATCTTCCTCATCTATGCCATCATTCTTGTCTGTGTCCACAGAACCCTGCAATAATTACTCTTAACAATAGCACAGCACAAAGCACAGAAACAAGGACTTAAAAGCGCAATAACAACACATGAGGAAAGAGAACAAGGAGTGCTTTCATTGGTATGTCAGCCAAAATGCAGGATACTGCTAGAAATACCCAATTATACTTTCGATTAGACCAAAGCCTCTAATGAAACATGCATGATAAGATTAATTATGAATTTTCCTTTATCTAATTTCTTTTGTTTCGAATCACCGGGGAGCATTAAAATCCAGTACATTTAAAAGTTCATTGTTTCCAAATTCTTTTGCAAACAGTGCAATTCGGGACCATCCAAACAGGCTGTAAGAAAACAAAGGCAATTACCGTGGACCTCATCTCCAGATGAATTACTTTCTCCAGCCTCTGTTCATGTCTAATTTTAGCATTTATTCAATTGTCCTTTCATGTACTAAATTAACAACTTTATATTGCCAATCCATACATTCTCTTTAACAATAAGTTCTAATTAATTACTACCATATGTTTCATGTATCTATATTAAATTTTTTATATTAATTAGCCATTTTCTTTTGTTTTTATACTTCTTATACTTTTAAAAATTTACTACATTTACTTACAATCCAACATAACTTATAAATTTACATATATCCATATGCCCATAAACTATATTTGTTATCCATAGTTACATGTTACTTTCCTTATTCTGTTCTTTTAATTACTATCAAAATTAGTCCTATAAAAATGTATGGTATTAGATTCTATATCTAACATGACTTGTTCATAGACGAAATTTTCAACTAAACTTCACATAAAACAAACAGGTTTAAGCGTTGAATTATCCACTTAACCATTCCTTTTTAAGTTATAAAATCATTTAAAGCATAATTTTCTTCTCTCTTAATGTATAATTAGATTAATAATTATATCAATAAGTTGCTGTCCACACTTTTATTTTAATTAATTATATAATTGGCCTTTACATAAATTTATTCTAACAATGTTTAATTGTATACTTTTCCTTTTTATTTCTATCTACACTAACAGTACCTATTTCCCTCACAATAAAACTTAGTCTAATTACTCAATAAACCACATTTCACACCAAGCATTCCAATCTGTTCCTTGTCACCTAAAAAGCTTTTCAGGCTATTAACTCATCTCATTAACCAATTAGAAATCCAAAGTCTTTTATTAGTTAACAATCTATTTTCTCTTAAGCCTCATCTCCCTGAATTGAACGAATTAACTACCTACACAGTCCCTCATTCCATAATTCCTACTTTTCTACATAAATCAACATTCCTAAATCAATAATTAAACATTAATAACCAACCAAACTGAATTATCATCCTAAACACACATAACACAGTGCATAAAATTTCGTCAAATCAATTTGGTTTATTAAAATTTACTAGGAAAGTAAATTTGGCAGTCACATACCTATTTTTATCCTTTGGCTCCCTTTTTACCACTCACCGGAGCCTCATCGGAGCTCCACCGGAGGCACCATCATCAGCGGAGGAGAGCTCAAGGCATCAGAACTTCATTTCCGGTGGCCACCCGCCTACCCACCGTGCCGTTTGGCTGGAATTCCCCTCAGCAGTCTCGTCCTCCTCACAGCCGATCTCACTTTTTTCGGCGACTGGGGAGGGTTGGTTAGCACCGAAAAGCTCGCCTGGTTACTGGGAGTTCATCGGTGGTGTTTTTTTCGCCAATCGACGCCGGAGTTGACCGGAATTTGCAAAAATACCACGGCTCCTCTATTTTGAAAATAGGGCAGAACGGCGTCAGAACAGGGGCTGGACGGTGTTGCATCAACCTGAGCGCATCGCCACTGTCATCGCCGGTCTTCGGAACCTCCGCCGTGCTCCGCCGGCCCTCTCTTCCTCTCTTCGTTCGGTTTCTGCTCTCCCCTGTTCTTCCCTTTCGTGTTTTTCCTTGCCTTTTTCTAAATTGGTCTAAATAAATCTAAACTCTTAAAGATATTTTTGTATTGTTAATATTTATTTTTCTATGTAATTTCATACACTTAATTTATTTATATATTTTTCTTTAAATAAAAATTTATTCATATATTTTTATCGATTTAGTCTAGTTATTTACTGTATATATAATTCACTAAACTTTGAAATATTAATTCAAAAATCCTAAAATAATAACACATATTTCCTTAATAAATTCCTTTATTAATATTAGTTTCAGTCTTAAAGTTATAAATTTATCCAACTCAAAATTTGGGATGTTATGCATAGACTTCGATGGCTCCAGTTTAATAATTCTGGCAAAAATAAGTTTAATGGCAGAATCATAACAGAAAGGGAAAAATAAATCAGACCTGAAATTGGATGAAATCTGGTGGGCAAAGACTTCACAGAGACTTAATCGTTGGCTGTCGAATCAAAATCCGGTGATGGCTACTCTAGGCGAGAGAAGAACATAGGTAGGGGGACAGAGGCGTGAGCACTTGCCGGCGGCAAGGCAACAACTATAGCAATAGATTGAGGCAAACAGATCACAGATCACAAATCAAAAAGAGAAAAAAATTGGATTTCAATAAGAACCACACCCACCTGATGAGGGCAGCAACGGAGGAGAGAATGCAGCGGAAACAGTGGACAGAGGCGATGCAGCGGCGTGAACACTCGACAGAGGTAAGGGAAATATCGGAGATCAACAATGACAAATGCAGAGAGAAAAAAAATTGAGATAAGAGGAGATACAGATAGTAAGGGTATATTAACATTACAACCAATAAAATGATTGTATTGGTGACGAAATTATATTTCGTCATAATATATTCCTTTTTTGTAATACATTTATTTATCATAAATAACATTATTGTGACGAAACAATTTTATCGTTACTAATTTATTAAATTGTGATAAAAATAATTAATGCCACAAAAAAATAAGTATTTCATAACGAATTTATATGTCGCAAATAGTAAATTTTTCCGTTATATTTTTTCCCTTCAAAAGAAAAAGGTTGGAAATTTTTCCCTTATATCAAAAGTGACAAAATTGTACCTCGTCACAGTATATTTATTTTTTATGATATATTTATTTGCCATAAATATAATATTTTTTTATACCGATATGTTATTTGTGACGAAATGATTTTATTATCACTAATTTATTTAATTATGACAAAAATAATTCGTCACGAAAAATAAATATTTTGTGACGATTTTATACGTTACAATAAGTTATTATTTTGTCATTAAATTTTTTTCCCTCCAAAAAATGGTGGGAAATTATCTCTCTTAAATAAACCATGACGAAATATATTTTTTCGTCACAAAATTAATCTTTTAGTGACGATAATTAACATATAAAATGATGCAAGATAATTTCGTCACAGTAATAAATAGTATGGTGACGTTTTAAAAAATTCGTCGTTATAAGTTATAATTAGTAACGAAATTTTATGCGTCATTAAAAAATTTGTCACAAAAGGTCAAATTTCTTGTAGTGGATATTGAGTCTAATCTTGAATAGAGGCCTAAAATCAAAAAATAAAAATAAAAATAAGCAAAGCAGCAATATATATAGATTACACAGCAAATCCAAATAAATTAATCTCTAAAAATTAATAATAAAAATAAAATAATATTAATAATAATTATGTGTTAACAGTATTTATGCATAGGGACTTCTAACATACAAAATAACCTATATCTATTCTACGTTTTCAATTCTAGTACCAATTAATCAAATGCAAGATACTTTTTCCAATAATAAAAATAACTACAACAATTAAGTTACCGATTGATCTACTATGACAAAAAACTAGAAAACAAAAAGTTGTCATACCTGGGAAATAAAAATGAAAATTGTACAGACAGAACAAAAATATTTTAAGCAAGGTACGTATACACACATGAAAATTCTTGTTATTATTTAGCAGAGACATAATTTACCTGTAAATATTACAAGACCCCCAGATGATACCCTTGCCAAATCTGGAAGGGTTTTGTTGAGGTATCTTGGAGACAAGTAATCCAAGTCACCATAGCTGGAAATGCACGGTGAACCACAGCTGTGCATAAAAAATCACCTGCATATACAGACCAATTATTTGCTTCAGATCAATTATGGCAGGTGTTTCACTTCTTATAACTATCAGTCAATTGACAATCTTCTTGTACGTGTAATGATGCATCTACCACAAAAGCATTTCTAATCACTAAGAACTAGGTGTTTGGCACAATTTGCAATCTTTATGATGCTAGATGGCATAATCAATTCTGTAAGAAGAGAGTAAATCATCTACACCAGAAGAGCAGAATATAGTAAATGTCATTTAAAACCATAAGAGCATGCATGGACCAAAGTATAAGACTTATGACCGTAATCCTTATACTAAGATGACTAGTTTTGAAGATTTAATAGAAAATTGCAAACAACAAGAAAAATTCAGTAAAAGAAACAGCAACCTGCTAGTATCAAACTTGAAAAATAGCAAATTTCTTATAAGTGTGCTCTTTAAAGTCCAATTATTGCTAAAAGAACTCCAGTTAAAAAATTAAGTAGTGAGAAGTGAAAAAATTGAGCAGAGAAAGCAAATTGAGCAGAAACATTAGCATTAAGTGAAAAAATTGCACAAAGAGAGAGAAAGAAAAGCAAAACCACCTTACCAATTTGAACACTATTTTCTTCTCTTATGCAACTAAACGAAAAACAAATCAGAACCCAAAGTTTTGAAATTGGGCAACCAATATCTATAATTGTTTAATTAACCAAAAGCAAAATTGGGAAGTTTTGAAGAGTACCAGAAGCTTCTTTGTTACAGAACCATCATGGCCATTGCTTTAGGACTCACCACAGAAGGTGAAGAGACCCTTTTACCGATCATTGGAGATCCGTCGGAGACTCGCCGGAGCTCCACTAGAGGCACCACCACTGCCAGAAGAAAGCTGAAGTCATCAGGAATCCATTGGTAGCAGTCACGCGCCCCACGGTGACTTGGTGTGGCCGAAATCGGCATCGGAAGGTGTCGGGTTCCTCACCACCGATCTCTCTTTTTTCGGCGAACGGCTAATCGGCACCGGAATGTTCGCCTGGTCGCTGGGAGTGGAGTGGTAGTGTTTACGCCGCCAACGGCCACTGAAGTTGGCCAAAATGGGGGAAAGAGGCTTCGGTTTCTTTCTCCTGGAAACGAAGCAAAAACGGGGTGAACAGAGGAAGAAATCGAGAGGGTTGAACGGCGTTGTGCAGATCGTTGCCGGCCTCCTGTGCCTCTGCCGAGCTCTGTCATGCTCTCTCTCTCTCTCTCTCTATTCCTTTCTCTCGGTTTGCTCTCCCCTGTTCTTCCCCATTTCTGTCTTTCCCTCTCTCTATCTTTCCTCTTCCTTCTAAATTAGCCCCCATACTTCTAGGTTTATGGAATTTTTGGTGTTCTCATTATTTTCTCTATCTATTATTTACTTAGTCTTTTTACATAAGCATTTATTTATTTATGTCTCTATTTCATTCGACTAAAATTATCCAAATATTTAAGTATATAACTTTTAAAGAAAATTCTAGATCTTATGGGTCAAAAATTTACATTCGATGAATTTTTGACCCACCGAGTCACTATTCACAACGTCAGAATTTTCAGGACGCTACAGAAATTTTGTAAAAATCATGCCTATCATACATATATTAATTTATGTATTTTAATTTAATCATTTAGTCAAAATTATTAATTCAAAACCCAAAAATAGTATCAACACATATTTCTTAATAAATTTCTTTATTAATATTAATTTCAATTCACCCATCTAATATTTTCATTAAATTTTTAAATAATTCAATAATTAAAAAATTATTTTAGAAAAATTTAAAATAAAATTAAAATTTATTTTAGATAAATTAAAATTCATGTGTTAAGCAAAAATATTAAAAATAATTAATAACTATAAGTATGTATGCATACTTTTATTAATATTATAGTCAATTTTACCAATGAAATAGCGACATATTATTCCATCGCTAAAGTATCATTTTAATTTTCGAGAATTAATTTCATATTTAAAAAAATTAAAAATTTTTTAGTGACAGAAATATCAATCGCTAATTCAAGTGTGTTTAGCGATAACAAGTTTAGTCGCAAATAAAGTCACTAAAATTGCTTCCAAATTTAGCGACTGATATTGCTATCGCTAGTCGCTAAATTTGTCACAAAAATTAGCGACTGATTTTTTAATCGTTAAATTAGTCGCAAAAAATGCGCAATAAATTACCGCCAAAAATTAGCAACTGTTTCTTTTTTCCATCGCTAAATTAGTTGCAAAAAAAAAAATATGAATTTTCACAACCAATTTTTAAAACGGTTAGCTACGGAAATATTGTCGTCGCTAATTTTGAGTTTTTTTGTAGTATATATATATATATATATATATATATATATATATATATCCAAAATCTCAAAGACATAACATCATGATTCTCTCTTCTTTTCCTTATTGCTCATCTCTTTCATATGTTGCCTCTCTGTTTCACTTTATCTATGATGCAGTCAACTTGATTTTTTGTGTAGGCATCCTTTTTTTACCAATATAACAAATTATGTCTTCCTCTTTTAAAGAAGCATGCACATGAGTTCCATCAATTGCTCTAATACAATCATATTTTTAATATAATTTATTATTTTGATGTATAATAATAATAATACCTTGAAATGAGGCATATATCTCTTATAAATATTTTAGTAGGAATTGTTGAAAATGTTGGATCTTTAGGCTTTTATCAAGTCAAATGAAAGTTACAGCATCACTTTAACACTTTGCTAAAATTTCTGCTAACTGTTTCACCTAATCAATGAAATTGCTCTTGAACTTATCGATTGTGTGCTACTAGTGCAAGAATATAAAGAAACATAACAACTTTTTTGATAACCCACATTCGCTTCGAATACGTTAATCCATAATTTATTTCAAGATCTTGACAGAGAGCAATTAAAGTTTGTTTATTCATACTAAACATATTAAGACATCTTGTTTCATTTCCTGTAATTATTTCTAATAATCATGTAAGCCCTATTTGAAATGAGTCGCATGGTTGTTTATTAATAAATTGTAATGTGAGTTGCAATTTTAGTAGCATAGACAATCCAATATATAAAAAAAGGTAATATAAAGAAAGTCAAAGAATAGTAAATATCACATGGAAATAATTTCCTAACTACTTGGTGTTCATGTATTATTTATCCAAAATGCATGATGATACTGAATCCATTTCCACTTTGATTATGTATCCTTCAAAGTAGCATACATTTCTCCTTTTGATTTTGAGTGAAATAAAAGTGTAGTGAATAAATGAATTTCATTGCCCTTTTGTATTTGTGGCAAATTGAGTACATCTTGCACAACTTCTTCAATAGAACAATCTGGTCGATATCCCAAAACTCTGCATAATGCATTGGTTTTACACTGCATACTTCCTTTTAAACTTTCCTTTAGTTCTAAGAGTACATTAATTAGTTGTGTAGTACAAGACATTTGTTTCCACTACTTTAATAATTTCGGAGAAATTATAAAGGAGTGAGGTCGGTATGACAGTTGAGCTTGGGTCGATCGAGAGCCAAGTTATTAGGCAATCAGGCTTAAATAGGCTTGATTCCTGCAAAAGAGTGAGCCTGGCTTATGACAGGCATTAGCACTCTGAAACTTAAATCGGTAATGTTTTTAGAGATGAAGTGTAGAGAGTAAAGTTCTCTGATTAAATTGTGTTACCTGGGTATAAAATGACCTATCCACTTGTATGGTCTACTTTGGTGTCAAAGCAGATTGCAGCGATGTGATGCAAAGCAAGTAAAGGATGGGATGGAGGCATGTGTCAGTGGATTATTGAAGGTTGTGCCTTATCAATCCAATCGGATGTCTTGTAGGCCCTTATCCGTTTGGTTTTTGTGTCTGTTTACTTATTTATGCACCTTAGAGTGCTGGGCCTAAGAGGCGTTGAGCTTCTTTTCTTAGTAGGTCTTTGGGCCTTGGTTAAGGCCCAGTAGATAATATTTTGGGTATTATCATTTACCCCCCTCTGAATGGTCCGATTAAATCGAAACAGCGTAGCAATTTGGTTGGACTCTATATTCTCGTGTTGATCCTGATGTTTCACTAAATTAATGATGTTATATTAGTTTTCGATTCAGTCTGCTCATTAATGGGCAATGATTTGTTTATTATGCTCATTATGGTGACTCTTCATCTCTTGCGCTAATAATGTATCGCCTTTCTAGAAGCTTTAATGGCAGGTTGCCATGTGATCCTGCCATTTCAGCTTCTTAGCTAATGAAAAGCTTCTCCATTTGTAAATAGGTGGCTTCGTTTCCCATTTTTCTTCAAAATCCCAAGCCTCCATTTCTTTTCCTTCAACTTTTCTTTGAAAGCTCTTACCATGGAGTTGTTTAAACATATCAGAATTTTTTAA
The DNA here is from genome assembly GCA_947683425.1 of Excoecaria cochinchinensis. Classification (NCBI taxonomy): domain Eukaryota; kingdom Viridiplantae; phylum Streptophyta; class Magnoliopsida; order Malpighiales; family Euphorbiaceae; genus Excoecaria; species Excoecaria cochinchinensis. The sequence goes on along the minus strand of CANTUQ010000008.1, from coordinate 2,630,821 downwards.
TCCTTTTTTTTCGGATACTTCACCATTTTAAGAAGATGAAGAAATTATACTTCCTTGACAGAGGGGAATATAGGCCCCTGATCAGAAGGTTTCTTCACGTCAAGTTTTACATGGACTAGAACATGGTGCTCTTTGCTCTCAAATTTGTACTTCCTTCTCCATTTTATCCTTTTTTGCTTCAAAGAAAAAATGTCGAGTTGATTGGAATAGGAGAGGAAGAGGATTAAAGTTGTACTATATGAGGTGGGGCTTGCGATGGAGTTAGCATTAATCATAGATACTTGGTCTACTTGTCACCACATCCCTTTGATTTTAACCTGTTCAGATAGCTTTTTTCAAATAGGAAGAACCGTTATAAGTTCTTGGGAGCATTATACTTAGTTGGGCGGAGGACGTCATGCACCTTTAAAAATTGAATAGGTGTTATTCTTTGGATTGTAATCTTTTCCCTTTGTGCACTTGAATTTGATCAATAGAATGGGAATTTTTCTTCCATTTCCCATTTTTCTTTTATTTCCAACAAAGATTGATCAAATGATTAACGCAAACATCAATCGAAGTAGATAATCTTTTAATGATTTCTAAAATTCAATTAGGAATAATCAAATAGACGACTAGCTTGATTGGATGATCGTGATCAAGGCAAATATCAGTTAATAACAAGTAGTCACACTAACGATTTCCTAAGTGATTAATTGCAACTTTCACCAATCGTCTTGGGATAATCGTCAAGTTTGGCGAGTAAGTCTATCTACTTAATAGTTTTCAAGAGTGAACTATGCTTTGTATGTTTCTATGATATTTCAATCGGAATATGATGTTTTGTTGCTTTCTCTTTTTCTTTATTCGAATGTTTCGAATGGTATTTAAGTAGGCTTAGTCTTTAATTTCATTTTTCAGGAGTTTATCGACTTCTCTGAAATGAATGTTTTCCAATAAGGAATTGCCTCAAATCTAATGAACTATTATTTTGTTAAGTGATGCAGATGATCGAGTCAAATTCACTTTGCAAACACTTGGGGAATGATTTGCAGTTTGTATGCTCATTAACCATTTTAGTTGGAATACAGTGCTTATCATGTTAAGGACCTTAGAGTTCCCTTACCCCTTGTTTGGATCAAGGGAACTGGGAGTATTTGAGGGGAAAGTAAACGTGAGTCACTCTACTTTCCATTGTTTGGATTACAAAGTGGCAGCAAGTTTGGATGGAAAGTAAGGGAAATGGAATTTCCAAATTTACTCTGTATCTAACATTTGATTTCCGTCCGATTTGGGAGGAAAGCAGGGGAAATGAAAGGAGAAATGGGTATAATAGTATGAAATATCAAAATTAACCTTCCTGCATATTCTTTCTTCACCTCCTGCATTCTTTCTTCTTCATCTCCTGCATTTTCTCACCTCCTGCATTTTTCATTTAGCAGCTGCCATGGTGATAAATCTGAAAGAAAAGATCGATAGCTCAGAATTAGATGGCTCAGAATTGGCAAATTAGATCTATATTAAGAAATGAATCGTTGATTTAAAAGGAAAGAAATATGGAGCAAAAGACATCAACGAAGTGAGAAAGGAAAAATGGTTATGGAGGAAAGTTATCAAGAGGAGAAAAATTATATTTAATTATTATATTTTTATATTATGAGGATATAAATGTCAAAATAATACCTAACTAATGGACGAAAATTCAATTTACTCTGTGCCGATTTTAGGTTATCCAAACAATGAAAATCGAAAGTAGGGGAAATAAAATTTCCATTACTCCCATTTCCCCTCATTAAAGTAAATACAATTTACTCTCATCCAAACAAAGCATTAAGGATTTTAGTAGGTTCAGCTTTCAAGAGATATTTGATCGAAGTGAATCCTTTTCGATCGGACTTTCAAGGCTTTCAGGAGTCTGTGGGCTACTCTAAAGGAAACTCCTCGTGATCGAGTGTCATAAGTAATTGTGTTTTGCGAGGGGAACTTGGGAAATCTCAAGTCATATATACTTTTTTACCACACTTTCGTCTTTCAGGGGTCTGCAAACCACTCTAAAGAGGACTCATATCTATCATTCAGGGGTTTATTGACCGCTCTAAAATGGTCTTGTATAGATCGTTCATACCGATCATTTTTTGTGGTGCTGTTCAGTGTCAGCACTCTTTTTTGAACTTGTGTTGTTGGAGGGTTGGTTCTACTATGAATGTGATTAGTTTTCTGGTTCACCCAGGCCTTTTGCTTGTGAAGCTCTCCGTCAACATGGAGCATGACTCGTTTTGTATTCACTTGGAATGAGCGTGAGTATTTTCGTTTTAGATTGGAATGAGAAGAGCTCTGGTCGACTTTACTGAACAAAGTGTACCTAAGGTTTTTGAAGATTTATGAGAAGGTGGGCTTTCCTCATAATATTCTCTTATCACTGGTTCTGAAGAGGGAGCCACTTTATGGCCTTCTCTAGTGTTTCCCCTAATCGGTGGATATTCATGCCTTTTCTGGTGTCTCTTCTATGAGGCATTCATGGAACCTGTGCATTGGTAGCTCAACAGGTTCCATATTATTCGAGAGGCAGATTTTCTTTTTGTCCTTCCTTCTACTCTTTTAGTTTCTTCTTTTTAAGTAGGAGGAGGGGACGACACTATTGGGGGTCTCCTTTTTTCCCACAACTGAACTAGCGATAGTCGCCTGATCGAGTCAATAAAGTGGTGCCTCCGTTTATGCTAATGCTTCAGCTAGACCTAAGCTCCTTGTGGCCATTTCTTTTAATTGCACATGTAGGCGACCCCTAGTTGCGCTCAAGGTTCCCATCCAGCAGTTAGCACAATAGTGCGAGGCTCTGGACCTTTTTGTTTTGACTTGGGATGGATGGAGGGCTTAGTGTCTTACTTTTACTTTTCTCTTTTCCCCACTCTGTTGATTTTTTCTGAGTAATAAATGGGATAAGGTGGTTTTCGCATTGACTTAAAGTGCCTTCCCTACCAAATAGTGTCTCACGATCTGATGAGATCATTATCAACTTAAAGACGGATACTTTCGTCTCTCTTAGCAAAAAAAATGGTAGGTCGGGGTCCTGGGGAGGAATGTTGGATTCCCAGAATACTCTCCGATCAGATCCTTTTCCCGGCTCTCAATTTGAACAACTGAGATTTCACCATGGTTTTTTCTGGCACTAGATTTTTAGAGGGATGACTTCTTTTAGAATGTATTCGACTACTTTGCTTACTATTTCATATTTTGATGCCTATTCGTTCTTTATGGATGAGGATTTAGAAAGACTGAGTAAGGCGTAGATCTTGGTCAGATTATAGTCGCGATATTTGAAGACGGTATGTTTTCATGGCCCTAACTTTCTTTCCCATCGAATCGGTCTGGCATTATAACCATTCTCCTAAGTTGGGTAGAGGCTGTAAGTGACTATCCACATTCACGCCATCTGCAGATTAAATAGGGAGATACTCGATCCCAACCCTCAATTCAGTGATATTTACCTACAATTTGGCTCTAATGGAGTTGGATAAAGATTTGTCCTCCATGTTTTATTTTAAGGTGCTCGTTAAGGATTTCTGTTAACACCCAAAATCTATTATCTCAAATATTTCTTTCGAGGATTTCCGTCAGGTCTCCGAACTAGGCGATACGAGCAGCCAATTGTCCTCCTTATGAATGAACTTTGTTGTGAAGACATTGCAAGTTTGTTCATAGGATGGGGTTGATCCTTGAAGGAGGCAGTGAGCTAATTTAGAGTTTCTTCTGCTAATGTGGCAGGGAAAGTTCTTTAAGAGGTCCACTTATCGTGCGAATATCTCCATTCTCGTTCTTCCGGGCAAGTTTGGTGATAGTTTTTTACAGAGTCATCGAAGATTCCTCTCAGGGTTTTTTGCGGTAGGAGAGTGTCGTCTATCCTATGAACACCTCGAGCATGCAAAAATAACTATGAGCGAGGGATTTCAGAGCTTCATCTCACTCATTAATGGGTGTGCTCATTTCTACTATTGCTGGTTTGGTCGTCTTTCCTTTCTTTGACACCTTTCTTGTGGTTTTTCCTCAAGCCACGAGATTGTTGAGCCATCTGGATGGATTGCATGATATTCTTGCTAAAGTCTTAAAGAATGACTCTGGTATCATTCATGGTGACCGGAGCATTGTCCGGCTATTCTAGAAATCTCTCATCGAGTTCGCAAGATGGATCATCGATAGCGAGGGATCCTTGAGCCTCATCCCATCAATCTGTGGACATGGGTCCACTTTAATCCGTGTCAAACGAATTGTCCCTTTCTGACTTAGCTTGCATAGAGCTTCTAAATCCTGTCGTGGCCTCTCAACGAAAGCACCAAATAATAATTTAGAAAAATTATAATGAAGTAAGGTCGGTATGATAGTTGAGCTTGGACCGATCGAGCCAAGGTATCGAGCAATCGAACTTAAATAGGCTTGATTCTTGCAAAAGAGTAAGCCTGGCTTGTGCCAAACATTAGCACTCTGACGCTTAAGGCAGTAATATTTTTAGAGATGAATTGTAAAGAGTTCTCTGATTGAATTGTGTTACTTGGATATAAAATGACCTGGTATTTATATGGGTGTAGAATCCACTTGAGTAGTCTATTCTAATGTCAAAGTAGGTTATGGCGACATGATGCAGAGTAGGTGAAGGATGGGATAGAGGCGTGTGTCAGTGAATTATTAAAGGTTGTGCCTTGTCAATCCAATCGAACGTCCAGTAGGCCTTTATCCCTTTGGTTTTCGTGTCTGTCTGCTTTTTTACGCACCTTAGAGTGCTGGGCCTAAGAGGTGCTGAGCTTCTTTTCTTAATGGGTCTTTGGGCTTTGGTTAAGCCCCAGTAGATAATATTTCAGGTATTATCAATTATCATAAAAAAACCAAAACATATCTAATGAATTTGAAATGCAACAGAACTCAATCTGCACCCATAAGAATGAAAAGAAAAATAAAAACGAAGACCAGACTTCTCCTAATTTCAACTTGATTATATCCATACATTGTGAGTCTTAGCTAATTCAATCAAATATTTATACCACAATTCCACAATTAACAATTCATGCCACAAAATAATGCAATTTAAATAAACAATTAATGGAATTAAACTTTAAATTTTAAATCCCTAAATCCCAAAATCTATCCCCCTTCTCAATCCCTCTAAATTTCAAGTTTACGATCACTCATACTCACCCTTCCAATCATCGACCAGAGAGAGGAGGAACCCGGTGGAGAAAAATAGAGCTGCTAATGGAAGAGACTTTGACAATGAGGCTACAACCGAAGTGTAAATGCAGGAAAATGAGGAGAAAAATGGTTGCTACCATCGCACGTTAAAGGAAGAAAAGAGGGAACCGGCCTCTACTGATGGAAGAGATGGTGATGGTGGCAACAGAAGAGAGAGAGAGATGTAGATGATGGGGGCTAAAATGGGGAAAAATAAGATGAGAGAAGAAACGAAGAATAAGAAGTGAAATTGCTGAAACGACACCGTTTTGGCCATTAGGCAAATTTTCTTCTATCAAATTTCCATTTTAGTCCCTCCTTATTTACTCTTAAATCCCTAATTTAAATTCTTTCATGCCATATCATTTATTCTATAAAAATTTTAATGGTTTTATCATTGTTACTTTTAATTTAGTCAAGAGTATTCTAAATTTTTGACACTTAATATACTCCCTTATAAATAAATTTTTATTTTTATTTAGGACAATCAAAATTTGATAAGGAGCACTTAAAATAAATTAGGGAGTTGTAATTTATATATATATATATATATATATAAAATTAAAAATGAGGGTGTGGATATACGTGGCTCCGCCCATAGAGTTGGTGCGAGTAGATACAAGAGCAGTAATTGGAAAGGGTATATATATATATATATATATATATATAATTAAAAATGAGGGTGTGCAGTTATACGTAGCTCCACCCATAGAGTTGGTGCACTACAAAAAAAATGCGAATTAGCGACTAAAATTAGTGACTGAATTTTTTAGTCGCTAATTAGCGACGGATTAGCGACTATTTTTTGAATCCGTCGGTAAAATGCATATTTTCAATTTGGCGTTGTGTTTAGCGACTAAATAGCGACGGAAAAATAAACCGTTGCTAAATTTTGGCGCTAATTGATGGCGCCATTTTTTTGCGACTAAATTAGCGACTGTTTTGTTTGTCGCTAAAAACTATTCAATTTATCCATAATTTTGCGACTGCATAAGAGTCGCTAAAAATTTAGCGATTGAATAGCGACGAAAAGTTTGGTCGCTAAATTTGAAAACCTTGTTTTGCGACGGTTTAGCGACTAAATTGGTCGTCGCTAAATTATTAAAAATTTGCCCTACCCTAGCCCAAAACTGCGTCGTTTTGGCCTTTATATTTTCATTTTTCTCTTTCTCTTTCTCTTTCTTTTCTTTTTCTTCTCTTCCCTTTCATGGTCTCTGCCCCGATCTCCCTTTTTTTCCAGCCGCCCCCGCTTCTCTCCTTTCCTCGCCATCGTTCCAGCCATCTCCCCTCGCCTTCTCCACCATCTTCGCCCTCCTTTCCTTTCACTGCAGCTCTCACTGGCCTTTCTCTGATTCTCTTCCTCTTTGCACGCGATGACAACCCCATCTCTTCCCTTCATTTATTGCATTTTGCTCCGTTTTGCAGCTCCATTCCAACATTTTCCTGCCGCTGTCGACCACCGGTCATGCCACCAGCATCCTTCTCTTCAAACGGCAGCAATAAGGTGAGTTTTAATCTAAAATTTTTGGGAGATTTGAGAGAGTGGCAGATTTATCCAAATTAGGGATTTAGGATTTTAAGTTTAATTTTCTTAGGCTAAGAGATTAGGTGAGTTTTAATCTAGTTTGTGTTTTCAATTTTGTGTTTGAATTGAAGGTTGATTACTTTCCTAGTCATGTTAGAATTTGGGATTTAATTCAAAGAATTTGGGTTTTCTTTTACAGTTGAAAAAAGGACTTCACCCTCATTATTCTACTCTGCAACTCCTTGTTAAGTGGTTCCCTTGATTCTCTACATTATAGCTCTTCTTCAATGATTTTGAGCACTCCTTCACCTCAAAACTTTGAGATGAGAGATGGATTTTCAAGGAGGTTCCTGAATTACTTATTCCTCGGTGAGTTTTCAATGTTTTGAGGAGTCTCAAAGTTTCCAACTTTTGTGTTTGTTTGATTGTTTTAATATGTTTGTTTAGTTGCCAATTAATGGGTTTTTTGGGGAGTTGATCTTTGTTTAGATATTAACGATATTTGGAAAAATATATAATTACTGTTTTGTTTAGTTGCCAATATGTTGTTTTCAATAATGCTTTAAATTCTCGTTAAACATGGCTGAAATTAGACTTACAAGAGTAGAACAGGGCCAAACCAAGATTAGAAATGTCCCAATTGCTGTAACTCCAGAGGGTTTTTGGTGTTATCCTTCTCCTGTTGTGTTTCAAAAGACAACTAAAACTCAAAATCCTCTAAACAAAGCCAAACTGTACTATATGCCTTTGATAACTCAAGATGAAATGTATAAAGTTAAATCTAGAGTTTGTTGCTTGTCATTTGACCTAGTGATTTGTTTGCATTGGGAGTCCATCACATGGCATAAATCTTTGCTGGCGTTTGTCATCCATCTTTTACATACACACGCCCATTGAGCATACAAGCTGAGTGGTCAATCTTACATCCCTAATACTTTTAGTGCATAGATTTTCATCCAACTAAGCTATTTATTCAAATGTTTAATTAAATTTAAGAATTAAAGGTTGAATAAAATAAAAAAAATCACTTAATGAAATTAATAGAATAAAGTCATGATAAAATATTCGGAGTTCTTTATTTTAATTAGTGATTTTGAATTTGAATATTGGATATGAAATATTTTTAAATATTTAATAGAGAGCATTTTTATTCATTTTTACACAAATTTAATTAATTGGAATAATGAATTTTTATTGTTAAAGAAAAAAAGAATCTGAAATTGGAGTTGTGTGTTTTGCTCCCATTTTGTTTGTAGCCATTATTGAATTTGAGAAAGCAACAGTAAGTAGAAAAGGACACATAGGCTAATATAGGAAATGCCCCTGTCTCGAGGCTAACATTTGAATAAATAGCTCATATTTGAATCATGACTTTATTCTATTAATTTCATTAAGTGATTTTTCTATTTGAAATCATTTGCAATTTGACTTGTTTTGCATCCTGGGTATTGAATTATGCTGTATAGTGCTTTGATATTGTAGGTGCCCTTTTGGACCTCAATCCTTTTAGCTGATGGTTTTGGTTTCTGTCCCAGCTGAAAAGCTATTTTGGAGTCTAATTTTCACCATCTTTGTTCCTTTAGTTTTCGGAAAGGTCTGTTCATTCCTTGATTTTGTATATACTGATAGCACCTTCATGACCAAAATATTGTCTGACTCCTGACTTAGATAGCAAGGATGAAATAGTGTTGTTAATGCGTTGGAATCAAATCCCTAATGATGTTTACCAGATTATTTGCCCCTGCATTTAAAACATAACAACTGTCTCTTGCTTGATTTTTCTCTAATATATTATTTTCTTACATATTGATATCTAATAATTTGAAAATTTTATTGGGAATTTGTAGGTATCGGAGTTTGATGAAATGCTGCTAAAGATGACAACACGAAAGGCATGTGCATTATATATTAGTTACAACATGTTATAAATGATATAAAGTTTAGAAAGTTATTATAAAGTTTTAACTTTTTTTTTTTGCATATTGTGAAAAATCTTATTAGCTGTGATTCTAATTGTATTATTTAGTTTGAATTAGTGACTTTTAAGTATTGTATAATTTAATGTAATTTTATGATATTATATTTTTTAAATTAATAGTTTTGTAATAGCATAATTTTATTTAAATTAGTGTTTTTTAAGCATTGAATAATTTAATATAGTTTTATGATATTAAATTTTTTAAATTAATAATATTGCATAATTATTATTTATATAAATTAAAATTTTGATGTAATAATAATAATAATAATAATAATAATAATAATAATAATAAAATTAAAAATAATAGTTTTTGCGACGGAATAGCGACGGAATGGGTTATTTAGCGACGGAATATTTTATTTTTAGCGACGGAATTCGCCGTCGCTATTTTTAGCGACTGTTTTGTGTTTTAGTCGCAAAATTTCTTGCGACGGCCGGATTAACGACTGTTAGTCGTTTTGTCGCTAAAAGTCATTAGCGACTGATTTTATAGAATTAGCGACGGAAATTTCCGTCGCTAATTGCCTGTTTTTTTGTAGTGGTGCGAGTAGATACAAAAGCAATAATTGAAAAGGGTGTTTTCGGTTTGTGACGGACCAAAGATGCTTCAAAATTAAGGAGTTTTTTCATGTAAGTCTTCAAATGAAATGTTAGTGTCCCTTGCTTGCACTACCCATACCAATTTCTTGTAGTCATCACCAAGAGCTTCAAGGATTTTATCTGTGAGATCTTTGTTATTAAATGGAAATCCAAGAAGAGCTAACTCATCGGCTCTTACTTTCACCTTATGTAAAAACTCAATTATTGTGTCATTTGTTTGATTTGGTTTTTGACGTGCTTGATACATTATTTTGAAGGTGCGACATAGGTTTTGGCTTGGAGTATTGGAATTTTCTATAAATGGAATTAAGGTTGGAGTGATTTAGCCAATTATAGCATTAAGGATCATTTTATCTTATCCAACCCAAAGAGTGTGAGCAAAATTGTTGCAAGTGATACAAAACCTTGGAGATCATTCCCAATAAAGAGAGTTTCAAACTGAAGTTTCCAAGATAAATAATTGAACTTCAAGCAAACCGAAAGACAAAAGCTTGCAAATTTAGCAAAAAAAAAAGCTTGAACCTAAAAGATAGTTTGAATAGAAATTAAATGGTAGCTGTTGACAAATAACTAAACATAACTAATTCATGAATTGGGAATCTACAAACACCAGCCAATATGCCAAAGCAAAATGGATGACCTGATTCTATTGAAACAAACAAACCCGGTAGCCAAATCAACAAAAAAAAAATTAAAAAAAAATGAAATCAGAATATAATATTAGTAGGAAATGAAACTTATTACCTTTAGACATGGCAAGAGATTTGAGAACAGTCTTGTAACTCAATGTGTACTTTCCATTCATCATAACCAAAGCCAGCCTGTTGTTGATACTCTCATGAGTCTTCTTGGCGGCCACCATGGTTGCAGTCAATCACTGTGATACACCAAATGCTCGGAAGCTAAATTGCTCACCCGCTACAAATAAACCAACAACTCACCGCAAGAAATCGGAACTTAAGCTCCCTCTCCATAAAAAGTAGGAATTTGACTCCATAAAACAACAAATTTACCTATCCAAAACCTCAAAAAAGAGCAGGAAGAAGAAAAGAAAGAAACCACACAATATCAATAGTGTATTAATATAATTCACATGATAATTTGAAACATGCAATAAAACTTGAAGGCAAAAAATTTTACAATTCAGGAAGAGCGCAATTATCACCGAAGAATTTAACAAACTGCAAATAATGACAACAAGTCTAGATTGAAGCCCCAAGACCAAAAGTAAAGATCAAAGCAGAGAAGTAACTAATAGGGTTAATAGTAAGAGTTTCCACTTCCAGCAAATGTCTGTATCAATTATAAAGATCTACAACTACTGTAGCTTTTGGGTTTTAGTAATTTGAACTTTGCTGGAACGGGCTGATTTTCATGAACTTAGGGACTACAAAAGGTACCGATCCTTTCAAATTTCTAAAAAAGCACCGCACCTATATCATCTCCAATACAGTATGGGCCTGCAGCAGTTGAGTCATTGAGTTCATCAAACATTCCAAACTTTTAAGTCTGAAAAATGAAAACCGCAGACAATTGATTGGCTTTAGATGTAAAACTTAATCCGTATAATGCAACTTTACAATCTCAACCTTGAAGAAAGGAAAACAAACCCAATAAGAAAATTTTAATGTTTCTATGGTTCTTTTTTTATTTTTAAAGGTATTCTACGATTATTAAATTTAGAGATTCTTGCAATTCTCACCAAATTTACCATAAGCAGTTACTATCCATAACAATACTGGCTAAACGTGATTAGTATTCGATGTTCTAAGTTTTGTCACTGCTAATTCTAAATAAAAAATCAAAATAGCAGCTAGTGTAAGAAAACTGGAAGTAAACAGGAATAGTCACGAAAGAAAAGAACGAATCGCAGTGATGAGCCTAAGATACAGAGAGAGCGACCCTCACCTCCTCGTCCTTGTTCTGCACCCGAATGTACACGGATGCCATTGGTGGTTAACAATCGGAAGTAGCTTATTAAGACAGAAGAAGCATCAACAAAAACCCATAGTTCTCTCTCTGTGAGAAGCAGAGGGAAAATCATATGAAACATGTACCATTAAAAATTAAAATTAAAAAAAAAAACCTTCAAATCCCCAGATCAATTGAAGAAAAATAGCTGAGAAAGTGAGAATTTGATAAAAAGAGACAGAAGGAAAACAAAAGAGTGGTTTTTGTTTAAGTGACAATTTAGTACCTGAAGGCAAAGAAGAGCAACACCTCGATATTTCTTCCCCTCTTGATAATAATCTCGATTTCTTGTGGTTTTTCTCTGCTGTTGAGATCCATAAGACCCTGGTTTTGTTACCCATTTTGAATCTTTTCCGAGAAACCAATCTACTCTAAGAAACCAGATATGGCACTTCAGCCCTCAGCCATTGTGACATTAAACAACGAAGAAGAAGATGAAGAAGAAGAAAAGAAGAGTAAAAATTATTTTTTCCTTCCTTTTTTTCGACTTTAACGGACTTCATCGTCACAAATGCCCCATAAATTGACATGTCAGCCGTCTAGTTGAAAAGAGCCTTTCTCAAATTGTGCCCATCAGCTGTTTAAACTTTCTCTTGATCCTCCCTATTAGATTTATAGATGTGACGTAGTTTCACTTGATTAGACCATACAGAGAATTATAATACGGCTTCTCTCACAGTCGCAGCCATTCTTCACTCTCTTCATATCGATAATTTCTCAGTTTCTCACACTTCTCTTTCTCTCTGTTCATAGCTTAGCAGTTTCCGATCAACCATGACAATAATAGTCCTTATACTCCAAATTCTTCATCTATACGTTCTGTTGCTTCTGCTTCTTCTTCATATTTCCTTTCAAGGGGTAAGCTTTCTTATCTCTTCACCAACAAATATATTTAATCTACTTCCAAGAGGTAAGCAAATCTGGTAATTTCACACTCTTTCAAGCAGTTCACTTCTTTAATCACATGATCCACATGCAGACCCTCCGCCAAACTCACAACTTAATCATCTATTAGGTGCTCTTGCTAAGAAGAAGCACCACTCTGATGTTATTTCACTTATTAGAAGAATGAATTCAGTTGGTTTCTCCCTAGATTTCATTTCATTGAACATTTTGATGAATTCCCTTTGCAATGTGAGAAGACTGTCTGATGGTTTTGTTGTTTTTGGAATGATTTTGAGGAGGGGTTATCGGGGGACAAAATTGGATCAGGGTAAATTGAAAAAGTATTTACCAAGATCGGATGAAATGAAAAGTAATTACAGGCTTGGATTTGTCTGAGACGTGATCGACAATTACGGCTTCTAAAAGTAGGACTCAGTTGATAAGTTATTTTTTTAACTGATGCCGCAGCTGTTGACTGTGGCGTCAGTATTTGAGCGGGGTCGGTCAATATTTGAGCGAGCGGCGTCAGTATTTTTGAAACGAAAAGAATTATCTCACAATATAAATTTATCCGAGTTATTCTCGAAAACGTAATATAGTTTTTGAAATTCAAAAACTATATAAATTTAGATATAATAGAAAATAAAAATAAATACATTTTATTATTATAACGTATGAATATTAGTAACTTTTATAATTTGCAATAATTTTATTAATTGATTTTTATATAGTGTGGAAATTTTAATTCAGTCAGTATTTGAGCGGCGTAAGTGTTTCCATCATTTTACTTTTGAAACGAAAAAAATTACTTCACAATATAAATTTATCCGAATTATTCTCGGAATTTTTTGCTGAAAGCAAAATACGATAGCAACATAATATAGTTTTTGAAGTCCAAAAACTATATAAATTTAGATATAATAGAAAATAGGAATAAATACATTTTATTATTATAACGTATGAATATTAGTAACTTTTGTAATTTGCAATAATTTTATTAATTGACTTTTATGTAGTGTAGAAAGTTTAATTATTATAATTGTGTTAGATGGTGTGTACATATTTAATTTCAAGTGTCATGATAAGTGATATTGTAAGGCAAATGATTGCCGAAAAATGAAATGATTTGTATAGCTATCGAGTTAGCAATGGCGTAACAATATTTAATCATATTATTACAGTTAATAAAAAATTATCAAAAATTATAATGAAAGGATATCAAATAAAGGAAACAGATGCAGTGAAAGCTCTTTGCATGACAATACCAATATGTTATTTAAAATCTATAATAAAAATTTGAAATGGTGAACATGTGACAAAATATGAGCAATTAGTTATGATTTTTGTGAAAGATGTAATAAAAGTTAGTGAACAAAATTATTTAAAAATTAGAGATACAATGCCAGTCGAACAAAAGCCGACCACACAACTCCACCCAATCGTACTGTAAATGTCCTGTCACAGTTTGTCCTTCAATTGGTAGACCGGTCAGAATCTCTACATCCTGAAGTGTTATTGTGGCTTTACCTACAGCAAAGTGAAAAGTGTTTGTCTCCGATTTTCACCTCTTCACAAATACAATTATTAAGTTGCAATATACATTCGTTACACCGATTTGCGAAACCTTGTAGAATCCTACCAATCTAAGGTAGGGTATTATTTTTGGATCGATGTTCCTGCAGTAGCTGTCTATACTTGCTCGGCGTGTAAATAATACTTCATAATCAACCTGAAAATTAAAAATTTTCAGTCACATATTCTTTTACCGCTATGTCCGTTTATAAAACTAATAATATAATTCAAATAAACCGTATAAATATATATACATTATTACTCCAAACAGCATATGCACGGTATTTTCCATGCAATTTTAACAGATCATCAACTATTGGATCCAGATTTATATATTATCGGTTTTTGAATTGATTCATTTTTAATAACCTGAGTATAAATATAACAGCAAGTGTTACCTGTGCATAAAAAAATATTTCAAATAATTAAATATAAATGTAGTTTATAAATTTTTTTGCATAATAAAAAAATATATATATCATATCAAATAAATAATACATAAAAATATTCAACATTACTCTATACAAAATAAATACAGTTTTAATTATTTTAAATATATTTATACTATCATCTTCATTCGAACAACCATTATTTCCAATTTTAATATTTCAAATATTATATACGCATACTTGTATGTTCAAAGTATAATATTAATTGCTAAAAATGTAAAAAAAAAAAAAAAACTCGTATATTAATTGTTATTATTATTTTAATTTAATAATTTTCAGCAACAAACTTAGGACAATAACATTTAAATACATATTTAAAATAAAAAAATAATCTACATTGAGATAAAAATCCTTCAGTAATTTCACAATTCTTCATACATAATTTTATTACTATATTATTTTACATAATTAAATATTGCATTACAAATAATAATATAGAAAAATTACCTTTTTTTTCCACATTGTCAAATTAATTGAAAATATTCCTACATTACACACAATAATATAATTAAATATTTTATCATAATAGTATTTTGATAAACTTTTCTATTAAAATAATTGTAAAAATGTAATTTATTTTCTTCCTTACTAACAACTTACTCAAATAAATATAAAATTAAGTTTACAAGTTTCATAAACATAAACAAGAACAAAATTGTCAAAAATATATTATTCATGAATATTAGTTTACACTTACATAATACATGTAAATTACTAATTCATATTCATGTAGCATAATTTTTAATACATAAATTTGTTATTTTCGTATTTTACACTATTAAATTTTGCAATATCAAATAAAAATGAAAATAATAACTTGTCTTTTTTCATTTCCATCACCAAATTAACAAACAAAAAACACCTACAAATTAAAATATAACACAATTAAATATTTGATTAAAGACATTATCATATAAATAATTGTAAAATAATATTAAAGATATTACTTACACTTGATTTCTTCTAAATAAGAGTATTATTAGTAAATTTAAAAAATAATAATTTACGGAAGGTGTTTATAAAGGAAAAGTTGAACGTATATATGTTATGAAGAAGAAGAAGAAGAACAGCATGAATGAGTGAATAAGCGAAGAAGCAGACACCCTTATAAAGGGGTCGGACCTTCTCAAGCCATTAAATCCCATTTTTTCATTTTCACTCTTCACATGCATGTCAGTCACGTATGACTAACCACTTGCAGGGGAGCAGGCTTCTGATGACAAATGCCACAGCTCAAAGCTGCGCCATTTGACGCAACTGCCGCAGCTGACGCCTGCGGCATCCAAACCCCGAGGCCCTACCCAGCTGTCGTAATGCCGTAGGTCAATCCTGCAGCATTGACCAAAAAAGCCATATTCCCATAAATACTTTTCAAAAGACCTTAGTTGGGGAAATAAGTTTTCAAACGATCTTAATCCAATCTTTGCCCCGGTTATCAGCCGGATGAAGAGTAATGCTTTGTTTGGATAGGAGAATATTGAATTTACTTCAATGAAAGGAAATGGGAAGAAATGGGAACAATGTAAATTGCATTTTCTCTGGATTTTTTTTTTATTGTTTGGATAACATAAAATAAATATAGAGTAAATTAGATTTTCTTCCTAACAGTAGAAGTTATTTTGACATATATACCTTTATGATATTATTTTGTGATAATAATATCAATAGATGCAATTTTCTATTTGATTACTGAAATCAATATTAGTATTTTATAGTTATAATCAATGTCATTCTAAAATTAAAATTGACAACACAACTGAATAATTATATATAATAACATGCATAATATAAATAGAAATTACATAATTAATAAATAAATAAGTTCAATCAATATAATTACATCAAAGTCATTTAATGGCTTTATTTACATATTGTGATATATAAACATTTACAAAAAATAAACAAACTGCCATAATAATAACATTTGACAAGACCTGTTTGGAATATAATTTTTTCAAAAATAATGTTTGCTGATCAACCAAAATATATCAGTTTTACAAAAAATTAAGGTCATATTAACTTTACATCGATTTAAAAGCCATCAACATCTTGCATCAAATGCAATAATTATTATTTGCGCTCATTCTCCGGACAACCAAAAAAATCTTCTGATTTTGGTTTGATTTGCTGTGATGAGATCATAAGCCTTATAAAGAAGAGAAACATCGAAGCCAATTTTCATCAGCTCAGCATACACTTCTTTCTCATAATAAATACATTGATGTGTTCTTTCAATTATGACATTCCCTTCCTTAAGAACCTTGGCAACATTATCAATAGTTTTTCTTATGTCACTATCTTTTTCATATTTTGCACTCTTTCTTTGTCTTTTTTTTTTTTTTTTTTTTTTTGTGGTGATGTTACAGGAGCATATTCAAAATTAAAATTAGAATAAGTAGTACCTAGAACTCTAGAAGGAGTTGTTGGACTACCATCATCATATATCATAGCTTTCTAAGAACATGATATTTGAAGCCAATAATTCATCAATATGATTAATGGTATCTGTATTACTACTTGCATACTTGTTGCTCTATCTTTACTAAATAATGTTAGCAAATCTTCATAACGGTGAATTTCAGTACAGTTCCACTTCTTAGCACTTGGATGTGCCTATATTTTATAAAATAAATCACATTGTTATATAATAGTCAATTGACATAATTTTCAAGTACATTTATTCTATTTATTAAAATAAAACATATAATAATATTTGATGAAAACCTATATCAATGCCTCCCATATTTCTAATTTTGCATCAAACATTTTTATTATGGAACTCCAAGCAATACCACTAAAGTGCTTAAAAAGATCATAACACTCGCTGAAATTACTTTTTAAAGATTTCATTCAATTCTTCACTCTATCTTTATTAATGTTCTTAAGCCCAGTTTTTTCACAAACCTCTTCTACCACTTGATTCAATGCATGTGTTGTGAAAGTGCCATATACTCTATTTCCAACAGTATGTTGGTACAAGAGAGAGGTAATTAATATGTCATCCATACTTTTAGTCCACCGAAGCATTGGGTTCCTTTCTTTTTCCAATTTTTCTCCCTTTTTGCCACCTTCTTTTGTTGTCTCACTTGCCATCTGTAGAGCTTTTTTATAAGAAAAAATAGCACGAATATATGCAAGAACATAAGGTTTTTATTAAGATCCAAACAAGTATGTTTTAATCAATCAAGTATTATTTCAATCAAGTATCAAGCAATGTAACATATATTGAAGAAAATTTCAATAAGGAACAAAATATTACAAACAATAAATGAAAAATAACTATAACATACAAGCATAATTAATCATCTCTTATTTGAAACATAATCAAACCACATTGCAGCTGCAATGTTATCTTTTAACTCAGCACCTAAAAGAGCATCCTCATTATCTCCAATGCGTGCATTCAGTTCCTCTCTATTTAATAGTTCAACATCTACTTCATTAATCAATCGATCATCAGGATCCAATCCCATTAAAAAAATTGTGTAAGATTGCACATGCTAGAATAATTCCACATTACACATCTTTCCCATCCAGCCAAAATGTATGTAAATTTTAAATCAAATGAACATGCAGCAAGGACATTTTGTGTTGGGTAATCCTTTCTACCACGAAATCTTTGTGCATCCTCTTTTGATACCTTAACTCGAATATGAGTTCTATCAATTGCACCGTACAATTCTGTACCAATGTCATTATTAACATTTAAGAATAATAACCATACTAGTATAATCATTAGACATTTTATTTACCTTGAAATATGGGAACCATCTTTCAGTGTAACGAATCTCAAGATGGACCTCAGAACCATTAGGTTGTTTTAAATATTCATCTTCAAGTGATATCACAGAATATAATACCGAATGAAAATGTCTAAAGATAATTTCGATTGATCAACAGAAAAAGCATGACATAGTTCGTAATTTGAAATTATGTGCAATGATACTAAAAAATGTGGCCATTTTCTTCTCAGCAGATGCATGTATACTATCTTTGAGTCTACCACTATTTCGAAGTTTATCACATAAAAGTAGGAACGTTTCTAGTTTCATACAGAGCAAATTATGACAATCTACATCACTATTTCTCAAATGATGTAATATTTCTTTTCGAACTTGTTCCTTTTTTTGAGCTATTGAGTTTTTCTCCGTGTTGGATCAGGAAATCCAATTTAGAAGAAAGTAAAAATAATATGCAATATGACAAATAAGTTGGACAACAGCTAGTTTCCTCATTCTATCCTATTCTTCCAAATTATCATCAAACTCATCTTCTTAAAAGGATTGAAAAGCCAAATTATCCATGTTATTCCACCCTTATATCACATATAACAATATTATTAACAAGATATATTAAAAGTAAGAGTAATTCTCAGTAAAGATAGCATTGCCTAAAAAAATAACAAAAAAAGCAGCCAGACAAACTGGTACACATTGGTGAAGAGCTACTGAAAAAACTAAGAAAATCGCCTATAAGCAACTTTTTCATATAATGTGCATACAAAGAGAATAGCTAGACAAACTGGTATACATTGTGGAAGAGCTACTAAGGCTCTTAAATATCATAAACATTCATCAAATACAAGTATGTACATATAGTTTTTTCTTTTATTGTTATTAATATAGATTAGGAGTTATAATTATGTAAATTTATGTTACTAATTATTTCTAGACAATTGAAAATGTATGTAAATATTCTTCCTTTCTCAAAAATTATTCAAGTTAATTTCTAAATCAAAGTGAAGAATTGTTGATGAATAGTTAAATATAAGAGTTAAGAAGCAGTTAGGCTTGCAAAAGAGAATTTTTCAAATCAAGCTTATATGTGAATCATGGATTAAATGGAGAATTGAAAAGGATGAGGGCAAGAACAAAGCTAAAGAATCTGTAATTGAGGAGTTTGAGAACCAAAAATAAGACAGGTGTGCTATCTAGTTCACATTGAATTCGGTCCCATGTTCTTTTCATCTCCATGGCGTAATCTATTTTGAGTTGTGAGTTGAAACTTTAATTAAATTGAGCTGTTTAAGTTGAATTGATGAGTTGAGCTAAATTACTTAAATAAAAGTAAGTAGGGAATGGTAATTTGTGGAGTTTTGTGTTCTAGTGCATCATGGAATTTTTCTTGAATCGTGCTTTTGAATTTATAAAAATAAGAATGGGTTATGAATTGATACTGTGATGAATTGATCTTGTAATTAATTTTTAATCTCTATGTATGTGTGTATTTTAAGTTGTGTAAATTGTTAAGTATAATTTCTTTCTATTTGAAACATAATCAAACATTGTAGTTGTGCTACTGATGTCTATTTATTTTGCAATTTTTCTAGTTCTATCTAATCCAAAAATTGCTACCCACCATCCAATAATTAAAACAAGTAATCTAATTTGTTGTTAATGGTACGAGTTAATCAAAACAAACACAAATTGTACTTTTATTTTGTTGTTAATTAAAACAAACAAAAAGTGAACTTTGATTTTGTTGTTAATTAAAATAAACAAAAATTGAGCTTTTCTGTTCACTGTCTCTATTTAAGTTAGGTAAGTTGTTCCCTCTCTCAAAATCCAACTCACTATTTTTAGATTTACCAGAAATGACATTCTTGTTGTTCCATTTTCTTTTCATTGTTCTTGATAAGTGGAAATACTTCTATACTATTGCTTTATCTTTGGAATTCTATTTCTAGTCAGTTTATTATTTAAAGGATAATTTGAAGTTTGCAAGCAAATCAAATTTCTGTTATCTGTTTTATTTGAAACTTTAAAAATTGAGCTTTAAACCAATGACAAATGATTTCAGGTGTAATTTTTCTTTTCCTCGTTGGGTGGCGGTGGCGGTGCGGTTGGGTGAGGTGAATATAAAGAATCAATCAGCAACTCAGAACAGACCAATTTATTCCAAGACAAAATAAACATCAATTGAAGAATGAAATTACAGACAGAGAAAATAGAAAATAAAGAGATATGCATACAGGAAAATAATGAATCTCGTCGGCAAAGGAAGCTTTAATCGGCGATCGGCCAAGGAAATTCCGATGCTGGCCAGGTGAGGAAGAACAGAGGGCAGGAGGGAAGAGCAAAATATGGAGCAGCAAACCGATATCACCAAATTAGAGGGAAATAAAATGTATTCATAGGGGTAGGGATAATTTGGTCATTTCATATAATTATACCCCTTCTTCCTCCCAATTGCCTTCATTTCTCTCCAAATTGGAGGGAAATAAAATGCAACTTATAGAGGAATTGGGAAATCTGATTGCCCTTATATTCCTCTCTCCATTTTTGCCATTTTACAAACCAAACAAGGAAGAGTAAGGTTAATTAAACTTACTTTCCCTTCAAATCCTCCCACTTCCTTAGATCCAAACAATGGGTAAAGCATTTTCATGCAAAAAATTATTTAGACAAAATTCACACTATAATTTATTAAAATTTTAATTTCAAAATTAGGATACGATCTTGAGTAAACAATCTCTCATTTTTTTACGACAAATAACTACAAATAACTACAGATTGCTATAGAAAACATTAATTCCATTTTTTTCTGGTTTGTATATATATTAAATGAAATGTATAAATAATATATCCACATGTAAAAAAAATTAGAATATAGAATGACATTCATAAAAATAATAATATTCACAACAAAATCCATAAAAAA
Source organism: Excoecaria cochinchinensis (assembly GCA_947683425.1). Taxonomy (NCBI): domain Eukaryota; kingdom Viridiplantae; phylum Streptophyta; class Magnoliopsida; order Malpighiales; family Euphorbiaceae; genus Excoecaria; species Excoecaria cochinchinensis. The sequence continues at coordinate 2,609,982 of CANTUQ010000008.1, read as the reverse complement.
ATGAGTAATTTTAGGTATAGATTTTCTGTAGTTAAAAATTACAATATTCACAAAAAAAAAAACTATTCAGTATTCTTTCTTTACTATTAAGACTCACACAATATCAAAGTGAAAAACCAATTCTATTGTTGCTAAGTGATAATATTCAATATTAATAATACTAAATATTATCTTTTACTGGGCCTGAGTCAAAGCTCAGTCTAAGGCCCAACAAGGACTACAGGGTTCAAGACCCCAAATGCCTAGTGCCTCTAAAGCCTAGCAGGTGAGCAAGCAGACAACCAAAGAATCGAAGAAGATAAGGCTGGCAGGCTATCCAATCGGATTGACAAGGCATAGCCTTTAATAGTCTACTAACAGACGCCTCCGTTCCATCCTTTACCTGCTTTGCATCACGTTGTTGCCTCCTATTCTGATATCAGGGTATGCCACCCAAGTTGATCCATACACTCCTATAAATACCAGCTCACTTCGTACCCATGTAACACAATTCAACAAGAGAACTTTCTTTTTTTTACTTTCTTTTTCAAACACTACTGACTTAAGTTTAGGGGTGTTAACGCTTGGCTTATATTAATAATACTCAACATTATCTTCTACTGCGCCTGAGTCAAATCTTAGACCAAGGCCTAATAAGGACTATGGGGTTCAGGACCCCAAAGGCCTAGTGCCTCTAAGGCCTGGCACGTGAGCAAACAGACGACAGCAGAATTGAAGAAGATAAGGCTGCTAAGTTGTCCGATCGGACTGACAAGGCACAGCCTTTAATGGTCCACTGCCACACGCCTTCGTCCTATCCTTCACCTGCTATGCATCATGTCGCCGCCTCCTACTCTGACACCAGGTTAGGCCACTCAAGTGGATCCACACACTCATATAAATACAAGGTCACTTCCTATCTAAGTAACACAATTCAACCAGAGAACTTACTTCTTTTTACTTTCTTTCCCAAACACTACTGACTTAAGCTTCAAAGTGTTAATGCCTGGCAAAAGCCAAGCACACTCTTTTGAAGGAATTAAGACTAGCGAGCTCGATCGCCTTTCATCCTGGCTTGATAGGTCAAAGCTTGGCTACCGTACCTACCTCATTCTCTTATAATTTCTCCAGAATTATCATTTGGTGCTTTCGTTGAAAGGCCATGGCAGGATCAAGAAGCTCTATGCAAGCTAAGTTAGAAAGGGATGATTTATTTGATACGGATCAAAGTAGACCCATGTCAACAAAGGGACAGGATGAGATTCAGGGATCCCCCACCACTAACGATCCAACTCACGAATTTGATGAAGGATTTTTGGTGCAATTGAATGATACTATGGTCACCAAGAATGATATAAAGATGATTCTTAATGACTTTAGAAAAATATCATGTAGTCCGTCCAAATGGCCTAGCGATCTTAGGGTTCGGGGGAGAGCCATGAAAAAAGCACCAAAGAAAGGGAAGACGACCAGACTAGCAACAGTAGAGGTGAGCCGACACTCACCAACGAGCGAGATAAAGTTCTGAAATCCCTCTCTTGTAGTCATTTCTATACACTCGATGTGTTTATAGTACAGATGGCACTCTCACCACCATGGAGAGCCCCTAGAGGAATCCTCGAAGACCCTAGGTAAAATTATCACCAAACTGGCCCAAAAGAACAAGTACGGATTAAAGAACTCTCCTTACCGTATTAGCAGACAAGATTCCCAATTAGCTTACTACCTCCTCCGAGGATTAACCTCTCCCTACGAGCAAATTTGCAACATTTTCGCAATAAGGTTCGTTCACAGGAAGAGCAGTTGGCGGCCCACATAGCCGGGCTTGGAGATTTGACGAAATCCTCAAGATCACGGATTTCGAGCAATAACCTTGGAAGATTTAAACAAGCACCCTAAGATGAAATATGGAGGACGAGCCTTTATCCAACTCTATTAAAGCAGAACCGACGGCAAATCTTGCCAAGTTGAGGGTTGGGATCGAGTAGCTCCCCGCCTGATTCGCAAATGGCATGAATGCTAACGGTCACCTACAACTTCCATCCATCTTAGCAAAATGATTGTAATGCCAGCCCGATCCGACGGAAAGGAAAATTAAGGCCGTTTTATCTTCACAAATCCTTATCCATAAACAACGAGTGGGCCTGACGCTGAAGCACGAGATGACACATATAGGTCGCCTAATACGTTCGAGAAGAAGTTAAATGGCTACATCCCTCGAAAATTCTGGTGCTGGTAAAACTCATGGTGAAATCTCAGTTGTTTAAACTGGTAATGGGCTCTTATTAGACGGTATCCTAGGAATACAACATTCCTCCCAATCAATCGTTTATTTTGCTAAGAAAGAAAAAAATATCCCTCTTCAAAAGAGAAAAGTAAAACAGGACGCCTAGTCCTTCATAAGTCCCAAGTCAAAACGAAAAGACCAAAGCCTTGCACCAAAAGGAAACCTTGAGCACATTGAGGGGCTGCCTATACGCGCAATGAGAAGAAACGGCCACGAGGAACTAGGGTCATCCTAAAGTATTAGCATAAACAGGGGCACCGCCTCACTAACCAAGCTAGACAAATGCCGCCATTCAGTGGTAGGGCAGAGGGAAGAGTGAAAAGGAAAATTGCTTCTCGCACAACATAGGGGCTATTGAGCTGCTAATGTAAAGGCTCCACAAATGCCTCCCAGAAGAAATACTGAAAAATGCATGAACATCTGCCGACTGAGAGGGACACTGGAGAAGGCCATAAAATCTCGGCCTCTTTAGAACTTACAAGAGAAGAAGGTTGCAAAGAAAAGCCTAAGCTCCTTATAAACCCTCCAGGTCGAAAGTGCATCCTGATAAGGAAAGCTAGCTAAGACCTTCCTCATTCCAAGCTAAAATAAAAGCGTTCATGCCCGTTCTAAGTTAAAACGAAACAAGTCATGCTCTATGCTGAAGAAGAGCTTTATGAGCGAAAGCCTTAGGCGAATCAAAAAACCAATAACATTCGCAATAGAAGCAACCCTCCAACAGTAAAAAAGCAAAAAAGAGTGCTGACACTGAACACCACCACATCAGTCGGACCCGTCAATGATGTTATTCTGATGAGTTGATTCGTACGACTCTCTGCAAGAGCAAAGCTAGAATAGAACAACCCACAAGAACACGAAAGACGTCCCAAAGGGAGGGACATTCCCGAATAGGTCAAGTTTGTTCTAGGGGGAAGGTTCTAAGGGAGAGGGTAATAAAGAAATATCCCTTGCGTTCCTCGCACACAAGTCTTTGCGACAACTCAAGATGGGACGATACGAGCCTAATCGAAGAAGTTGTCAGCCCAAGGCCTAAAAGTATTGAAAAAAAAAGTTTACATTTCCAAAATACATGTAAATTAATAATTTATATTAATGTAAACTTTTCCTTAATACATAAATTTGTTATTTTTATATTTTACAGTATTAGATTTTGTATTATCAAATGAAAATGTAATTAATAACTTGCCGTTTTTTGTTTGCGTCACCAATTAACGAACAAAAAACACCTACAAATTGCAATATAATATAGTTAAACATTTGATCAAAGTCGTTAACATAAAAAAATGTAAAAAATATTATAATTTTTTCTTACTTTTAATTTGTGTAAATAACTAATAAATTATTTGAATCTTAATGTATAATGGCTAAATCAAAAATAAATAAATAAAAGTTTTAGCAACCATTTTGAGTGAAGAGTGATTTAGTGAGTGTAAAACATATGATGATGAAGAGGAAGAACAGTGCAAATTGGAGATTCTTTATAGAGGCTGGACCCCAAATTTTTTTCATTTGCATTTTTGAATTATGCGTGATGATGGTTAGCATAATACTGTTCACTAGGGATATGCAAAATCGAACCGAATCGATTTTAGTCTGTTTGGTTCAATTTTGAACTGAAATTAAACTTGGGTAGTTCGGTTCAGTTCTTAAAATTGTAAAACAGAAAGAACCGAACCACCCAAAACTCAACGTTATATATATATATATATATATATATATATATATATAAAACCAAACCAACCAACCAACACAGTATGACCAATACAATATGTATGTGTGTGTGTGTGTGTGTGTGTGTGTGTGTATATATATATCTAAAACCAACCAACACAGTAAACGATTAAAAAAAACACCAACACAGTAAACAAATCTTGATTTTTGGTGACCCAAGAGCGACGGAGATTGCGCGCGAGTAAGGGAGGCAGCGTGGGGGCGATCGGCGAGAGGGGGGCGACGGGGACCAGATCCACTGAGAGAGAGAGAGAGGGAAGGAGGGAGAGAGAGAGAGAGAGAGAAGGGGAGGGAGAGAGATAGAGAGAGAGAAAGGGGGCCAACGACGGCGAGGGGGCTAGCTCCGATCGGCGATCCAAGAAGCATATGAGAGGAAGAAGCAGAGGAGAGGAGAGAGAGAAGAGAGAGAGACTGAAAGTGAGTAGAATTATAGAAAATGAGTAATATACTTTTTTACCCCACTCACTCACATATAGAGTTTCATTTGGTATAGGAAGCCGAGAAACTAAAAACTGATTGGAGCGAACCAAACCGACCGAAATTAATTCGGTATATTCGGTTTCAGTCCTAAATAATTCAATTTGTGGTTCAGTTATTTTATTTTTAAAAGTTTGATTTTCGGTATATTCGATTCGGTTGAAAACCAAACCGACCATTTGCACACCCCTACTATTCATGCATCAAGGGGCAAGCTTTAATTTGCCCTCCTGATGCTGCAGTTGACGACTGCAGTATTCAATATTAGGTGGGGCAAGACTAAAGCCTGCCCTCAGGTATGTGCGGCGCAATATTACAGGTCTCGCCAGCGGTATTGCCCATAAAAATCCCAATTTCGGAATATATTTCCAAAACATCCCATTTTGGTAAATAAATTTCCAAAAAACATTATTTTTGCCCTTTTCCCTTCAAAACAGCACTAATTTTTAAAATTAAATTTTTATAAAAATAACATTATTTAAAAAAAAAGAAAGAAGGTATCAGAACAAGAGCAATCGCTGGAGTACACAATTTGTAGTACTGTACATTAACATATCTCAACCGTTGGATCAAATTTAACTGTCGAGATCTGCCGAGTCTTCAGAAGTATCACCGGAGCAACTTTTGAAAAAGGAGAGAGAGAGACAGAGAGAGAGAGAGAGAGACAGAGAGAAAGGAATCAGAGAGCAACTGCATAAGGCCACCGTCTTGTTCGACCACTCTTCAGGAATGACTTCTTCAGCCCTGTCAAGATTGTCCAATCTCCATGGCCAACTTCAACCTTCCGACTTTAACTCCAAGGCATTCTCTTACTTTAATTTCATGGATTGTTTCTCTTTGGATTTCAATTGGTGATGGGCTTTTTTTTTTATTATTTTTTTAATTGATATATGTTGGGTTTGGTGTATAGGTTGGTGGATTGTTGAAGGTATCTCCTGAGGTTTCCCAAGCTTTGTCATGTGGGCATGCTGTTGTTGCCTTAGAGTCCACTATTATTTCTCATGGTAATTCGATTTCACTAAGTTGATTTTTTGTTTTCTTTTTTTGCTTTTATTTGTTTTATCGTAATTTGTGGTGAGTGCAGATTATTTTGTTGTTGTTGTTTTTGTTTTTTTTTTTCCAGTTTAGTACTTGGATAACTGAAGGCCTTTCAGAATTCTGGCCATAAAGAGTTTCCACAATGCTTAATGTCCTCCATTTTAATCTTTGTCAAAAGATTTCTTTGAGTTATTTTTTATTCTCTAAACATAACAGTCTCTAACACTTGCCTTTTAAAATTTCAAGAACAAAGAGTTTGATGCATTTTTTTTTTCAAAAAAAATTGATTGCTTTATTTCACCTTGCTCATTGAATTTAGTGGAACTTGATGTACAAACAAATGGGGGCAAGTTCACGACTTGGAATGAGTTGTTTTCTTGATATTGCTTAATTCTTTTGTTTGTTTTTTTTTTTTTAAACTTATGTTTCAGGAATGCCATATCCTAAAAATCTGGAGACAGCAAAGGAGGTGGAGGCCATTGTGAGAAACAATGGAGCAGTTCCTGCTACAATTGCAATTTTAGATGGCGTACCATGCATAGGTCTTAACATCAAACTGACACTGGCTATTTCTATGTGATTGATACTGATGTGTCCTTCCATCTCTATTCCATGTATTTGGATCTAGCAGGATCCCTAGAAAGACCTATCTGCAGGTTCAAAGCAGCAAATATGAAATGCATCATAAATTTATAATATAACAAATCATTGTAGGCGTTAGGTAAACTTTAAAGGGAATCTTACTAGAGAATAGATTGTGGTCAATGGGCCAATGAGGTATTCAATCTCAGGTAATAAAGATTTATTGCTCATGCTTGATTTATCTTTTCAGCTGCCATAGATATGCTAGAATAAAAGAGAAACTGATAGTGCTAATTTCTGACTTAAAGGTCTTATTACAAGAGAACAGGATAAAGCAAAATATATAGTACTTCATTTTGCAATGTTGTGTATCATAATGCTGATGCTCTTGATTGGGTTTGCATGTTGTGTTTTTGCTCCTTGTCCTATCGCAGCAATTATGCAAGATTTGAAGTTGCTTTATCTGTTTAAAATTGATATAATATCTCTTTTTATGAATAATTGCTCATATTGCTAAGTGTAGGGCTGAGCATAAAAGAGCTGGAGAGACTTGCTACATTAGGAAGTAGAGCGCAAAAGACTGCCAGGAGAGATATTGCATATGTTGTGAGTGTCTCTGTATATTACATAACTTTTCTTTATTAAATAGGTGTTCTCTCATAATAGTTGTACTTGTGAGAAATATATTATTGGTTCTTTCTTGTTAGTTTTCTATTAGAATAATTTGATCTGGATATTTTATGCTCAAATAATGCATATAGATTTTCTAATGTGACTTTTAAATGATTGAGTTGATTAGAATGGCTCAGGAATCTCTTTAATTTTTCTTTTTTTAAAAAAAACACATAGTGGGCATATGTGAAATTAGATACTAAGGTTCATATGATTTTTTTTTCTAATATAATCCCGTCATATGTCAAATGATTGAGATGATAGAATCGCATCGATGATTTATGACATTGCTCATCAAATTTATGTTATCGAACTTGTAAGAGAGAGGACAGTGATGGAAGTGGCATAAAATTAGCTGCAATTGACTTAAAGTGTTAGCATTAGCAACTTCTAGATGAAGCTTGGGAAATTTTGCAGCTTTCTAGAGAGAGACATTATGGGGGATCGATACTTATATTTATCCATCTCAACCTTTTTGGAGTTGTGCTTGAGAACGTTTGCAGTTGATCCTCTTTAGGACAATGATGGCACTAGGTGATTTTAATTGAATTATAAAAATTGTAATCCTTCCTTTTGCAAGTAATTATTCTGCTTTAGTGATATGAGAGATATATCAAAGAATTTTATATTTGTGTTATTGGACTCAAAAAACTGATCCTATGTCCATTATTTACAGTACATTTGACTGAAAATAAATTGTCAACTGATGTTTGTCTATCAAGTAGGAACTCAAATCTTGAAGTTAGTGATAAATAGTTAGCACATGGGAGATGTATTTTTGATACCAGCCTATGCTTGTGTGCTCTGGCTCCCTGATCTAGTATTACTGAATTTCATCAGTGTTTTCCATGAATAGATATTAGACATTTGCCTCTTTTTCTTCAGCCTTTATATTTTCTGATAGCAGATTGGATAGCTTTTATGTTGAGATGGTTGAATTATTAAAGTCGCCTGTTTTTCTTATTTGAGCATGTATTATTGATACCTATGTGATAATTTGGTTTACCTTAGGTTTTAACTAGTAAATTTATTGCTCTAATTTTACTTTGCATTTGGACTTTTGCAGCTAACATGACATTCTTGCATATGCTTTTCTAGGTGGCCATGAAAGGGAATGGTGCGACTACTGTGTCTGCAACCATGTATTTTGCTTCAATGGTTGTGATTCTCATTCAAAGGAATATATATATATATATATATATATATATATACTAATACATCTTTTTGTTTTTTCTGGTTTAATTCTTGTGTTAACTGTGTAAATTTTTCTAAGAGATATAAAAATTCTTGCAGGTTGGCATCTCTGTGTTAGTTACTGGCGGAATTGGAGGAGTACATAGACATGGCGAACATAGTATATTTCTCTTGCATCTATATCAATTTATGATAGGTTCTTTGGTGCATATAGCTATTTGGATGATATGTCCAGACATGATTCCTAATATAAATGTTGCTTTTTACATTGTCTGCTGTAAACTTTTTCCAACTGTTATCAAATAATGTATTATTGATCCAATGGCCTGTTCAATGATTTGGAATAGGGTATAGTGGACCATTTAATAGGCACAAGAATTATTTATTTTTCATTAAAATAACCCAGGAGTTGATTTCAGCCAGTATTTTTATGCATCAAGTAGAAAAAACATATTGTTTATGTACATATCATTTCTTTTAGTTTCTGCCAAAGTACTCCACTACATCTATGAATGTGTGTTCTTATACTAGATTTCATAAAAGCACACAAGTTACTTAAGGTTTTGATAATGCAAGCTTCTCATGAAATATGCACAAGAACTAAAGTTGCCACAGTGTTGCTAGATATGACTTTATTGCAAATTTGTATCAAATAGGTTTTTAATTTGGCTGAAGGATTGGTGAGAAGGAATATAAACTTTATCACATGTGTCTTTTGTTCTTTGGACACTTTTTAATTAACTGAGAAAGATAAATTTGGACCTTTAAAATCACATGTGTCTTTTGTTCTTTGGACACTTTTTAATTAACTGAGAAAGATAAATTTGGACCTTTCTTTTAAAGGTCGTTACTCATTTTATTCATTATTCTAGTAAATTGTATTCAAATCTGAAATATTAGGTGGGCAATCCGTTTTGACCTGTGTAGGACCTGACGATGTCTTATCACTAACAGTATATGTATCGTAAAAGCAGAGACTCCTGTAGTCGTATATTTTTAAATGCTTGGTATATTTGGAGTTTAGAAGTTTGAAGTTTGTTGTTAATGAAGCTTTGGAAGGTGAATGGAGGAACAAAATTTGGTGTTCTGCTATATTTTTGCACTTTACTGTGTTTCAACACCAAGGAACACTTGCTGGAATTTTGAAGTTATTGTATGACTAAAAGATCTTTTCTAGCTTTTTATTTTTCTTTCTTTCTTTCTATTTTTTTTTTTTTTTTTTTGGCTTTTTGTGCATCTAAACAGTTGTAGCATGTGAATAGAGACTGAATACCGATCTTTTTTTCCTTTGATTTTTCATTTCTTAGCTGGTATATTGTCCTCTGCCTTTTACCTTTTCAGCCATTCTTATTAAATCTTGCAATCCACTCATTAACGACCAGCTTGATTGCACCTTTGGTCGGTAGAGTCATCCATAAATTTCAGTGTGGTCTCTTGGTTTCAATTTGTTTCAATAGAATATTGAAATTTTAATTGGTATTTGGAGAAAGGTTACCATTTAAATTATCATTTTTCACTTGAAATTCAGTTGAAATTTTTATGTGATACATGCGTAATAACTTTTTAGATCTAAATGTACAGTTAGAGGGTCTGTATTTGACTTTTTCACTTGGCTGGTGCTCCAAAATCCAGCAGATCCTAACAGAATCTTGCAGTATGACTATATTGCAGCTCAAACAAGACTTGAATGAATTTTATGCAACTAATTGAAATTAAGGTAACTGCTTAGAGATTTAGTGACAAATATCGTGTTTATAAGTGAAATATTTTGCACTTTGAATTATGAGAACATTTATGAGTGAAAGTGAAAGCATTATGACTACAGTTTTAGTTGATGAGTCAGATTCTAAATTGTGGCACAAAATGAGGAGTTTAATACTATTTTTGTTCAATTTACATTTTGATATCCAGTACCTAATTTCTGCTTCGAATCTTGAACTAAATAGGTTGTGTTCTAGTCTGGACATTAGTTCTACAGTTTTGTGAATTCTAATGTTTCTGATCCAATGTCTATTTGATCAAACTCAGTCACAAACTTTTTCTTCTATTCAGTCTCAAATCAGATCATAAGTTGTCATTTAATGCATGTTCTGTGCTTTATCCCACTCAGAAGATAAAGTGTTATGTTTTGTTCTAAAGTTTATGGAAAAAAATTAGTTGAATGGATAGGAGCAATTTTGGGAATGTGAACAACCATTCCACTTCTGCATAATTAAACTTCAAGAGTTTTAACACTTATGCTTTATATAATTTTAGTTTTGGTAATTTGGGATTTTTATTTTTCATATGGTTCCTTGTAGAAAATGCAGGTTAAGATGCCTTAGTTTTGTATATCCGTCCTACCAGTTAGGGCTAAATTTTAGGCTTTATTTTATGAGCTATGAATGAATGTGCAGGTAAGTGGTAGACAACTTGCCGGTGTCTGAAAAATAAAACACGCGATTGATTAGATGATTTGGAATTGGGATATATTTGATTGTCATCAGAAAGATCATGTTGTTAATTAGATGACACTGACAACAGTGTTCAGCTGTAATTCTTTTTTCTTTTTTCATCATATTCATTATGAGCCTGTTGACAGTTGCTGTTTTCTTAATATATGACACATTTTTCAATATTATATATATATATATCTGGTGTTCAAACATTTGTTGATTGTTGAAATTGATAGTTTTGCTTTTGTGGTCTTTTTGCAGCAATGGATATATCCTCTGATCTCACTGAGTTTGGCCGGACTCCAGTTGCTGTTATCTCTGCTGGAGTAAAATCCATATTAGATATCCAAAGGACCCTTGAATATTTGGTACATGAAACACTTATCTTCTCCAGCTATTATTGGGAGCCCTTCAGTTTTTGGTATAAATATCTTTGCTTTGTCAATGTAGGAAACTCAAGGAGTTTGTGTTGCTGCATACAAGACCAACGAGTTTCCTGCTTTTTTTACGGAAACCAGTGGCTGCAAGGTATAAGTTTCTTTCTTTCTTCTATCTTTCTTTCTTTCTTTTTTTGCTTTTTTTTTTCTCCCTTAAGATAGGATATGATCACAATTAGGTTTACGGCTTCAGCCATTGGAAATATGCTGATGATATCATAACAGGGACAGCATAAATTATTAAGAGTATGGGGAGCAAAATCTATGACATATGCACATATAAGAATAATTTTAATGATGAAAAATAACTTCTAACTTCATGCTGCATGCAAGAACAATCAGATAGCCATTTAAATTTTTAAAAATAGATTCTTGATTGAATATTGCATGTATGTGTGAATATTTGATTATGACATTTTTTTTATAACACAAATTGTTCCAATAATTTGATTTTTTATTTTTCTGTTCTTAATTATTTGAGAGTATAATCTAGGCACCTGGTCGTGTGGACTCTCCAGGAGACTGTGCTCAGTTGATAGGCAAGTGAAGATGCTTGTTCATCTCAGCTTCATTTTCATTCTCCAATTAAAAATTAATTAATTCTATTTGATTTTTTAATTGCAGAAGCTAGTATGAAGCTCAAGCTTGCAAGTGGAATACTGATTGCAGTTCCGATTCCAAAAGAACACTCAGCTTCTGGAAACATAATTGAGTCTGCCATACAAAGGGCCCTCAGAGAGGCCAGGTTAGATATATTTTGCTAATGAAATATCTTACTTGTATGTCTGAACTAGCAATACACTGGGTGTGTGTGTGTGTGTGTTTCAAAAAAAAAAGAAATCTGACTTTAATATGTGTAACTGGATTTCAGGGAAAATAACATAACAGGCAATGCTGAAACCCCCTTCTTGCTTGCAAGAGTGAATGAAATAACTGGAGGTGCCTCACTGGCATCAAGTATCCTTTCTCTTTTTTCAACTAAATAAATTTATTTCAAAAGATAAAATAATTGTAATTACTTTCACTATTTAATTCTGTGCTATCAGATAGGCATAAGATAATTTATTTATGAGAATGCAGAAATTGTTTTGTAAAATTACTGGTTGCATAGTTGTTCCAGTCATTTAATTTTCTTAACTCTGTCTCAGATATTGCTCTAGTGAAAAATAATGCTAGCGTTGGTGCAAAGATTGCAGTAGCCCTTGCTCAGCTCAGAGAACATTCTGATAAAGGTTGGATGTTAGTTCCTTTCTACTGTGGTCAACTGATTCGAAACTGTGTCATTGTTATGATCTCTGTTGCTTTTATCATTTTTTGGCATATATTAACAATTACAGAAAATTCAAACAAGCAGAGTGAAGAGAAGAAATTATAACTTGGTCTGATTAATGCGGTGTTACATTTCACCTTATCAGGCTCATTTTTTCTTCTTCTATTTAGATCTGCATGAACATAGAGATGCCATTGTTTTGAATTTGAGCTTTTCCCAAATGATTTAGTAATTACTGATTACTGGTACTGTTGGATGGGGTGTCGTGTTGGAGAGACTAGCTATGAATTTTGCATCAGTCATGTACTGGATTAATGAAATTATGCAGTGGTTTTAAGCTTATCAGATCCCAGGTTCATCTAAATGAATATCTCATGCATGAAGAAGCTCCATTTTTTGGGTTTCTATCATCTATCCGCTTTCTTTGTTATTTACGATGATAATGCCTTGGTTATAATCTGTTCATTATTCTGTTAAGTCTAATTTAACTTGATGAACAACTCTGCACAGGTGATTCTAAGTTGGTGTCATAGGCTTACAATCAATGGTCTGCAAGCCGGACTGACTTCAAAACTCCCCACAGCTGAGACATTTTACTGTCATATTCATCGTGATGGATGGAGGATTTTGAATTTGCAGGTTGAACCTGCAGAAGTTAGGTTTGTCTCCAAATGCAACTACGATGTAAGGCATCTGTTTCATGATCTAAAACAAATCAAGTAAGGTTCTAATGACATTTTTAGGGTCAGTGTTTGTTATTGGCATAGGCATAGTCCAGTCTAACCTATGCGATCTAGTTTTAAAGTACTATCTCCCTCACAAGTTAATGGTCGAACTATGCCAGTAGTTCACAATACCTTCAGAAAATTATTGACTTGAAACTAGGTAAACAGATGGGATCAAAGTCCTTGGATGGATTAATTATATATTCTTCTATCTTCTGGTTGTTCTGAGAATCTGAACATTGAAATTCAAATGAATTTAATGATTTGCTAGTTAATTTTCATAAGTTCAATTTGACATTTCAACCTGTAAATTTATTAATTTATAAATATTTTTTTGTTATATATTGTTAAAAATGTTGATTTGGAGCAATAAAATTTAGGACATACTATGATTCGCAAGCACTTCATAAGTGCATATTGAAATTTTATTAACGTTATTTTTTTTAATAGTATATTTTAGCTGTTGAAAAGATATTTTATTAAATTAATCCCATTTTATGCACTTAAAGTGAGCATAAATACCATGTCATGACAAGTTTTGTTAGTCCAAATCAATATGTTAGTTAGGGTATAAAATTCAAATCGGATTTTCAAAAGTTTAGAAATTGAATTCGCAAAATTTGACAAGCTTGAAATGTTTTTGTTTTATACACGAGAAAAGGGCTAAATTTGTACCTAAAATATTAAAAATGGTACATATTAGCTATGTTTTGAAAACGGGACATATTTGCTCTTAAATATGTTTTTGGGCCATATTTGCTCTTATGATTAAGTATTTGATTCAAATTTGTTATTGAAAATCACAAAACCTAATAAACAAATAGAAAAATATATTACAGGTCACATAAATTTGTCACATATACATTATAAATTAATATTATTTTTTAACTTTCGAAAAAATGATTAAAATTTATGATGTTAAATTTGTCAAAATAACCGGATTCTATGTAAGCATACAAAAACTGTTTAGTTGGAAGAAATTTTAACATTTTTTTAGAGTTAAAATACTATGTCAATTTACAGTGTGGATATGATAAGTTAGGTTACTTAAATTAGCCTACTATGTAGAGTTTTGTTTGCTTATTTATAGTGTCGTTAGTTTTAATAGTAAATTTGAACCAATTATTTAATAATATAGATAATTTTAGCTCAAAATTATATTTAAGAGGCAAATATGTACTATTTTAAATATTTAAGAGATAGTTTTAGCCTAAAATATATTTAAAGGGTAAATATACACCACTTTTAATAGTTTCTGAGCAAAATCAGCACTTATCCATCTATATATTAATAATTTTTTTTTAATAATAGATAGACCATGGTTGTAATTTTGAATTGAAATTTTGACAGCACAACTATGAAATGGCAAGAGTAAAGTGTTTTTGTTTTATATATTAATACTTAATTTTTTTATAGTAATTAGGCCCACGGTCATAATTTTGAATTGAAACAATCACTATTGGTTATCTCCTTCGATCATATCGAGACAAAGAGGCAAAAGGATTAAGGAAACTTCCAAACTTTGATATTAATATTAATAACATTGTTTATCTCTACACATCTACTTGTGGAGTCTTGTTGGCTTTTGTAGAAATTAATACCTAAAATTATGACACTGCAATGCTATCCCATATTGTTTTATTATTATTATTATTAAAAACTGCTTTAGACAAAAATAACATAAATATCTTTATTAATATATTAATCCTCTTGAGAACCCTCCTCCATTTCCTTTAGTAGCAGATCGTGCTACAAAAAAAAGGTCAATTCAGACCCATCTATGGATTTAGCTAGTAGTTATTGTTAGGAGTGTATATTTGTTTGAATTTTTTTGAATCGAACTGAAGTATTAAAGAAAAAAATTGGGAAATAAATTATACCATTAATTTTTTAATTAGAATCGAATCGAATTGTATTGTTGACTTTGATTTGGTACGGATCTAAATATTTTGTGTCAAAAATTAATGATTTTTAATTCCTTTGTGGACTCCACATATATGTTAAGTTGACCAGATGCGCCTTTGACAACACGTATACTTTATACTCGTCAATTTTATCCATTTTAGATTCAAGTGCATAAATTATATAGTTCAGAAATTTAATGTACACTTTTTAAAGTTCATAAATTCAGTGTAAAAAAAAACTAATAATGCAGAGATTTCAAAATGTATTTTACCTTAGGTTATACTGATTAAAATTTAATGACTATGAGCATAACTAACCTTTTTAATTCTGACTAAAGAGTATTGCTAAATGTCTTTTCTATTTTATAGTTTCTTTTACTTTCTTTATTCACTACATAACATGCATTAATTTTAGTAGTTCAATTAAAAAAAATCATTAAAAAATATAAGAGAATCATTTAAATATTTTAGTAGTTCAATTAAAAAAAAATTGTAAGGGTGTTTTTTTTAATTTTTTGTTAGTTGAGTGTAATTAATTTTTTTAAACAAATTAAAATTATTAGTGTTTTATTTATATTCTTTTAGTAACCCACTTAACAAAGGATAGCTATGTCATTATCAATCACTCACATGTTATAAAAATTTAAACTTTGTACACGTATCATGAGCAAGGGGAGTAGATGAAAAGATAAAGTGATAAAAGAAAACGTGTTTAGCAATATATATATATATATATATTGACTAAATTGTCCCTTAAATAAATAATTTTACGGATTTATTTGATTTAACAATTCAACCTTTCTTTACTTATTGATATATTGTTGATTATGGATTTAAACTATTAACAAAATACTTATTGAAACTAAATACATTTTCCAAATACACATAATTGTTTTTTTTTTTTTTTTTTTCACATGTTCGAAACCTAACAAAGAAGTTGTGGGAGAAAGAGAATCGAGGGTGAAAGATCCCAAACCCACCTTTCAAATGGCATCAAAGCCCTTCACCGGCCAGACCACCTCACAAGTCACAAATACAAGTCGACATAATTGCAACCAACTTTGAATTGTGTGGATGGAACGCAAGTTCCAGTAGCCTTAGTGTAATGTTTAGATTTTAGCAACTGTATATTTCTTGTAGCCCATTAATGCATAGTGGCTCACATCACATTGCGTTTAATACTTTAAGTATACCCTTGTAGATAACTATAAATATATGCCATAAATTTAGAGGATGCATAAATAAATAATTTGACCTATATTATTTAAATCATACACTCCAAACTCGGTATTTTTAATTCATTGTTCACAAAAAAAAAAAAAAAGTAATTTAGGTAACAAATGAGAAGTATATATTCGATGCATCAAACACACTACATGTTCATAAATCTGAATCGTTCGATAAATAAATAATATTTTCATATTTTTCATCAAACGGTCAATATTTAATAATTCACCTGTTCCAACTCAAATATTGAGTACTTTTTTGAGAAAAAAATTTGTCTCACTTAAAATGTCATTTTATAAAATCAAGAGAATATTTATTCCATTTACTCCCATTTTGTCCTATTATTAGTATCAACACAAACTAATGTTTATATTAATCTTTTTCTTTTTTTACATATTATTCTACACTATATTTATATTTATTAAATATAATTATAATCTTGTTAAAGGAATGTGATATGATGTACGCATGTCTGAGTTATTCGATCATCAGGACGTACACGATCCGATAGTTTAAATACATGCATATTATACGTGCACGTGCATCGGATAACTGCTCTATTTTAAATATTTTTTGATAAAATTGAGAAAAATCAATAATTACGTTAATATATATAAAGAAAACAAAATGACAAGGGGATTACATATACCAAATCAGGTTCACCAAATGAGAGCCTGGCTTTGGAATTTCAAAATGTGAGTACAAACTTGTTAGAAGGCAACAAATTTTAGTTGGTAGATGCTAAGATGGGCGGCAAAGTTAGGTGGAATTAAATTTTGATAAAAGGCTAAAAGAAGAAAAAATAAAATAAAAGAATGGGGATGGAAGTGTGATTATTATAGGTGTGAAATATCCACAAAGCCACAAGTAGAGATAAATCCTATCATAAATGTTAGCAATATCAAAGTTTTGGAAGTTTCCTTAACCTCCTTGTCTATTTGTCTTAATGTATAACACCAATGGTTGTAAGGTCATCTACTTTGAACAACAAAACAAAACCAGATTTTGGATTTATTTTCAAACTTCCCTTTGAATTTCTTACACTAAACCTACTACCAAACAAAAACAAGTAGTAGGGCTCTTTGTTTGTCTTTGTTAGGGCATGTTTGGACTTTTCTTTTCTTTAGGAATATTTTTATTTATTTTATTTTGCCTTCCACCTTCACCCCCTACCCCCTATGACCAGACTTACTCAATGATTCCATAGCCATCTAATGTTAAGACAAAAAACATTGAATTGGATGTTTTAGGGATAGAATGTAAAAAGACAAAAATATTCTAGAGAGAGCATGTGAGAGAAAGAGAAGAAGGAAGGTAACTAACTCAAAACAAATGAAAAGAAAATAACTATTTTGCCCTAAAGGGCTCGCCTTCTAATAAAATTCGATATTCCACTTAAGAATAGAAAGACAACAAAATCATAAAACAACAAAAAGCATCCCGCACATTAAACGACAATCTAACCATGTACAACAACTCTTTCTTTCGAAAGCTCTGAGCTTTTCAATTCAAACAATTGATTTCATTTCTCTTTCTCTCTCTGTGAACAAACCAGAGAAAACCCAGAAAAACCTAGAAATTTCTCTCTCTTGATTGATGTGCTGAGAGATTCAACCACCAAGCTTTGGAATTTTCATGGTGTTTCATGTGGGTTTTTGATCAATTGCAAAACCCAGTAAGGATTTCCTCCTCCTTGGATTGCTTAGCTACTATTTTTAGTCTTAGTTCTGATTGTCCTGTTCTGTCTTATCACTGCTTATGTTCTTTCTTTTTGAATTACTGCTGAATTTGATTCCCACTTGAGTTTTTCTTTATCTAGATTTGCTAGTTTTATCATATACTCCTTATAATTTGTTTTGCCTCTTCGCCTTCTTCCCTGTAGCTGTGATCTGTGTAATTTGGTATGAATTCTTTTTACTGGTTGCTGTTAGCTTATCTTTTCAATGGTGCAATTTTGGTTCTTTCATGAGCATATTATGATATATGCTTGTGAAATCTAGATTGCTATTGGAAGTAATTTTCCTAATCCCATTTCTGGTTGACAATTATAGATTCCAACTATTCCTTTTCTTGATTATGTTCCCATAGCTATTGTGCTTGATTGATTCTTTAGTAATACCAAATGTTTCATGATGATGGATCATCATCTGTAACATCATCACCTCTTCAATTTTTCTCCATCATGTCATTATCACCCGGCTTAGGATCACCATATCCCTGGCTTAGGGAGCTAAAATCCGAGGAGAGGGGATTGTATTTGATCCATTTATTGCTAACTTGTGGAAACCATGTAGCTGCTGGTAGCCTAGAAAATGCCGAGATTGCTCTTGGGCAGATCTCTCAGTTAGCTTGTGCTGATGGTGATACTATGCAACGGATTGCTGCCTACTTTACTGAAGCACTTGCTCAAAGGATCATCAAAGCCTGGCCTGGTCTTCACAGAGCCCTTAATGCTACTAAGATAACTTTGGTATCTGAAGAAATTCTAGTTCGTAAATTGTTTTTTGAGATGTTTCCATTCTTGAAAGTGGCCTTCGTGCTTACAAACCAAGCTATAATCGAAGCCATGGAAGGGGAGAAGATGGTTCATATAATTGATCTTAATGCAGCTGAACCTGCACAATGGCTTGCGCTTCTTCAAGCTTTAAGTGCACGGCCTGAGGGGCCGCCTCATTTGAGAATTACAGGGATCCATCAACAGAAGGAGGTACTGGATCAAATGGCTCATAAGCTAATTGAAGAAGCAGAAAAGTTGGATATACCATTTCAGTTCAATCCTATTGTTAGCAAATTAGAGAATCTTGATATTGAAAAGTTGCGTGTTAAAACCGGTGAGGCTCTAGCAATTAGTTCGGTCCTGCAATTGCATTCCTTTTTGGCTTCGGATGATGAGGTAAGGAAGAGATCTCCAGTTACTTTAAAGTCAAATGGCATTCACTCGCCAAAGGTTCTTCAGACGACCAATGGCACAGT
Source organism: Excoecaria cochinchinensis (assembly GCA_947683425.1). NCBI lineage: Eukaryota > Viridiplantae > Streptophyta > Magnoliopsida > Malpighiales > Euphorbiaceae > Excoecaria > Excoecaria cochinchinensis. Next base: position 2,591,051 of record CANTUQ010000008.1, on the reverse strand, counting down.
AGGGGAGTTGCTAGAGAAAGATATGGTAAATGGATATAGTCCGAGCTCTGACTCAACCTCATCATCACCACTATCTTCAGCCGCTTCAGTGAAGATGGATTACTTTCTCAACATGCTATGGAGTTTGTCACCGAAGCTAATGGTAGTAACAGAACAAGATTCTAATCATAATGGATCCACTCTCATGGAAAGGCTATTGGAAGCATTATACTCGTATGCAGCATTGTTTGATTGCTTGGAATCGACTGTATCCAGGGCATCTGTGGAGAGACTTAAGGTGGAGAAAATGCTTTTTGGGGAGGAAATAAAGAACATCATAGCCTGCGAGGGAGCTGAGAGAAAGGAAAGACACGAAAAACTGGAGAAGTGGATTCAGAGGCTCGATCTGGCTGGGTTCGGATATGTGCCTTTGAGCTACTATGGGATGTTGCAGGCAAGAAGGTTATTACAAGGGTATGGTTGTGATGGTTATAGGATGAAGGAAGAAAATGGGCGTGTCGTAATTTGCTGGCAAGATAGGTCTCTTTTTTCTGTATCAGCTTGGAGGTGTAGAAAGTAAGCAATGAACATCATTCACACGTATTCAGAGTTTTTCAGTTTTTCTTTAATTTTATGAAAAAAGTTTTGTTCTTCTGCAAATCTATAGCTATTTGAAGGCTCTTTTCCTGCACATATTTACTCTTTCTTGCTTTCTGTACTTCTCAATTTTCTTTTAATGAAACCTAATGGGGGATGATCTTTGTTAATGCTTGAACTCAATCTGCTTGTAGTTTCCCCTTTATTGCTTTCAATGCTTTGTCAATTATATTTTCTGGTATGTGATGATTAATCTTCAATTTGAAGAACAATGGTTTCTTGGTTCTTAGTAACATATTTATGTTTATTTTTCAACCTCTTCTCAAAGAAGAAATGGAGATTTATTTGATTGATGTGAATGAATAAATTAACAAAATGATATATATATATATATATATATATATATATATATATATATATATATATATATATATTCCAAAATACAATTTTTTTTAATTTTTGTTTTTAAAAATACCATTTTTTTTAGTTAATTGAAATGTCATGGTTACTTGATAAATAATTGGAAATCAAATCCCTTAAAAAAAAAATTTCAAAATGGTCAACAACCCACTCAGAGATAACATTTTTATTTTCTGAAAATTTTAAACAATCACATTATCGTTAATTTTTTTTCATGAAAAAAACCTCTCAATCGTCAGCCACCACTGGAACGCGATGAACGGTGCTCATTACCTTTGACAACTTTTAGTAAATTACGGTTTTATTTTCTGTAAATACTTAAATATCTCCATTATCATTGAACTCTTTACTTGAAAAAACTCCTAATCTCCTACTGTGACTGCAACGTCGATCAACAGGGTTCAATACCATTGTCAACTAAATGGTTCGGGTACCTGCCTGATTCACAAAATTTCTGGGCTTGGACAACTATTTTTGCATGCAAGCCTCCCTGGCTCAAGCCCAAGAAAAACCCACTTCTTTAAGGGCCGATTTTGGGCTTTGTATATAAATTGCAGGCTTAGACCCGTCCAACCCAATCATATATTATATTTTTATTTTTATTTATGTAAAAATGGACACAAAAGATAAAATTTCCTAATAAATGTCAAAATTTATTCAATTATTAACATATTATATTTTTTTATAGTATACATTAAAATTATTGTTTAGCTACTATTTTAGAGCATATGATAGAGTTGGGATACGCTCATAACTCTATAATGCATTGAGTTCCAATTCAGATTAAATTGAGTTATTTAATCTGATAAAGTTTACCAAATCCTATTTCAGGAAAGATTATGAGTTAGACTATGGATAAGTTTCTAACCTTTAGGATCTCTATAAATAGAGGTGAGATCCTCATTATTTGGTAACGAGAAAACGTATACACCGCAAGGCTGCTCGTTCCCACTCACGATTTATTGTGTTAATCTTACAGGAGTTCTTAGATTGTGATCTAACTGCTCTTATACTGAGTGGGTAATAGCCAGATCGGTGACCAAATAAAAGGAGATCCTTGTATCGCTTGCGCAACGAGATTTCAGCGCCACAACAAGTAGGTATCGATTAATCTCTTCTTTTATTTCTCCCTTCATTGGTATCAGAGCCTTCGTTTTTTGCGTCCTGGCATGCGACTTAAAATTGATCTAAAATTTTATGAGTAAAATTTGTAGATCTAGGAAGCATGAAACGCAACAAAAATTTATTTTTTGTGTAAAAAATATATATACGTGTATATTTTGGCTCAATTTCGTGTATATGTACACCGAAACCCGAGGGATAAAATTGAATATTCGAAACGCTAGTCTAGAAATTGAAATTTTTATTTTTGACCTTACCATTGTGTTCACAGACCCCAAGAACCCCTGACCGGCCGAAATTCGGAGTCCTAATTCAGCCGGGAAGGTGGCGCGTGGCTTGCATGTGCCACCACATGTTGGGCATGTGTGCGCGGGCGGTGGCCCACATGCGTGCGAACACGTGTCAATAACGTGATGCGTTATTGACACGTGGCCCAATCGTCGCGAGCTACGTGGCAGACGGCGGTCATGCCACGTGGATCCGACGTGTCCCCTGTGTGCCACGTGGGCGCTAGGTGGACAATCAGGGGTAGACACGTGGCAAGGCTGAGGCCTACCACGTGTCATGATGACATGTCAAAAAGTGACACGTGTACCAATTATAGTTCGCTATATGTCAAGCCACGTCGTTGCCACATGGCAATTACGTGTCCACATGGTGTCACGTGGGCCCGTGCATGTCGGACACGTGTCACACTGTGGTGTTGACACGTGTCTGACCAAGAGAGAGTCGCGTGTGTGGCGCGTCCTCCTCCATCTCGTCGACGCGTGCGGCGAGCTCCTGCCTCCAAATCAGCTCCATTTTTTTGCAAAAATATTTTTCATAATATTTCTGATTTATTGGTTAATTTTTCAAAATTTTTTGATGACCATAAAATATTTTTGTTTATTTTTGAAATAAATATTATAAAATAATTATGGAAAATGTGTTTTCTACTTTTAAAAATATTTTAAAATTTTTTTATGTGTTTTCTGTCCTTATTTGTTGATTGAAATGTGTTTCAATCATATGTGTTTATGCATGAGTGTATTAACCATTTAAATTTCTGTGATGTGTTTCAGAAATGATGATAAGAACACATATGATTCCTAAAATCCCGCATGGGATTGCTTTAAGAAATGCAAGAGTGCATTTTGTAAGCAACATGAGGATGCAGAGGAACATTCGAGCTGATGATATTGATGCTATAGTGCGTCATATATTGACTATGCATGAACAAATGCAGGAATGCATTTGGATAGGAGGTTTAAGCTTAGGAAGGGATGACAGAGCTAAAATCAAAGCGTTGGTTAACTCTTTTGAATATCATCCAGTTCTGAGGGAGCTTTTGGAAACTACTTGGTACATAGAAGATAGAGTTTATAAGAAATCTATCATTCATTTTTTGGCTAGAGTTGCCAAAAGAGGAGTGTTGAGGAGCAACATTCCATCTGTGATGAAATTAAGAAGTGAACGTAAAGTGCATCGTCCATGGCTTTATCAGCGAACTTATGAGTTCCCTTATGAGTTAATGAAGTTGGTCAAACAATCAGTTCCTGTGTCAGTAAAGATTTTGAGAAGATCTAGTTTTCTAGACTAGTTGACATGAGTGTCAATTATAGTTAGCGTTTGTTTTTATAGGATTTATGTTTCCTATTATTATTATTTGACATGTGTGTCTTATTTGAGGATTATTGGATTTATTTATTGGTTGAATGAATAAGTTTATTTCTTATGGCATTTAATTATTTTTTAATAAATATTTTATTTTAAAATATTAATTGCCTTGCAATATTTTATGAGTAAAATGTTTGCATATTTATTAAGTAAAGACTTAATAAAATAAAATCAGTAAAATTTCCCTCATAAATTTAAGAACTTAAATAATCCAATAATTTATATTTACTATGCATGAAATTTTAACCTATAAAGTTGAACATTAGAACTTAGAAGGTAATTGGTACTGTTAGTAACCTTTTCGAATTTGAGTCTAATAGAAAACTTTATTAGGTTTTTATTTCAGGTGTATAGTAAATTGCAAACGTGCAACTTTGTTCCATTTGAATCAGATAATACAAATGGCATCTGCTTCCAAATCAATTATCACTGAATTAAATAAAGATTTGAAATTGAATGGCAATAATTATGAAATCTGGAGTATGAAGATCCCGTATGTGCTTGAGGAGCAAGAGGCTCTCGAAACCTTAAGTTCAGTTATAGCTGAACCTGAGGATGGCAATATGGCCCAGCATAGGCAGGACCGAGATGTCTATTTGGCATGGAAGAAAAAGAATTCCACTGCTCATATCATTCTGCTGAGTGCTATGGAGGATGATATAACTAAGCAATTTCGCAAGTATCAAAACGTAATGTATCTGTGGATCGCTTTACGGGAGAAGTTTGGAGGAGTGAATCTAACTAAACTCCGATCTTTGACGATCAAATTTGATACTTATCAGAAGAGAGCTAATCATTCTATGCGGAAACATCTCAGGGAGATGGAAAACATGATGAGTGAGCTTAGTGAATATGGTCATAAGTTGACCGACGAGCAGCAGGTCCAAAATGTCATTCGTTCCTTACCCAAGAGTTGGGAGCATATGAAAATGCAATTGAATCATATGGACAGTGTAAAGATATTTGAGGATGTTGCACATCACCTGGAGTTTGAAGAGGACAAATTGGCATCGATTAAGGTCAATGCCGAAGTGCATGTGGCATAGTCCCATTATGGTGGGATGAGTTCAAACCAGAACAAAAGGAAAGGCTTCAAAGGTCGAGATAGGGAACCTGCCAAGAAAAATAAAAGGCAGAAGAAGGAACAGGATTCTAAGAGGTCCAAAGGCAAGAAAAAGATAAATATTTCAAAAGTGAAATGTTTTAACTGCCAACAGAAAGGACACTATGCAAGAGACTGCACTGTGCCCAATCAGGTACACTTTTCTAACTCAAGAGTGAGTGAAATTTGTGTATCTAATTCTGTATTACTAACTGAATTTCATCCTTTGTGGGTGGTTGATTCAGGAGCAAAGGATCGAGATGCCTTTGTAGAATTCCGGCGAATACCAAATTGAGCAAAATATATATATGTGGGAAACGACACAAGAGTGCCGGTTCGAGGGATTGGCGCGTGTAGATTAGTCTTACGCAAAAGACAAACCTTACTCCTACATGATGTGCTTTATGCTCCAGATATTTGTAGGAATTTAGTTTCTGTTCTTGTGTTATTAAAACTTGATTTTGATTTACACTTTAAAGATGACAGTGTGCGCTTATGTTTGGATGATGCTTATTATGGTTCTGGTTTTATTTCGAACAATTTCATTATTTTGGATATCGATCCTAACTTTATGAATAAAAACAGTTTTTCTTTAATCTCTTATACTTCACATAATAATGAGAATCATGTGAAATTATGGCATGCTAGATTAAATCATATTGGGCAAAATAGAATGAGTCGATTAGCCAAAGTTGGTTTACTAAGTGATTTGAATGAGGTCGAATTACCTACCTGTGAGCATTGTCTTAAAGGAAAACTAGTGAGAAAACCGTTCGGAAAAGGAACTAGAGCTGAATTTCCATTGCAATTAATATATTCTGACGTTTGTGGTCCAATGAATGTGAAGGCAAGGCATGGGGCCTACTATTTCATCACATTTATAGATGACTATACAAGGTATGGTCATGTCTACTTGATTTCTCACAAGTCAAAAGCATTGAGTTGCTTCAAAACATTTATGAACTTAGTTGAGAATCAATTAGATAAAAAGATCAAAGGTTTAAGAACTGACCGAGGTCGGGAATATCTTTCAGATGAATTTAAAACTTTATGTGATGAAAAAGGGATTGAACATTAGTTGTCCATTCCCATAACTCCACAATAAAATGGTGTTACGGAAAGGAGAAATAAGACTCTCTTTGATATGGTTAGATCTATGATGGCAGAGACAAATTTGCCTATCTTCTATTGGGGAGATGCCTTATTGACTACCACATATGTTCTAAACCGTATGCCCTCAAAATCTGTCACATCCACACCTTATGAGTTGTGGACTGATCGGCAGCCTGACCTAAGCCATCTACGACCTTGGGGTTGTGCTGCTTACGACCATAATATCTCGAGTAAATTTGATAAATTGGGACCAAGAGGTGAAAAGAGTATCTTCGTGAGATATTCTGAAGTATCAAAAGGATACGTATTCACGGGTGAGCAAAAGAATGGTTCTGTGACATAATTTAAATCACGAGACGTCATATTCTTGGAAAATGAGTTTTTAAAGTTGGGCGAAGTGAACCAAGATTTCACCTTCTATGAAACTCAGGAAGATGAACCATCAGGATCACTCCATCCGAGTGGGAGGGAATTAGAGGATGAAGGTCAAGATCTTTCTCCTCTACATGATTCGGATATTCGAGACCCTGATTTGAGTGGGAGCATTCCTGACTCCAGTGGGAGTATGGAGCATAGGCCCATTGGGAGTATTCCGAATTAGGATGAATATATGAGACATGTTTATCAAGATTCGAAACTGCGTAAATCTAAAAGGATAAGTGTTCCTCGTCGACGATTTGAGATCGAAGGCTTGAACGAAGCCCTTTTGATTACCCCACAAGACGAGGAAGTGCCTAAAAATATCAAAGAGGCCTTCTCAAGTCCAGCTAAAGAAAAATGGATCAATACAATGGAAGAAGAAATGGCTTCTATGAGATCAAACCGTGTTTGGGAACTGGTTGATCTACCCAAAGGACGCAAACCGATTGGGAATAAATGGATTCTCAAGGTGAAGCGAAAAACTGATGGCAGTATCGAAAGATATAAAGCTCGACTAGTCGCTAAGGAGTTTACACAGCAGAAAGGGATTGACTATGAGGAGACTTTCTCCCCTGTTGTGAGATTTACGTCTATAAGGTTAATTCTTGCCATAGTGGCGAGTTTAGACCTAGAGTTATATCAAATGGATGTAAAGACTGCTTTTCTCAATGGAGAACTGAATGAAGAAATCTACATGGAACAACCTGTAGGTTTCATCGAAAAATATAGCGAACATAAGGTTTGCCGATTGAAAAGATCAATCTATGGCTTTAAACAGTTTTCACGACAATGGTATTTGAGATTTCATGATACAATCATGTCGAATGGGTTCAACATGATTGATGAAGACCATTGTGTATATAATAAAAGTTCTGAAAATAATTTTGTCATTTTAACATTGTATGTAAACGACATACTAATAGCTGAAAATGACAAAAAAGTACGTAAATTAAATCAAAGATTGGTTATCGTCCAGCTTTAAAATGAAGGATATGGGTAATGCAGACTACATTCTTGGAGTTAAGATTTTAAGAGATCGTTCGAGAAGGTTGTTGTCCCTTTTACAAGAGACATATATCAACAAAGTCCTTGAACGATTCAATATGCAGCACTGCAAACCCATAGACTGCCCCATTGCAAAGAATCAGTTTCTTTGCAAAGAGATGTGTCCTAAGACGCCAGACGAAGTGGAACGTATGAGAAATGTTCCTTATGCCAGTGTCGTGGGTAGTCTTATGTATGCAATGTTGTGTACGAGACCTGATATTTGCTATGCAGTGGGCATGGCAAGTAGAAATCAATTTAACCCAGGCGAAGCACATTGGAAAGTAGTTAAGAGGATACTTAGATATCTCAAAGGTACAACAGATTATTCTCTCTGTTATCAAGGCAAGGATCTGCAATTGAGAGGATACACTGATGCTGATTGGGCTGGAGATGTGGGCGAGAGGAAATCCACTTCAGGTTTCATATTCTTACTTGGCAAGGGTGCCATCTCATGAAGTAGCAAGAAACAAACCTGTGTAGCCTTATCAATAATGGAACCTGAATTTGTAGCTTCCGCAGCTATAGTACAAGAGGCAGTTTGGCAGAAATGGTTAATGGACCATTTAAGAGTAGTTACCTCAAAGGAACGAGTGACAGTCTATAGTGACAGTCAATCGTCAATAGCTTACACAAAAGATCCAAAATTTTATAGTAGGACTAAGCATATCGACATTAAGTATCATTATATTAGAGATGTAGTTACACATAGAGATGTGAACTTACAGTACATATCTACGCATGATATGATGGCAGATCCATTGACTAAATCTGTAACAAAAGATGTGTTTGAAAGACACATTAGATTTCAGGGTTTGCGTGGAATTTGATGTGTACTAACTTTATTTTTGTAATCCCTTAACATTATTATTTGTGAATAATAAAAAAGTTCATTGTTGGCAATACATGAGTGTAAATGTTTAATGTGTGAACACTTACTGTTATTTATTTGAGTTAGAGCATGTCAGACAGAGAAGTAGCTCACTCACAAGGGTGTTTACCTTAGTTTTGTCAATGAGTTGACAAAAACTAAAATGAGACAATTTTATGAATAAATGAGTATGCTCCAGAGACTGTTCAAAATAAAAGTGTTGTCTTGCAAAAATTACAAGATATGTCTTGTTAAGGCGCGAGATAAAGTCATACATGAGATTGTATGCTTTGGATTGAGATCTAAATAAGGATCATATGATATCCGATGGTTAGTTATATGTAACTACAATGTTTTGTCTTAAAAGTCAGAAGTAGTTCTTAAGTAAGCGAACTAAAGTTGGGTGATTCGGTACATCGCAACCTTATGCTTCTGTATGGTATTTTTTATACACATTATTTAAAATGTGAGACATGCGCTCCTTTAAGGGAAGAAAAGAACACCATAATACATGTTTTATACCATGTGTGCTTAAGTGACCAAAGGGATGGGAATTTAATAATATTGATCTCAACTTTCCCTATTGCGAGACTCTATTTATATTTCGACCCTTAGAACCCTTAACTTATCCCTGAAGTATGGTTCAATGTGGCTAGCTTGGTTAGTTTCCAAGAGGTCTGGAGAAAAATTTAGGCCTGGCGGAACTAACTAGAAAAGCGAGTTGAATCATGATGGATGGCATATAGTAAGAGGGGAAGATAACCTTTTAATCACATTCATAAGAATTCGTGGTTCACCGACATGTCGATTATCGTTTCTGTAAGTAGAAATATAATAGTGAACATGAATAATGTTTTATGAGATCATGAGTTAAAACAGTGATTGTGAGAAGGTCGTTGTTAGTGGTTATGCCCTAGGCCAAACATTTGGACCTTAATGTAATCATTACATTTTCATTTATATATAATGATTTTCTTCACATTAATATTATTGGCACGTTACATTATTGTAATGTTTATGAATAACAATGTTATTCATGATATCCCTAATTATTTATCACTAAAGGGCATAAAGATAAATTAAGACTAGTATAAATTTGTATTGATAATCATGAGATGATTATATATGAAGATATAAATCTAATCTATAGGTATTTGTTAGAGAACAAAGTACTGGATAGACCCCCTATAAGATCATTACATGGGATAGTGTCATAAGTGATCTTATAATAAATATGTTATTGAATCCTTTGATTTGAGGTTATCATAGTTTCCTACATAAGGAACATTATGTTTTGACATAATTAAACGTTATCTTTAATTGGATAATTATAAAGTTTATGATCGGACATAATGAGAATTATGCAGAGGAAAGTGAATAATCAAGATGGAATTTGTCCCTCTCTAATGAGAGAGATATCTATTGGGCCTCTCGATAAGTAGGACTGTAAAATGCATGACCATGCTCGAATGAATTGATAGTGTTATCAATGTTATTTGAATTTATCAGTCTACTTAGTGATCGAAAAATTACATGTTTGAACAATATATAAGTTTGACATGGACCATGACTTATGTTCAAACAACATATCGTGTGACAAAAGGATAATAGCATATTCTGTTGTCAGGTTAAAATCGGATTAACGATATTTATATTATTTGGGTAGTCATAATGTCTTGCTAGAGACCAATTATGACTTGTGGGCTTATTATGAGATTAGGCCCACTGCCAACTTAATATAAACCTATTGGGTTACACACAAAAACCAAAATGAACAAAATGGATTTTATTAAAGTATTTCGGAATAATATAAATATATGTATTTATATTTGATTTTGAAATTACATATTTATATATATATATATATATATATATACATATAAATAAATCCCGTATTTTGAATATGAGATAATTATATGTATTATATAATATTTCTTATTATTTAAAATAAGAAATACATACATATATATATATATATATATATATATATCTTATTTTGAATTAAGAGATAATATCCTTATTTATCTCTTTAGAGTTTCAAATATATTCAGATATATAATTGGATATATAGGTTAATAAAGTGATTAACCTAATCACGTTTTTCCTAAGGAGAATAGGATAAAGAGTGGCAAATTTTCCTAAGAGAAATAGCTAATCACGTTTTCCTTTTCCTAAGAAAAAACGGATTGAGAGTAGATATATTTTTCTTAGAGAGAAAAACCTAGCTGCCACCTTTTCTTTGAGAAAGAAAACTTAAAATCCAGTCGCAACATGAGGGAGCTAGTACCCCTGCGAATTCTGTTCATTGGTTTGTGCATGTGGATACCGGTAGAGGACGTTCGTGTTCGAGCAGCATCTACAGTCCGAATTAAAGAAGTTTATTTCGACTTCCTACGTAGGAGAAAGGTTGGTAAATCTTATCTCTTCCTTTTGAATCAGTCGAAAATACATGGATCCTGTTTCGGGTTTCTATTTTATTCCGCTGCGTTAATGTTGAATTATTCTGAAGAAACCCAACAATGGTATCAGAGCCACTTGTATATTCGATTGATTCAAATATTTTATATATGTATATGATATATATATGATTATGTTGATCGATTTGTATGCTGATACATGGTTATTGCTTTCGGTTTTAATTGTTAAAAACGAAAAGATTTTATGTGATATAAACGAGATTAATTTGGTAATTTTTAATCTGGTATATTTAAGGGCTACAAAATTAATTAATGTTAATATGATTAACGAATTCAATTAAGTGTTAATATGAGTCTGTTAATATGATTAACTAATAGTATTAATATGTTTAATACGAAATTGTTTATGAAGGTATTCTGTGTCTACTAAATTGCTTGATGTGATTAAAAGGTGGCTGATATGATCAGCAGAATCGTTTTTTCATAGATACAGAATAGGGTTTTTGGGCATAAAATCGTGCTACCTCTTCGTTGCGCCTTATATGTAGTTCATTATTATCACTCGGTAATTTTAATATATCAATTTTATGAAATAAGGTATATTATGCATGATATGAAATAAATATGATTTATTATGTGTATGTATGATGTCTTTGCATGGTGCATAGCATGGCCAATTGAATCTCATGTGGATGAGTTTTATTTTATCTATTTTAAGGGTTTGCAATTTTTTAAATACGACCTGCGTGTCATTTATTTTATTGTAATCTTTATTTTATTCAATAGTTGTAGTATAATATCTTTGTATTATTATTGTAATGAAGACGAAGAGCAACAATGGAGATCAATCTAAATCCATGGCGATGGAGGTGCAAGATGGAAGCTGTTGATCAAGTCCATTTATTTACACCTAGGATTGACCTTTGATCTTCATATTGGCTTATGAGGATCAAAATAGATTTGGCCATGCTATGATACGGTTTTATATATATTATGCATATTTTCTTTGTATATGATGCGATGAATGATTATATATGTGTATGAGATGGCATGTATGAATTGATGCATGATGTATATAAATAATTAGACATCATAAGTTAAAATTAAATCCGTTACCATAATTTTAAGTCATATGCCACCCATTATTAAGACACCTGTCAAGACTAAGATCACCAAAATGTGGGTTCTGCTAAAGCGAAGTACATTAGGTTATCCTAGTAAGGCGGGATGAGTAATGGTCTACTCATATGTTTAAAATGGTTAGACTTAATTGGGCTATCAAAACGGTTTGGGGCTTAAGGGCATAAGATGGGATTATAACATGCCGGGACATATGATGTCGAAATCCCATAACTAATCTAAGAGTTATATAAAATATAATTGGTAAATGAGCTACCTACCTAAATAACTTAACTATAAGCGTCATGCCAAAGCTGACTTAGAGTTAGGTGAAATATGGATCTTAGCCCACTAAATTATTATAATTATTGTAATTATTATTGAGGGTTATTATTTTAGTGGGAATTTTTTAGAAAACCTAAAAATTAAATTAGTACTAACATAATTTATCTTGCATGTTTGTAGATTAATGGCATCATATAACACTTCTGCTATGTCACTGCGATCTGTTCTTGATAAGGACAAACTTAAGGAAACTAGCACAAACTTCCTTGACTGGTTCAGAAATTTGAGAATTATCTTCAAGCAGGAAAGAAAGCTGTATGTGCTGGATGAGCCTATTCCCAATAAGCCACCTGCTGATGCTACAAGGGTAGTCAAAGCAAATACAAGAAACATGTTGACAATTCTGTGGACGTTGGCTGTCTTATGTTAGCTACCATGGCTCCAGAACTTCAGAAGCATCTGGAAAATATGGAAGCTTATGAGTTGAGTACTCATCTTAAGCAGACTTTTCAACAGCAGGCTAGGCAAGAAAGGTATGAGACTACCAAAGCTTTGCATTCTTGCAAGATGGCTGAAGGTTCTTCAGTTAGCTCTCATGTTTTGAAAATGAAGGGCAATATTGATCACCTTGAGAGGCTTGGATTTCCCCTCAGTTTAGAACTGGCAACGGATTTGATCCTTAATTCATTGCCTGATAGTTATGACCATTTTGTCATGAACTACAATATGAATAATATGGAGAAATCTATAGCCGAGTTGCATGCTATGCTCAAAACAGCTAAGCAAAGCATCAGTAAGAAGCCTGGCCATGTTCTGATGGTTAACAAAGGGAAGGGCATGAAAGTTAAGGGTAAGGGTAAAGCTAAGGCAAAAGTTGGTGGTAAGCCTGAGTCCAAACCCAAGCCCAAGGCTAAACCTCCAAAGGAGGGAGTTTGCTTCCACTGTAATGAACCTGGTCATTGGAAGAGGAACTACAAGCTCTACTTGGAAGAATTGAAGAAGAAGAAGAGTGGTGAGACTACATCTTCAGGTATTTATGTTATAGAAATTAATTTATCTACTTCTACTTCCTAGGTATTAGATACTGGATGTGGATCTCACATTTGTACAAATGTGCAGGGACTCAAAAGGAGTAGGCAGCTGAAAAAGGGTGAAGTGGACCTACGAGTGGGAAATGGAGCAAAAGTTGCTGCTCTAGCCATAGGCACTTATGAATTGACTTTGCCCAATGGGCTTTTGTTAGTTTTGAACAATTGCTATTATGTTTCTAGTTTGAATAGAAATATAATTTCAGTCTCAACTTTGGATGATGAAAGTTTTTCTTTTCTTACTAAGAATAAGAAATGTTCTATTTATTATGATGACATACTTTATGGTATTGCTGATTCATATTGTGGGCTTTATGTCCTAAATCTATAAACATCCAATAATCATGATATTTATAACATAACTACAAAGAAATCCAAACCAAATGATCTAAATACAACATATCTATGGCATTGTCGCCTTGGTCATATAAATGAGAAACATATAGCTAAACTCCATTCTAATGGACTTTGGCAATCATTTGATTTTGAATCATTTGATAATTGCGAATCTTGTTTATTAGGCAAGATGACAAAGGATCCTTTTACTGGACATAGTGAAAGGGCCACTGACTTATTAGGCCTTGTACATTCTGATGTATGTGGCCCATTAAGCATAAATGCCAGGGGAGGATTTCAGTACTTCATTACATTCACTGATGATTTCAGTAGACATGACTATATCTATCTAATGAAACATAAACATGAATCATTTGAAATGTTCAGAACCTTTCAAAATGAAGTACAAAATCAACTTGGTAAAACTATTAAAGCACTTTGATCTGATCGAGGTGGGGAATATTTGAGCCAAGAGTTTGATAATCATCTAAGAGATTGTGGAATTGTTTCACAATTAACTCCGTCAGGAACACCACAAAGGAATGGTGTATCTGAAAGGAAAAATCAAACTTTATTAGATATGGTTCGATCTATGATGAGTCAAACAAATCTTCCATTATCCTTTTGGGGTTATGCATTAGCAACAGCCGCATTCACTTTGAATCGAGTTCCATCTAAAGCGATTGAAAAGACACCATATGAGATATGGACTGGGAGAACTCCTAGTTTATCCTTTTTAAAGATTTGGGGCTGTGAGGCTTATGTCAAACGACAGGTCTCAGATAAATTAGCACCAAAATCTAATAAATGTCTTTTCGTGGGATATCCTAAGGAAACTAAAGGATATTATTTTTATAACCCTTATGAGAACAAAGTGTTTGTTGCTCGAAATGGTGTCTTTCTAGAAAAGGAATTTATTTCTAAAAGAACCAGTGGGAGTAAAGTACAACTTGAAGAAATTCGAGAACCACAAGAAAACATAGAACCATCGGTGGAAACTCAACAAGTTTCACAAACTGTTATGGAACCTGTACCTGTTACACAAGTACCACGTAGATCTGATAGGATACGACACGAACCCGAGAGATATGGATTTCTCATGACAGATAGTCGTGAAGTAATGCTCATGGATTAAGATGACACTACAAGAAAAGTCAGAAATAGAGACGGAAAAATAGAGACGGAATGAATTCCGTCTCTAAATAGAGACGGAAATCATTTTCCGTCTCTAAATAGAGACGGAAAGAAATTTCTGTCTCTATTTAGAGACGAAAATTTGTATCCGTCTCTATTTAGAGACGGAATTTGTTCCGTCTCTAAATTTGGTCGCTAAATATGGCGCGATTTTTTCTCGCGAAAATTGGAGACGGGATTTAGAGACGGAATAGTTTTTCCGTCTCTAAATAGAGACGGAATTACTTTTCCGTCTCTAAATAGAGACAGAATGATTTTTTCGTCTCTAAATAGAGACGGAAAAGTCATTCCGTCTCTAAATAGAGACGGAAAAGTCATTTCGTCTCTATTTTTAGAGACGGAAGACGATTTCCGTCTCTAAATAGAGACGGAATTTAATACCGTCTCTAATTTTCGGGTTTTTAGACCTAATTCCCTTTCTTTTTTTCCTCTTTCTTTTCCCCTCTCCTCTCTGCTCCCTGTGTTCGCTGCCTCCTCCCTCCGTTGCCCGAGCCGTCCATCCGGCGTTTGTTCCCACCGCCGCCGTCGAGTAGAAGCCGGTGAGGTAAGCGTTTTCCCCCCTCTTTCTTTTTTTCCCCTCTTCTTTCTTTTCCCTTTCTCCTCCTCTGCCGCTGCCCCCTGTACGTTGCCCATCGCCGTCCGGTGCCCTTGCCCCCGACGAGTCGTCGCCGGCGTTGTTCTCCGACCCGTCGTCTGCTCCGGCGTTCCTCCTCCGGCCAGTTCTGCAGCATCAGGTAATAATTTTTTTTTTATTTTTTGAATTATTATACTTAAAATGTAATTAATTATTAGTGGTGTTGAAAGAAGATTGTAACTTTGATTGGTATCAGTGGTCTGGTCCATTTCACCTAGTCTAAGCAAGACAAGAAAAATCCTGGCTTTAATTGGAAAATTTTAATTACACTTTTAAGTTCACATCTTCCCCTCCGGAGCTGCGTGCTTAAATCACAGAATTTATTGTAATCTAAGGTTTTCATTTACTGTAATCACAGAATTTACTGGTCCATTGCATGGTTGCCTATTTTTAAATGTTTTTTCCTCCATTATCGTCGTTATTTTACCTTGCAACTGCACTAATGAAAAGGATGGTTGTCTTGCATAGATCCTATCTGGATTTTGGCAGCGAGGAGTCTGTGGGAGATCATCAGGCACCAAATTCCTGCGGCAGACCTTGAATTGGCAAGAGATCATTGTGACTATCTTTCTGTGCTCTTCTGTTCGTTTTTATTACTTGATTATATGTCCAGTTTAGCCTCCAGTTTAGCGAAAGAAAGTGGTATAACTATAAAAATTTTAGTTGGAATATTATTGATGCTCATAATAAAAATGAATCTGTACGTGTTCACTAAATTCCAGTGCTGGTGAATTAAATTGAAATCACAATCTTCTTAGCATTTTGATTATCACTGTCTTCTTAGAGTGTTCCTGTTCTTGGCATATACTGATTATGGTGAAGGAAGTGCTTTGAATGCAAGCTCGAAAATAATTACTATACATAATATTAACAAATAGATTTACTTCATTTTTATTTGCCTTTATACAACTGTAGGATTTAACTTATATTGTAGTTCAATCTTTGAGAGATTCTAATGAATCTGGTAAGGTTAGTGATAAAGAGTCCTTGTGAGATTGATGAAAATGAAATTGATCTAATTGAACTACATTGATGCGATTCCTTCACTTGCTTCTTTAATGGCTAAATGTTTATAAGCTGTTTTCATCTTCAAAAATGTTAGCTTTGGTCAACCTTTGCCCTTAAACTTTTGGTGAACCTGCCCTCTCCACTGTGCTCGCTACCTAAGGCTAATATATTGATGGTTGCATAAGTCTATACTGAGGTGTATTTGAGACAATATCAAAGTTAGGATACATGTATTATAACCTTTGTGCCCTGGCATTGAATTATTGCCTCGCAATCTTCTTTTACTACCCAAGTGCACTCTTTTGTGAATTGGGGCGAGAATGGGTTCTTATTTCATATCCATGTTAGTGGAATTCATGTTACTAAAGCTATTCTCGTCATCAGCCTATCACAACCTGCCTACTTATCGAAGCACGGCACCAATTATTTTGGATTAATATGAACTAAAATCGAACATGGATGGCATTGCAGGCAATTATGGAGTTTAAGTTGTTCTTTTTTTTAGCATTGTGGTCTGTGATTAGCTGACTTTGGAATAATTGAATCGGAATGCAGGCAATTACAGCAGGGGTGTTGTCAGCTGTCAGTGATATTGTAGCACAGAAAGTCTCAGGGATACAGAAACTTCAACTTAGACGTCTGCTTCTCAAAGTGGTAATTGCCTCTTTACTCTCTCATAGACATTCCTTATTTTTTATTTTCTAAGATGAGATTGAATTATGTTAGTGCAGTTAATTCTATAATGGTCCCAATTAGATTAATGAAAGGACCTCTGAGATTTATATCTATGGCTGTTCCAACTACTTGAGTGGTCCAATCATTTATTGTGAAATGGTCATGTATGAATTCAATTATATATAGTTGTCAGAGTAAATGTAATTTTTTTAAATGAAATTATATATCTTGTTTCATGTACCCCGCCGTTATCGGTATCGACCGCTGATCAGTTTCGCATCACGCGTTTTTTTTATCCCCTGCCCCCTAGCTCCCTGACCGACTGGTATATGACGAAAGGTCAGTTTTTCGATATCAAACTGAATTTGATAATAATAAATATTTACCGTGGAAAAGATGTGAGAACTTATTGCATAACTAATTATGCATTAAATTGATTGAAGAAATAGATTATATAATAGAATTGAATTTAATTATGAGAATTGGAATGCTTTGGTACTAATTATGTATTTTTGATTGTTGCACTACAGTTTAACAATAATGAATAATTTAGACAGAAGTTGGATGTATAGAAGACTAACGCCTGATGGTTTCATTAATCTTGAGTTTGCTGAAGGCGTTCAATATTTCATTGAGTATGCAAGATCTCAGCCTGCATATATGGACGGTTTGAAAATTAGATGTCCATGCAAAAAGTGTAAACATAGGTGTTATCTACCTACGGAGGATGTGCATCTACATTTGCTGAAAAAGGGATTTGTACCCAATTATTTTGAATGGACAAGGCATGGAGAACCAATAATAGGTAGCACGTCCAGAAGTTCGGAATTTGGTCCGTATACAGTTGAAGCTGAAGTGCATTCGGAATTTGCACCAGAGATGGTTGAATCTGAGTTGCATGGTGGGGAAGGAAATTTGATGGCAAACAATGTTTTTGCACCTGAAAATCCTTATGCCCAAATGGTTTATGATGCAGCGGGAAATACTTTTCAACCCAATTTTGTTGGGAATGAAGAAGAGGAACCGAACCCAACAGCCAAAAATTTTTTCGACTTACTTAATGCTGCTGACCAGGAATTATGGCAAGGATGTGATAGTATGACACAGTTAAGCTCCGTGGCTCGAATATTGAACATTAAATCTGAAGGTCATATTTCTGATCGGAGTTTAAATGAAATACTGGCTTGGTACAATGAATCGTTGCCATCGGACAATCAAATGGTTGAAAGTTTTTATGATATGAAGAAGTTGCTTAGGGGTCTGGGTTTGCCTGTAGAAAAAATTGATTGCTGTCGACTCGGATGTATGATCTATTGGGGAGATGATGTGGATTTAATGGATTGCAAGTTTTGTAATCAACCAAGGTTCAAGTCGATTAGTGGTAATAGGAAGCAAAAATTAGTACCATGGAAACGGATGTATTACTTTCCTATTACTCCAAGACTTCAGCGGCTATATTCATCCGATGTTACTGCATATCACATGCGATGGCATGATGAACATGAACAGGCAGATGGAGTAATGAGCCATCCATCAGACGCAGTTGCATGGAAGCATTTTAATGATATTCACCCCGATTTCGCTGCCGATAGTCGAAATGTTAGATTGGGTCTAAGCACTGATGGTTTTCAGCCTTTTGGGCAATCAGGACAACAATATTCATCATGGCCAATAATAATAGTTCCTTATAATTTGCCTCCATGGATGTGTATGAATGAGGCTTACATGTTTTTAACAGCAATTGTGCCGGGCCCGAAGAATCCAAAGCAGAAAATTGATGTTTACATGCAACCATTGATTTCTGAATTGCGGCAATTATGGGAATTCGGTGAGTTAACATATGATGTGTCACGCAAACAGAATTTTATGATGAGAGCAGCTTTGATGTGGACAGTTAGTGATTTCCCTGCATATGCTATGCTATCAGGTTGGAGCGCAGCGGGAAAGTTAGCTTGTCCCTACTGTGGCAACGACTCAGATGCTTTTTATTTGACTAATGGGTGTAAAATTTCGTGGTTTGACAGTCACAGGAAATTTCTTCCTCCAAATCACCCATTTAGACGAAATAAACACAAATTCATTAAGAATAAAGTTGTCCATGCTCCCCCTCCACCTAATAGATCGGGTGAAGAAATCATACAAGAGATTGATGAATTGGGTTTGCTGAAAGTAACAGAACTTGAGGCTGAAGAAATCAACAGTAGCATTTCCAAAAACTTTGGTTGGAGAAAACGCTCTATATTCTGGGATTTGCCTTATTGGAAATCAAATTTGATAAGGCATAATTTGGACGTGATGCATATCGAAAAAAATATCTTCGAAAATGTATTCAACACGATAATGAATATTGAAGGAAGGACCAAAGATAATGCAAAATCGCGTGCTGACTTGAAATTGTATTGCAAAAGAAGTGAATTAGACAAAGATTTCCGAACGGGCAAGTATCCAAAAGCGTATTACACTTTGGACAAAAGGCAAAAGGAAGTTTTGTGCGAATGGTTGCGAATCATAAAGTTCCCAGACGGCTATGTTTCAAATTTAGCAAGGTGTGTTGATATGAGAAAGTATAAATTGTTCGGAATGAAAAGCCATGATTGTCATATATTCATGCAAAGGTTGATGCCAGTTGCTTTTCGCGAGTTGTTGCCACAGAGAGTTTGGGAAGCTATAACTGAGTTGAGTATATTTTTCAAAAACTTGACATCGTCTGAGATAAAGATGGCTGACATGGAAAAACTCGAGAATGAAATTGCAGTCATACTTTGCAAATTAGAGGGATTTTTTCCTCCGAGCTTTTTTGACATTATGGAGCATTTACCGATACATTTAGCACATGAGGCCAAAATGGCAGGACCCGTTCAATATAGATGGATGTATCCCTTTGAAAGGTAAAACTAAATCTTTGATATACATGCGGTCGATTAATTTATAATTTATTATTAACTAGCCACAATTTATTATGTAGGTATCTGTAACACTTGAAAAAAAATGTCAAAAATAAAGCACGAGTAGAAGGCTCAATATGCAATGCGTACTTGGTTGAAGAAGCTAGTACGTTTTGTTCTCATTACTTTGAGCCTCACGTCAGCACAAGACGCCGCAAGGTTCCTCGTAATGATGACGGATGCCAAACAAGTACGCATGATGGAAATTTAGCTATTTTCACATATCCTGGTCGATTACACGGACGTTCTACCAGAAGAATGCTGACAGATGAGGAATTGGAGGCTGCACATGGTTATATCTTACTTAATTGCCAAGAAATTCAACCATTTGTGCAGTAAGTGTTACTTGTTTGACTAGGCGAATATTTATTTAATAATGGTTCAATATCATATGTAAGTTATGTTGTCCGATGCAGTTTATATGAGGAATGGTTAAAGGAGCTTATGCCACATATAACACAAAATGACATAAATAAGGAAGTCGAAAAGCACTTTCATTTATGGTTCAAGACATATGTAAGTGTTAACTTCAAATATATTTAAGACATATATTGTATTTCGTGAATTGATTAAATGACTAACTGCAATTACATTATGTAGGCATCGACGCATACAATTGAAAATAATTTCATATCTGATATTGCGAAGGGACCATTGCGTACTGTTAAATCTTATCCGGTTTATTTTGTGAACGGGTACAAATATCATATGCAATCTCATGGTCATAACAAGGCTACTTCAAATAGTGGAGTTTGCATTCAAGGTGAATTAATGAATTATTACGGCAAAATTACAGAGATATTGGAAATTGAATACCCCGCCTTGCCAATAAAACGATGTGTGCTATTTAAGTGCGAATGGTTTGATCCAACACTTAATATTGGAACAAAAGTGCAAAACGCATACAATTTGGTTGAGATAAATCAAAGAAGAAGACTTCCTAATTTTGAACCTTTTGTGTTGGCCATGCAAGCGATTCAGGTGTATTATCTTCCGTTTCCTAGCTTAAGGCGAGATAAGAAGGATTGGTTGGCAGTTTGCAAAGTAAAACCGAGAGGCTTATTTGAAATGAAAGCTAATCGACAAAATAAACGAATTGAAAGTGAAGCCTTCCAGGAAGATGAAGTGGTGAGTCATGAAATAAATGAAAGCATGCCATATGAAGATAATGAGCCTTTGAACAATGTCGACAATGAAATGGTTGATATTGCATCGGACGAGGAATCCAGGTCTACATCTGAATTGGAAAGCGAATTTGATTCTAATTATTCAGAAAATGAAGACGATAGTGATAATGAATTACATTTAAGTGATGATAGCGAATAATTTTTTGACAACGTGAGTATGATCCATATGACCCGCATATCATTTTATACTTTCTGTTTGGTTTAATTTACAAATGACACATATATGTATTATTGCCACATATAATTATGATTATGTAATAATAACTTGATGTAATATTGTTCAATGATATACTCAGGGAAAAAAATGCATCACAAGAGAAGGACTGGTGCTATCTTACCACCTAGGGTGCGTTCGTCATTATCCACACCAGTTAGTCAAGGTGATGGATCGTCTCATGCTCTGCACCTCCGCATACTGCTGCAGAATCTACAACCCCGACGTATCCAGGCCCATCTCATCCTGCTGGTACATCATCTGCTGCAGCGCCTCGTACAGAGATTCCATCTGAGGCATCTCAGAGATATCCTGATACAGTTGAAGGCCCTTTGCCCGGATCAGTTGGTGTGGATGGACGGATTTATATTGTCATTGAAGGAGAATAGTGAGTTATTAACATTCGTATTTCTATTTATTATATAGTATATGCTGCATTTCTTACAATTTATTATATTTATGTTGTCTATTAGCTTCCGTCCATCTGGTGTTTGCTCCCGCTCCATGGCTCGCACATTTAAGGAGAGAATGGAACTCAATGGTTTTTT
The DNA here is from genome assembly GCA_947683425.1 of Excoecaria cochinchinensis. Lineage (NCBI taxonomy): Eukaryota > Viridiplantae > Streptophyta > Magnoliopsida > Malpighiales > Euphorbiaceae > Excoecaria > Excoecaria cochinchinensis. The sequence continues at coordinate 2,569,077 of CANTUQ010000008.1, read as the reverse complement.
ATGGAAGAATATATCTCATGAGACAAAAATGTTTTATTTTGGAGAGTTTCGGGTAATTAAATTAAATTATTTATTTCTAATTATTGCACCTTAATTCATGTATTATTTAAATTTTATATGTATTGTACAAATACATACATTACGCTTAACTTTTTTCTTTTTTGTTGTATATTTCTCAGAAAGCTTTTTATTGGGATTCCTCGGTTGATCACCTAGTCTACACTGTTTGGGAGAATCGTGCTCGTGTACGTTACAAGGACAAGCTTAACAAGCTGAAAAAAAAAGGGTCGACGACCACGGTACTTAAATGAAGAAATTTGGGCACATTGGTTGCAGTACTGGTCATCACCGGAGGCCCTCACAATTGCCGATCGGAATTCTACTAATAGGATGGGCGGGCCAGAGGGAGTTAGCGTTTCTATACACACTGGAGGAACGTTGACCCATCGAGAGCATGCTGACAGACTCGTAAGTATTCATACATCTTAATTTATACAAGCTATTTTTTATTGCAATACATCACATCTTGATAATAGGCTAAATATTTCATTGCATGAAGGAGGATGGGAAAAATGTTGTGTAAGGAGTTTGAAAAGAATTTTGATTGTGAATAATACAATTCTAAATATATTTTCATGCTTTTTAAGCAGGGAGTTTGTTACAAATTAAGGGGAAATTCCGCCAAAATTTTTTAAATTTATGTCCAAGTGTTATTGTTTTTTGAGATTGCAATACATCACATCTTGATAATAGGCTAAATATTTCATTGCATGAAGGAGGATGGGAAAAATGTTGTGTAAGGAGTTTGAAAAGGATTTTGTTTGTGGATAATACAGTTATAAATATATTTTCATGCTTTTTAAGCAGGGAGTTTGTTACAAATTAAGGGGAAATTCCGCCGAAATTTTTTAAATTTATGTCCAAGTGTTATTGTTTTTTGAGATTGCAATACATCACATCTTGATAATAGGCTAAATATTTCATTGCATGAAGGAGGATGGGAAAAATGTTGTGTAAGGAGTTTGAAAAGGATTTTGATTGTGGATAATACAGTTCTATATATATTTTCATGCTTTTTAAGCAGGGAGTTTGTTACAAATTAAGGGGAAACTCTGCCGAAATTTTTTAAATCTATGGCCAAGTGTTATTGTTTTTTGAGTTAGAATTGTTTTCGCTTAGTATTAATATATTAACATATATGAGTATTGTTGTGCTTTTTTCATATTACTTTTGATACAATTTTAAGGAACGTTAATTTCAAATATTGTTGACCTATAATTTATTTACAGGAGTCTAGAATGGGCAGAGTACCGTACCCTCATGAGATATTTATGCATACACATACGCGAAATCATGACGGTGTCACATTCGTCAGCGATCGAGCTAGACAAGTTCATGTATGATTTTTAAAATTGTTAAACTTAATTTCTATATGTTTTTAGTTTTAGATTACTCTTAAATAACATTCGATTAATTTTCATTATAGGAACGGGTACTAGAGGGTCTTCAGAGTCAGGAGGCAGATGGCGGTAATGTTGATCATGCAAGAGTATATTACGACACAGCTGGTGGTAGGGACCGCCGTGGACGGGTCTTCGGCTTGGGCTCTTATGCAAATACTTGTTATTCGCATGGTGCTTCATCCTCTACGGCAACGGCGAGTAGACTTGCTGCAACTACAAATGAGGTTATTGAGCTTCGCGGCACAGTCGACACTTTAATGGACCGCATTGGTAGGCTAGAGGAATTCATTGCCCAAAATGTTCGTGTACCGCCGCCGACTGATCGTCCACAGTCACCTCCGTCTTAGTTAGTACTGTTTAATACACTTTTCAAGTACTTTTGCTTGTAGTCTTATTACATATATATATTAATACATTACTATTTATACTTTTATTTATTTTACTTAATTTTTATTTAATACTTGTTTCATTAATATTATTATATATAATTTTGCCAATTATAGTTTTATTATTTAAACAAATTATGTATTGAAAATAGCTTTCAAGACGGAAAATACATTTAAATATAACTAAAAGATATAGTTAATAATATATTAAAAAAATATGTATTTAATTTAGAGAAGGAAAAATTATTTCCGTCTCTAAAAATAGAGACGGAAACGAGTTTTCCGTCTCTATTTTTAGAGACGGAAAACTCGTTTCCGTCTCTATTTTTAGAGACGGAAATCTCGTTTCCGTCTCTATTTTTAGAGACGAAAATCTCGTTTCCGTCTCTATTTTTAGAGACGGAAAAATAATTTCCGTCTCTAAAAATAGAGACGGAAAATTTCGGTCTCTAAATTTAGAGACGGCCAAAATAGAGACGGAATTTTTTCGTCTCTATTTTCAATTAGAGACGGAATTCCGTCTCTATTTTCCGTCTCTATTCCCCTGATTTCTTGTAGTGTGAGCCTACTACCTATCAAGATGCCGTGTCAGGTCTGGAATCTGAGAAATGGCTAGAAGCCATGAAATCTGAGATGCAATCCATGTATGATAATCAAATTTAGAACTTGATTGATCCACCTGAAGGAATTAAAACCATTGGGTACAAATGGGTTTTCAAAAAGAAAATCGATATGGATGGCAAAGTAAATACCTTTAAAGCAAGGCTCGTTGCAAAAGGGTTCAAACAAACTCATGGTATTGACTATGATGAAACCTTTTCACCAGTCACAATGCTTAAATCAATAAGAATTCTTATTGCCATTGCTGCATATTATGACTATGAGATATGGCAAATGGATATCAAAACAGCGTTTCTTAATGAAAACTTACTTGAGGATGTGTACATGACACAGCCTGAGGGTTTTGTCCATCCTGAGAATTCTAAAAAGGTATGTAAGTTGCAAAGATCCATTTATGGATTGAAGCAAGCTTCTCGGAGCTAGAATCTTCGTTTTGATAAAACAGTCAAAGAGTTTGGGTTCATCAAAAATGAGGATGAACCTTGTGTATACAAGAAGATTAGTGGGAGCACTGTGATGTTTCTTGCATTATATGTCGATGATATATTACTCATTGGAAATGACATCCTTATCATGCAAAAGACAAAAGAATGGTTAGGGAAATCTTTTTCAATGAAAGATTTGGACGAAGCTGCATATATCCTTGGGATTAAGATCTATAGGGATAGATCTAAAGGGATAATTGGTCTGAGTCAAATCACTTATATAGATAAGGTGCTAAATAGATTCAGTATGCAAAATTCCAAAAGAGGATTTTTGCCTATGTCTCATGGCATTACTCTTAGCAAGACTCAATGTCCAATGACATCTGATGAGCGAGATCGCATGGGTATGATTCCTTATGCTTCGGCTATAGGATCAATCATGTATACCATGTTATGCACTCAACCAGATGTTTCGTATGCTCTGAGTATGACGAGCAGATACCAGTCTGATCTCGGTGAAAGTCACTAGACAGCTGTTAAGAATATCCTTAAGTACTTAAGAAAAACTAAGGATACATTCTTAGTATATGGAGGATTGGAAGATGAGCTAGTAATAAATGGTTATACAGATGCAAGCTTCCAATCTGACAAAAATGACTTTAGATCGCAGTCAGGATATGTGTTTGAGTTAAATAAAGGTGTTGTAAGCTGGAAAAGTTCTAAACAAAGCACTGTCGCTGATTCTACAACAGAAGCTGAGTATAAAGCAGTATCAGATGCAGCCAAAGAAGCAGTATGGATCAAGAAATTCATTGCTGAATTGGGAGTAGTATCTAGTATCAGCAACCCTGTGGATCTTTATTGTGACAACAAAGGTGCTATTGCACAGGCTAAGGAGCCCATATCTCATCAGAGATCAAAACATATACTCAAGCATTTTCATCTCATTAGAGAAATAATTGAGAGGGGAGACGTCAAGATTTGCATAGTACCTACTGATGATAACATTGCTGATCCACTTACCAAGGGTCCCCCACAAGCCAAACATGATGGACATACTAGGTCAATGGGTATTAGATATATGTATGATTGGGCCTAGTGCAAGTGGGAGATTGTTAGTGGTTATGCCCTAGGCCAAATATTTGGACCTTAATGTAATCATTACATTTTTATTTATATATAATGGTTTTCTTCACATTAATATTATTGGCATGTTACATTATTATAATGTTTATGAATAACAATGTTATTCATGATATCCCTAGTCATTTATCACTAAAGGGTATAAAGATAAATTAAGACTAGTATAGATTTGTATTGATAATCATGGGATGATTATATATGAAGATATAAATCGAATCTATAGGTATTTGTTAGAGAATAAGGTACTGAATAGACCCACTGTAAGATCACTACATGGGATAGTGTCATAAGTGATCTTATAATAAATATATTATTGAATCGTTTGACCTGAGGTTATCATAGTTTCCTACATAAGGAACATTATGTTTTAACACAATCAAACGTTATCTTTAATCGGATAATTATAAAGTTTATGATCGGACATAATGAGAATTATGCAGAGGAAAGTGAATAATCAAGATGAAATTTGTCCCTCTCTAATGAGAGAGATATCTATTGGGCCCCTCGATAAGTAAGACTGTAAAATGCATGGCCATGCTCGAATGAATTGATAGTGTCATCAATGTCATTTGAATTTATCAGTCTACTTAGTGATCGGAAAATTACATGTTTGAACAATATATAAGTTTGGCATGGACCATGACTTATATTCAAATAAGATATCGTGTGACAAAAGGATAATAGCATATTCTGTTGTTAGGTTAAAATTGGATTAACGATATTTATATTATTTTGGTAGTCATAATGTCTTGTTAGAGACCAATTATGACTTGTGGGCTTATTATGAGATTGGGCCCACTGCCAACTTAATATAAACCTATTGGGTCACACACCAAAACCAAAATGAACAAAATCAATTTTATTAGGGTATTTCGGAATAATATAAATATAGGTATTTATATTTGATTTCGAAATTATATATTTATATATATATATATATATATATACATATAAATAAATCCCGTATTTTGAATATGAGATAATTATATGTATTATATAATATTTCTTATTATTTAGAATAAGAAATAAATAAATAAATAAATATATATATATATATATATATATATATATATATATATATATATATATATATATATATATATATATATATATATATATATATATATATATATATATATATATATATATATATCTTATTTTGAATTAAGAGATAATATCCTTATTTATCTCTTTAGAGTTTGAAATATATTCAGATATATAATTGGATATATAGGTTAATAAAGTGATTAACCTAATCACGTTTTTCCTGAGGAGAATAGGATAAAGAGTGGCAGATTTTCCTAAGAGAAATAGCTAATCATGTTTTCCTTTTCCTAAGAAAAAAAGGATTGAGAGTGGATATATTTTTTCTTAGAGAGAAAAACCTAGCCGCTACCTTTTCTTTGAGAAAGAAAACTTAAAATCCAGTCGCAACATAAGGGAGCTAGCACCCCTGTGAATTCTGTTCATTGGTTCGTGCATGTGGATACCGGTAGAGGACGTTCGTGTTAGAGTAGCGTCTACAGTCTGAATTAAAAGAGTTTATTTTGACTTTCTACGTAGGAGAAAGGTTGGTAAATCTTATCTCTTCCTTTTGAATCAGTCGAAAATACATGGATCCTGTTTCGGGTTTCTATTTTATTTCGCTGCGTTAATGTTGAATTATTCCGAAGAAAACCAACAGTCGTCTAGGGTTAAGCATACGTGAAATAAAAGGATCGCCTTTTTCGAGAAGCTATATATCCCTAACAGGTGTATAACTATAGTGCTCTCGAGGTGTGCTGGTCACGCAATCTATTAGCCTGTATAACTGAAGATTATAAATAGAATGTATTCCGTCATGTGCGAGTGGGAGATGATAGAGTTGGGATACGCCCATGACTCTATAATGGATTGAGTTCCAATCCAGATTAAGTTGAGTTATTTAATCTGATAAAGTTTACCAAATCCTATCTCAGGAAGGATTCTGAGTTAGACTAGGGATAAGTCTCTAGCCTTTAGGATCTCTATAAATAGAGGTGAGATCCTCATTATTTGGTAACGAGAAAACGTATACGCCGCAAAACTGCTCGCTCCTACTCACGATTTATTGTGTTAATCTTACAGGGGCTCTTAGATTGTGATCTAACTGCTCTTATCCCAAGTGGGTAATAGCCAAATCGGTGACCAAATAAAAGGAGATCCTTATATCGTTTTCACAATGAGATTTCAATGCTACAACAAGTAGGTGTCGATTAATCTCTTTTTTTTTTATTTCTCCCTTCAGCATACATAATGGTCAACCAAAATAGAATATTGCAAAATAAATAATAGAATTCTGTATACATTTTGACTACTTAATTCCAATTTCAAATTATTTGATTGTAATTTTGCATACATAAGTATACAAACATATACCAACTAGTATGAATAATAAATATTATGAATTCATTGAGTGAATGTGGTATATGATATATTCACGACTAACTCGACAACTCGGCTATTACAAAGTTAACCAGCAAAATACGTACACATTACACAATAATAATGCAGTTATATATTTGAATATATGCTCATTATATAAATAATTATTAATATTATTAAAAATTTTGCTTACTTTTAATTTGTGCAATCAACTAATAAGTCATTTAAAATTAGGGGTGTGCAAATGGTCGGTTCAGTTCGGTTCAATTTTGCACCGAACCGAATAAACCGAAAATCGAACTTGAGAAATTTTCAGAACCAAACCGCGTACCGAAGTTTTTAGAACAAAAACCGAATAAATCGAAATAATTTCAGTAGGTTCGGTTCGGTCCAATCGGTTCTTTACAAATATAGGCTTTTTTTTAGATTTTTAACTTATATGGGTCCATAAATTAAATTAACTTACATTCAACAAAATAAAACCATTTAAAATAGCTAAAAGGAAAAAACATACATAAATTTTTCATATTATGTTCCTAATAAATATTAAGTAAAATTACACTAAAAAAATATACATTAAAAATAAATATAACATAAGTTCTTATTAATAATATATTCAATTTACTTCAATTAAAAAAAAAACATACATGTAAATAAATATAACTATAGTGTATATTTATATTTAGGTTATATATATATATATATATATATATAAAGCAAAACGGTGAGTTTAATAAACTTCAGTCGGTTCGGTTCTTTCGATTTTACAATCATAAGAACCAAACCGAAATACCCAAAATTTAACTTCGGTTCCTAACCGAACGAATCGAAAATAAAAAACCGAACCAAATGGATCAAAATTCATTCGGTTCGGTTTTGCACATTCCTATTTGAAATCTCTAAAATAATAAATAATTTTCATAAATATTACTTTTCAATACAGCAAGACAGCCCAAGCAAAAGATTTTGTGCATTAAAGTAAAAGTTTTTAATATTCAAGAAATAATTAAAAAAAAAGGAAAAAAACAAACAAACAAACACCCATTAAGCATAGGAAGAATGATCCAAATGGGTTATATTTTATGTGGGTAAAATTTGGGTGGGTTTAAATAAATCAATTTTTTAGTTGAATTTGTTTTGAGTTAATTTTTATTGAGTGAGTTTGGATGAGTTGTTGGGTTTGAGTCAATTTCGATATGCCTAGGTATATCATAGTATTTTTTATATTCCAATAGATATTTTAAAATAAAATGCAATGTAATACAGTAGAAATAAAACTAGAAAATCCATGTGACCAGAGAATTAAAAACCTGCAAAATAGGGATGAGCAAAAAAAACCGATGGATTCGGTTAACCAAAAAAAAAATCCAAAATCGAACCGAAAGACCGGTTAACCTATTGTAATGGACTGGTTAATGGTTAGTGTTTTGAAAAAATTGATATTAATGGACTGGTTAATGATTTTTGACTCATGTGACTGGTTAACCGAACCGAAACCGAATTTTTAGTTAATTTATTAATTTTTTAATAATTTATAATAATTTATATAACAATTTATCCTAATTAAAGGTAATCATATACTTTTTTTTCATTATACTAATTATTTTAAAGTTTTTAAGTTTTTTTAATTGATTATTAGTAAGTATAATAATTTATCTAATTAAAAATGATTATGGACCGGTTAATATATTTACTTATTAAATATTAATTTTTAAAAACAAATTTGCTTATATCCACCAAATATTTTTATTTTAACAACAATAATGTTATATTATAGTGAAAAAATTTTAATTTTTAAGTATCTTAAACATTTTAATTTTATTTATGCATATATTTATAATTATAGTGGTTAACCGAAAAATATTAGGTAACCGATCCGAAAATCCGAAACCGATGGACTGGTTAATCGATGGTAATGAACTGGTTAATGGATTGAAATTTCAAAAAACTTATATTAAAGAACTGGTTAATGTACTGAAGTTCATAGACCGGTTAACCGACCATACTCATCCCTACTGCAAAAAATTACCAAAATAGGGGGAAAAAAAAAAAGAAGAAAGCTCCATTTGAAAAGCAAAAATGTTTTATGGAAGAACAAGAAACCCAATTAAATTTGTTTAGTCTTGTTTTTGATTGTTGAAATATTACTCCCAGATTTTTGTCTTGACAATAAAATATTAACGTGGCTGTGATTCATGAGAATAGGAAATTATTATTTTTTATTTTTTTTTTAAATAGGTAACGTTTTACAGGGAAAAGTGCAATATATATGAAAAGATGAGAAGTTGAACTTAAATGGGATACTTTTTTAAAAATAGTATATCTAAACAAAGAAATTTAAAAAATGCTATTTTTGTAAATAAAAAAAATTGTATTGTAATTTTACAATGGCCATAATTTTTCAGTGGTATTAATGTGAAAATTCCTAAAATTAAATCTATGTTATAAATAAAAGTAAAATAAAAGCAGAAAATAGAGAGAGAATGAATGAGAATAATATATTCTCTGATCATCTTATTGTGTATCTTGCAGTAGCTCACAATTAGCCTATTTATAGGCATAAAATTCTAGTAGTAGAATTTGATTAGGAATATAATACTAATAGACTTAGAGTCTAATTAGGAATTAAGATGGTCATCCAAAATAGGAATATTCTAATATTCCACAACACTTCCCCTTGGATGACTATACACTATGAACATGCCTCGTTAAAACCTTGCTAAGAAAAACCCAGTGGGACAAAAACTTAGCGAAAGAAAAAGAGTACAATATTCATATGTATTTCCCCTCAAAAATGAATGAATCATACTAAATCTTTCAATTGACGCATTCCAATATTGTGCACATGCTTCTTAAAAACTGAACTTAGTAAGGTCTTTGTGAACAAATCTGCTGGATTGTCACTTGAACAAACTTTGCAAACATCAATTTGTCCTTCCTTCATAAGTTCATGAGTGTAAAAGAACTTTGGTGAAATATACTTGGTTCTATCTCATTTGATATAGCCACTTTTGAGTTGTGAAATATATGCTGCATTATCTTCGTGCAATTTTGTTGGCTTGTTCTCTACCACTAACCCACTTGCTCCTTTAATGTGTTGGGTCATGAATCTCAACCACACATATTCACGACTTGCTTCATGAATGGCTAATATTTCTGAATGATTTGAGGAAATAGCAGTGATTGTTTGCTTCATAGATCGCCAAAAAATAGCAGTGTCACCATGTATGAACACATAACTTATTTGTGACCGAGATTTATGAGGATCTGATAGATATCCAGTATCAGCATAACCTGCCAATTCTGACTTTACTTCTTTTGGAAAAAATAAACCCATGTCAGAAGTGCCACGAAGATAACGTAAAACATGTTTTACACCATTCCAATGTCTTCAAGTTGGTGCAGAACTAAATCTTGCTAGCAAATTAACTGCAAAAACTATATCAGGTCTAGTGCTATTTGCAAGATATAAAAGTGCACCTATTGCACTAAGATATGGTACTTCAGGACCAAGAATATCTCCGTTATCTTCTTGTGGACGAAAATGATCTTTCTTAACATTAAGAGAACGAACAACCATTGGAATACTTAATGGATAGGACTTATCCATATAAAATTGTTTCAAGATTTTCTCAATATAGGTTGCTTGATGCATAAGAATTCCTTTTGTCAAATATTCTGCAGTAATAGAAATCTCTTCTGGAGTCTCCACTATATTTAAATCATTAATATAAACTGCAACTATAGCAAATTCAGAGTTTATCTTCTTGATAAAAACTCATGGACAAATGGAATTATTCCCATATCCACTTTTCACTAAAAGATCTGTCACGCTTCTGGCGGACGTTAAATTCGTGGACAATATTGTAAAATATCTTGCATGGACAATGGCTGTTTTCCTTTTAATAAGCCATGCTATCAATTTTAAGGGGTAACGGACATTCATAATCATGGGATTCATAGTTCATACTTCCCTTTGAATGTCCATTAATACGTAATGTACCTTATTAAAACCTACTAGGAAAAAACCCTGTGGGATAAAAACCTAGTAAAGGTAAAAAGAGTACACATCGTAAGTTGCCTCATTAAAAACCTTAACAGGAAAACCCAATGGGAAAAACCTTAATTAAGGAAAAAAGAGTACAACGTATATTTTTCTTCCCCTTATAACAATATCAGTACACAATTTTAAACTTGTGTAAATGAAATCCTGATATGTCATATCATAAGATTTTTTGTCTAAAAATGAGGCACATATCTTCCAGATATGTTAGCCATATATCTTCTGGATATAGTATTCATGAACTGAAAAATAACAACTAAAACTTATTTTTCAAAATTACATGTTGTATCTTTACAAGCATGTACAAGTTCATCTCCACATCTTTCATTTATTTAAGATGGAGAATTTATAAAACTTAATGATATGATAATACGTACAATAGGCACGTGATAAATATACTTTCATATCATATAATTGATAAATTATCCATTCTCAAATGATTTTTTTAACCATTCTTATTTTTCTCTTAATTATCAGCCACTTCTGGTGGTGAAAATTAGTAATATAATAATAATACTTATCATTTCTTGAAAATACCATTTCTATGGCTATAATTTTATATTGCTTCATTCTCTTCAGGGAATGAAACAAATGCAATAAAATAATTTTCATGACACATATACAACATAATCATATAATAGCTATTATAAAAGAATGCATTTAGTAATTTTATTCAAATATTTCTAAAACAATACTTAAAAATAAATGAAAATAATAGGATTTTTTTTTTTTTTATAGATAAAATGATTATACAGAGAACTATAATCTTTAAAACAATATGTAATTTTAAGTAACAATTTGACAATTACCTTATAATGCATGATTACATAATACATCAATAGCAATAATATATGATAAAAAAAAAATATGTTGTCTCTAGTGACTTTACAACCATTGGGGTATTCAATGGAAAATCATTTTTAAACATGTAATTATTTTATCAAAAATTATATTTTCAATCAAATAGTATTCGATCTTCAGGTCGGTACAAAATTTTAATTTTCAATATCTGTTAAAATATTTCAAACTCTTCAAGAGCCAATAACAATCAAAATCATAAATAAATTATGATAATATGCAACATTATAATACTTCAAAATCATACACATAAAATTTAATACATATTTGTATTAAACAAAATTTTTCAAAAATATCTATATATGCTTCAGGCATGATAAATCCTTCAGGGATTTTTATGTAATAATTTCATTATCAAACAGGCAAATAGTATCAATTATTTACATATTAACATATTGCCAGATTGATAAATACTTTAAAATTATTGCATATCTATTAGAAGAAAATATATCTCTTCATCATAAATGCCAATTCATTGTAATAAATGTCATAAAATAAGTTATTATTTATGACTTCATTGTACATTGCATGAATATGCACGCAATTGGCATAATATTTTCCAATATTTGAACTACAGGTCCAAAAATGCATATTATAGAATTGAATGCAATAACCATCTGTATTTTTCAACATATTTAATTTCAAGATCCTCACTATGTTGAAAACATCAACATCAGAATATTGTCGACAACTTTATCTTTTTCGGTTCCTTTCAATGACATAATATATTGAGATCTCTTATTTTATTTCAAGTCCTTGAACCACTTCCGGGGTCTTGAAATTAGTTATGTCATATGTCTCTTCAGGAGCACATGCCTCCATAATATGACCATATTGATTTATTTGCTCCTTGTTATTCAAAGATTTTAATTTTATTTGGAACCAAATAATTTACCTTACAAGGTAAATTGTCCTACTGGGACATTACTTTGAATTGGAGCATTTGCAGCCGATACACATGAGATTCAATAGATCTTTACATACTAACAAATACATTAGTATCATAATTTGAACTTCAGGTTCATGATATGAGGATCTAAATTATACGTAATGTATTTATTAATTTATTTTTCAGCTGCTTACTTCCCCCTGATATTATGAAAACTATTTAATCAAAATGCAATTTTTTAACTAAAAATTGCAATAGAGGAATTTAATAATCTTTATTGGCATAATGCATATAAGTATTGCTTCAAGCAATAATATCCCTATATAAAAATAGGAGTATTGTTGTTCTCTTAAAAATATCTAGCAATTGATCAGAGGCATTTAATAAATAATTTTGCTAGACATTTGAGTATAAATATGTATATCGGGCTTATAACAATCATTTACCCGCAATATATGATCACTAGTATTATCAAGAAAAATGTCTTGATCGCATAATCTGGAAGTTGTGCACTTAATTTGAATAATCTCACAAACTACAGGTTGTGAGTTGATAATAAACACACATGTTACCATTTTATCGATGCATCTCTCAAAAATCATAAAAGATTTGAGTGGTTAACATGGTGGATAGTGGGCCCACATATATTATCTTTATTCATTCCAGAATGAAGGGAATGCAATCCCTTTATTAGCTAGTGATATTTTAATAACATTTTTTGAGAACAAGTATCTTATGAGAATTTTCTTAAATTGAATTAAAAAAACTTCTGGTTCTCTAATATATATGAATTCTCAATAATTTATGAATTATAATTGATCTGGTATGGTCAAACCGGTCATGCCAAGTAATCAATTGTCATTCAATTAGTAAACTTCAGGTTCACTATTTTTATTATATAAAATATTTATGTCAATTGATAGACAACAATTTTCTTAATGTTAATATCAATCAGTTAGCAAACTTCGAGTTTACTAATATTTGTATTTATCAATAAACTTCAAGTTTACTGATATTAGTATCAATTAATTAGTACACTCCAGGTTACTAATAATTGTATAAAAGTTAGTAAACTTCAGGTTACTAATATTTCTATTTATTAGTGAAATCAATTAATTTTCAAGAATATTTTTCCGATACAAATATTATCATATATATATTTCAATATTCTAATCTCAATCTCAAAGTGATATCCATTTCAGCGAATATCTTTTAGAAATCAATAAATTTCTTTGAGAAATATTGAAAAATAACATATTTCATAACAAATTGTATGCGGATAATGGCATTACAGCTCTTCAGGAGCTTTCAAATAATTGTATTAACCATAACAATTATACAATTCATTATCCCATAACTCAATCTATAATCAATTTCATTGATTAACGAAAATTCAAAATTTATGGATTAAATTTACTTACCGTCTAATTCTTGAAAATTAAAATCTTGATTCCTTCGAGCCGGGTTGTAGTAAACCACCGACTTCCAATAATTAATTGAGACTATCGTGCTGATAACGTGTTATAAATAAAAGTAAAATAAAAGCAGAAAATAGAGAGAGAATGAATGAGAATAATATATTCTCTGATCATCTTATTGTGTATCTTGCAGTAGCTCACAATTAGCCTATTTATAGGCATAAAATTCTAGTAGTAGAATTTGATTAGGAATATAATACTAATAGACTTAGAGTCTAATTAGGAATTAAGATGGTCATCCAAAATAGGAATATTCTAATATTCCACAACAATCTAGAAATTTTTATACAAAATTGTATACCTTGGTATACATAATTAGAAGGAGAAAACTGGTGGGTATATTTTGGTATACGGTATACCAAATTAAAGTGTATAAAATTAAATTTAAAATTTTGTATAACAAAAAGTATACCTTGGTATACAGAATTAGGAGGGAATTTCAACAATCCAATCCGATATACCAGTAGATATACCTTGGTTTATGTATATCGAACTGAAATGTATAAAATTAAATCTAAAATTTTGTATAACAAAAGATATAACATTGGTATACCAAATTTAGAGGAGGAAATTTTAACAATCAATTATGCAATTTTCCTCGTCTTTGTTTCTATGATTATTCTCTTCTTTGATTAATCAATTCTTTTCTCTCTTCTTTCATTGAGCAATTATTCGAATGAATTTATAAATTCTCATTTTTTTATACTATTAGGGTCCGATTGGAATAAATGAATTCAATTTGTAGAATTCATTTACAAATAAATTCCATATGGAATTCATTTGTAAATGAATTTTTATGTTTGGAATAAAGTTATTAAAATATAGAATTGAAAATGAATTACATATTTTTATGCTTGGAATAAATGAATATATGAATTCATTTCTATTTTATTTACTAAAATATCCTTAATATCAATTTTGATATTTTCTTTCAATTACTTCCAATAAAAAAAAATTAACAACTATTAATCATCATTTTAAAATTTTCAATAAATATTAAATCAATAATAATATAATTTAAAAAAAAAGTAATATCCATATTAACATTCAGTACAAACAACCAATATAATATTATGTCTATGGAAATTATACCAAATAAAATACTAATATTATGTCTATGGAAATTCTATTTCGTCTTTTCTAAATTTTGTATTAACAGTTTCAATTATTTAAATCTTTCATGATCACCAACATAAATTACCAAGTTTTAAGTTTTATAAAACATAAACAATTCAGAAATCTGATTTCAACAATAATATTATTAAAAAAAATCATACATACCGAATGAAGTTAGTCAGTAAAAATCGAACGGCAACGAGTCAAAATCCGATGATAGTGGCTTTGGGTGACAGAAGAATAGTGATAGGAGAGGGAGAAGAATAGTAATAGAGAAAAAAGAATAACAGATTACGTTAACTTCATAAAGGTAATTTATTTATAACAAATGATAAAAAATGTATTATAATCTTTTCAATTTTGACTTTTAAAAATATGGAATTCATTTGCAAATTTCAACTATTTTGATAGAATTTGGTGAAGGCATGATGAATTTCATGGAATTGAATTATATGAATTCAATTCCTATTTTTTTTGCATTCCAAGCATAAAAAATAGGAATTACAAATGAATTCCATAAAATTTTATGGAATTCATTTATTCCAAGCGGAGCCTTAGTTTTTCAATTTATATTTTGATTCATAAAGAAAAAGAGAAAAAAAAAGTCTACATAAATTTTTTGCACCATAAAATTTTCAATTTGTGTTTTGATTTAAAAAGAAAAAGGGAAGAAAAATGTGTGCATTTTAAAAAAGTAAAATTAAAAAGGGGTATATGGTATTAATTTCTCTAGAAATTTTGTTACCCTTTACCAGAGTTTAACTATGGTAATCAAGGTTACCAAGGCCTATGTAAAGCGGAGATATTGGCAGTTGCGGAGCCACATTGAGTTAAGAGTGTGCATATATACATCTTCACTTTTAGAAATTTTTTCAATATATATATATTTAAATTATAATAGTAATCTCTCTAATTTATTTTAAGTGTTTATTTTAAATTTTAATCCAATAATAATCGTATAACTTTTTTAACTAACTATAAATGCAATATGTTGTTATGATATAACTTATATGTATTTTTAATTTTTAATTTTTTATATTAAAATTATAATGTGTGCTTTCTCTTACTCTAGAGTCCTGACTTTGCCACTGGATATTGGTGAACATGCATCATGCAACTAAAATTTATAAGTAAATAATTGCAAAGATTTAAATTTAATGGTATTGGTTAATATTTTAAAAAATAAAAAATAAAAAAGAATCAAGCAGCATCAAGTCCTTTGTCTGTAACAGCATCTCTAATGAGTAAAAGAGATTCCTCAAAATAATCAAGAAGCTTGTGAGGATTAGGAATGACATCTGGATCAACTGCCACAACAATTGTCATCTTCTTCCCATAGCTTTGGAAATGGACTGTAAGTGCCTGTATTTTATAACAAATAATTCAAATTAATTAACAGATTAATTATGTTTTTAAGAAGTTTTAATTAAATTACTTACATGAGGGTGACCATAGACACTAGGCGCAACAAATGCAATGGGATGACCATAAAAGCTAATTTCTTCAAGAGGACCAACCACATTGGAAAATGCCAACGTTGTGTTTGACAGAAATCTGTGCGCTATGGCAGAAGCCACCTGCATCCATGAAATTACTCATTAATAGATTAATTAGTTAATATTTCTAATTCAAAGTTTCATGAAATAGTACAATTACCTTGAAACTTTATTTTAGTTAAAAAATGTCTCTATCATTATTAAATTAGCTCATATTTATTTTCCTTTTTAACGATGATGGCAAAATAGACCATATTATTAATTGAAAATATGAAATAATTGTTTCATATTTGTCTTTATCACTACCAATAAGAACAAATATAAGCCACTTTTGTAACGTCATGTGTATTTTTGAACCAAAATGAAATTTAAAGACAAATTTATATTATTTCACATGATTAAAGAACAAATTTAACCCTTTACCCTAATAAATATTTAAGAATAATTACCAAAATCATTTCAACCTTTTATTTAAGTTAAATCTGATCTACAATTTAAAAATTAGAAAAAATCTAAACTTAACTTATCGCTAAGATTTTAATTAGATTCTTTCATCAATTTTAGTATTCAAAATTAATGGCCCCTGACATAGTAAGGAATTAATTTCATCAATGATTATTAGATTATTATACTTTTAACTAAAAAGTCACAAAAAAATATTTTTAACGGAAAAATACCTAAACTTAGAAAAAATGTTTCAAAAAGTTACTTTAACCGAAATTCAAAAGAAATTCTATTGAAAATTCTCACTGGTCATCACATCAATCTGTCACATGGAATAAGTATTATATTACCCACCAAATCACGATTAATGAGAAAATGTCATGTGTAAAAATTTTATCAACTTTTTTATTTTTAAAATATTTTTACACATAACATCTCCTCATTGATCTTAATATGACAGCTCACATGATACCCATCCCATATAGCAGGCTGATATGATGATTTATATGTCATACACTTAGATGAGATAGATGATGTGGCATGCCAATGAAAATTTCTGATAAGGTTCCTCCCAAAATTCGTCCAAAGTGATTAATTTTGAAATATTCCTCTAAATTTAGGTATTTTTACATTAAAAAATTTTTTTATAACTTTTCAATTAAAAATGGAATAATGCAATAATCGTGAGTGAAATTAACTTGGTAAATGGATATAATGTAAACATTAACGACATATTACGATTCGATATGTTTTTTTATACCCATGATAAATGTACAGACATAGTAACAATTGACAAATTGAGAGCACTTTGTTGAATCGTAATATTAATTGATAGAGTGTACCTTGAGACCAAATGTGAGGAGCACCAACTTTGCAATTTTGTAAGTGAAAATAGCTTCAAATGAGAGCTTCTTTCTATCAATGGTAGCTTTTGCCTTTAGAATATAGTCTAAGGGATTATCTTGTAATCCAATTTTGAAAGGTAGCATAACATATGCTATTCTATTTCCCCATCCCCATTTTGCATTTGACTCCTTTTCCATCAAATCTGCCAATTTCTGCTAAATTTATATATATTTAATAATATATAGCATTAGTTAGTAATTAGAAAATAAAATATATATCATATATGAATATATAAAAAAAAGTGTTTAGTGAATGTAAATTGACCTGAATCCCTGGAGTTGGTCGTAAATTAATTAGAACAGTTGCCCTAACTCGGATGCTCTTTTGGTTATTAATTTTATCTTCTTCTATTTCCCCATCTTTCTTATTCCCACCTGCAATCGCAATTTTTCTTATATATATTATTAATGCTATATTGTAATATATGATAAATATAATATAATATAATATAATAATACACAGCCAAATTTTAATGAGAATTAAGTGGTAATATAGTATTTGAGTGTCTAAAAATGTCTCATAAATATAATTAAAGGAAAAAAAATTAAAAAAGAAAGATAAAGTCCTAAGTAAACTTACCACTTTCTCTACGGAGGTACCGTGAGAGACCAGCTTGTGTTACTCCCAGAACGACATCGTTTATTGTCTACTATAAATTAATTAATTAATTACATTGAAGATATCAAGATAATAAAGAAGAAAATAATCCCAATAACGGAGCATAAGGGAAAGTTAAAAGCGTAATTTGTGAGAACTTTTTTTAAATAAAATTAATATTGGACTTTTATTATATTTTCTACACTTTCACATTACAAGCTCAATTAGATAGATATATATATATATATATATATATATATACACATATATATATATATATATACATATATATATATATATATATATATATATTAATAGTCTTTATACGCTAGATAAATGTGTATGTACTTTGCACATGATAAGTTATGTTTTGCAAATATTATAATTATTTTTATTCATGATTTTTTTTTAAAAAAAATTGAATGTAAAAAGTTAATTAAAGTATAAATATAAAACACTTGATATACTTGAAACAGATATAAAATAAAATATAAATGGAAGTATTTCAGATTTCTTTGTAAAAGAAAAAATTAATTATATTTATAACTCCATTCATATTTTCTTTTACATAAATTGCAAATACAATAATAATAGTGTTTTATTTTTATTTTTTTTACAAGAGAAACTTAATATCTAATTACAAATATTAGAATGAATGAAATTTGAAACTTTTTGTCCTTTTTATCAAATGTTGACCAGCATATCAACTCCTAGTGGTTTATTTAATTTTAACAAATTATTAATATAAAAAATTAAAAATAAACATTGCAAACTCATAAAAATTAAATAATGAAAATTGAAAATAAACTAAATTAAAAAGAAACATAATATATGTATTATCATCGACAAAAAAAAAATCAAATATTGTATATTTGTCTATAATAATAATAATGAATATTGCAATCAATTAATCCAAAATTTAGAATTTTAATCAAAGAAGATACTACTTGATTTTATTCTTTTTTCAAATTATGCTTTGAAGTTTGAATATCAATCATTTGCACATCCAAAGAAATTTATATAATTAATTATATTAACTCCACTGTATTTTGTCTTTCAAAAAACTTCCACTCTATTATGTAGTAAGAGCCACATGCATCTACCAATTAGAAATTGTGATCATAGAGATATTGAATTTTTTCAATTTAAATAAAATTACAAAATACAAAAAAGTTAAATAATTTATATTTTTTTACTTATTCTTTTACAGTCTTTAAATTAATTAAGAAGGTATAAATAAGAGATGATTTATTTATAAATGAATTAAATAAAAAATTGATAATTAGACAAATACGTGAATATAATATACTTTTAGCTTTTCTATTCATTGATAGGACTTAATTGGGAGCAA
Source organism: Excoecaria cochinchinensis (assembly GCA_947683425.1). Lineage (NCBI taxonomy): Eukaryota > Viridiplantae > Streptophyta > Magnoliopsida > Malpighiales > Euphorbiaceae > Excoecaria > Excoecaria cochinchinensis. The sequence continues at coordinate 2,549,438 of CANTUQ010000008.1, read as the reverse complement.
AATTTTTTGCCCAAACAACAATTTTGCAAGTCGTATAGAATAGAAATAATAATCTTATATAAGAATGATTTATTTAAAGATAATTTTAAGAATATTTTTTTAATAATATAAAAAAAATAAAAGTAATTGAGTTTATTTTGAAGTATATTATTATTATTATTATTATTATTATTATTATTATTATTATTATTATAAAGAAAGAAAGAAATGGAGGAAATGACTTACTGTGTTCAGTTTAGTCTTGACAAGCTTGATATCATCCATGGAGACGGACCTATAAACCAATCTTTTAGGCTTCAGATGAACATTAGATGAACCTTTAAGAGAAGTGTTTGTATCTTTCAAGAAAATAATTGTACAAACAAACAGAATCAAATCCACAAAAGTATTCCAAATTGCCAAAATTACCCTCCAAAATCCACCAAACTGACTAGAATTAGGCCTTTTCTGGGCAGGAAGAGTAGGGAGAGAATCGGGATCAGATGTTTTTCTAGTACAAGCTAAGAGAAGAGACATCAAAGAAGCACCATCACCAATTGAATGGTGAATCTTGAATACTCCAATTGATTCTGCTTCTGTTGTTTTTAGGTTTAGGATATGAATTTCCCAGAGTGGTTTTGACATATCCATAGGTATTGTTGTAAGATGAGATATGTAATCTTCAATAAATTGGTTTGGTGATTCCATTTCTTGATCCAATTTTGGAATAATAATATGATCTTCTACATTTACTGATGTTGGAACCCATTTCATTTTCCTTCCATTAACCACCTATTGGGAAAAAAAAATTAAAAAATTAAAAATGGAATAACAATTACTACATGGCAATAAATATTCAATTTAATCATATATAGTAATATTGAATGAACTAATAAATGCCCCCTTAAATTATTCTAATCATCTAACTAGAATTTGAACTCGAGACTTTACAATTCCGACAACAAATTAGTACCGCTAAAATAAAGTTTATTGATGTTAAGTAATTTTTTTTCACTTTAATTAATGTGTGCATTTTTTGTTTAAATAAACCTATTTTTATATTTATACTTTTTTATCAACACTTGGACTCAAATTTATAATACATGAAGAATATTTGGTGTGACAAAATTTAAATAACTAAATTAGAATCATTACAAAAATATTGGATATTTTAAAAAACTTTGACTCCACCTTACTAATGTTACATATATTCGGTGTTATTAATAATAATAAAAAAAATATTACATTTAAAAATTAATTGTGATATATGCATTAAGGACAATAAAGTCATTTGACAAAAGAGATGAGAACAACATAAACAAAACATATCCATTCATTTCATTTTATATGTCATTTTTAAATAAAATTTAAATTTTATTTATATGAAACTTTTAGATTTTCAATAATATTTTTAAATTTCAAATAAAATTTATTTATTTTTCAATATAAATTGATAAATTAAATTTAAATTTTTTTATTAAATTACTTAATTTAATATTAAATTTTAGACTAATTAATATTTTTTAATTACAGTAAAAATAATAAAAATAATACATAAAATATAACGGAGAGAATAAATATCACAATCAATACTTTTCATGACATGTTAATCATTTCACACGACATTCGAAAAATCCATATTTTTTTTTTCTATCCGTCCAGCAAGTTACTGAGTCGAGATATAGCAATTGAGATTTGTCCAATTTAGATCAATAGCTAAAAATAAAGGAACACCAAAATAGAGGAAATACGGTATGTAAAATTGGATTACTTAAGTAAAATTGGACTTTTAATTACACTTTGAGACTTCAAATAAAATTTAATTTTTTTTCAATGTAAATTGATAAATTGGATTTAAAATAAAAAAAACACCAAAATAGAGGAAATAAGGTAGAATAGGTGCAATTAGCATACAACGTTTAGACTTGAAATAAAGTTTGAATACACATTATTACTAAAAGTGTGTAGGCCAAATCAATTCAAAAATGTGTATAAGGAGCAAATTGGAGAAGAATGATAATATATGAAACGCTAGGAAGTAATAAGTAAAACTCGACAGGAATTGTATTGATATCTATTTGTCTATTTGATGATTTGGGTAATACAAGATATTTGTGGTTATCAAATTCGGCAGGAAAAGATGTGTGGAAGAAAATGACGGAGGAGAATCACAACTGCCCAATAAATACGATAGTTAAGCTCAGGTTGCGTCCATAAGATTTTTTTTCTTTCTTTTTTTTTAAAAAAAAAAATTATCATATTTATTTTTAAATTATATAAAATAATACAATTTTATCTTTAAATTATCTTGCGATTAAAAAAAATATTGTTGTCATGTTCAACTAACTTGCATTGATTTACGTAATTATCAAATTGATTCGATTTTGCTTTTATTATCAATTTGATTCATATTTACTCTTATTTTTAAAAATTATTTAATTTATTTTCATAATTATAAATAAGGACAAATATAAACTATTTTATAAAATTTAAAAGTATTTTTAAGTTAAAAATATAATTTAATGACAAATGCATAATGATGATCGGTAAGATTGTTTTTTCTTTTCTTTTTTAAAAAAATTATCATAATTATTTTTAAATTATATAAAATAATACAATTTTATCTTTAAATTATCTTTTGATTAAAAAAATATTGTTGTCACGGTCAACTAACTTGCATTGATTTCTGTAATTTGATTCATTTTTACTTTTATTTTTAAAAATTATCTAATTTACCCTCGTAATTATAAATAAAATAAATATGAACTATTTTATAAAATTTAAAAGTATTTTTGAACTAAAAATATAATGTAATGACAAATATATATCACATAGTTTAGACTTTAGAACTGAATTTTGTCTTTTTTTTTTTTAATGCATTAGTAAAACTTTTAATGATTATATATATATATTACTTTTGATCTAACGTTATATTATTATTATAAATCATAACGGACGAATTAGTAACTGGGATATACATCGGAGTTTCCAATTTTGTTTTATTTACGTCCTTTTTAAAGTACAAAGTAAACTTAGATTTTTTTTTTCTTGGAAACCATACGCATAAACTTGATTAAAGAACGATTTTAAACCACATATTTGTATATATCCTTACAATTTTTTTTTTAACTTTTTTAATCAATAATACTCCCACAATTTTATTTATAATTTAATTTTTTTTAATAAAAATTAACTAATTAAATTTAAATTTATACTTAAATTTAAATTTATACATTAAATAACTCAATTTTATCTTAAATTTAAAATTAATTAATATTTTTTAATTCTAATTAAAATAATAAAAATTACACATAAAACGAAAATAACAAAAGTAATAAATAAAATAAAATAAAATTAGATAAACTACTACCTTATATATTTAATCACTAGTAATAGATTTGAATAACTTAAATTTAATATTCTAGTAAACTGTTGGTGTTCTAATTAATAACTATTAACAACCCGCCTTATGAACGAGTCAAAGCAGACAGCCAAGTTTTTGTTATATTGAAATTTAAAGTTAAGCGATGAATTCAATGTGAAAATCGAGAAAGTAGATAAGTAGAAATTTTAAGACTCGGTGTTTATGCAGAAAATCAAGAAAATCGCAGATAAAAGAAAGACTTACAAGTTTGGTAGAGAAGCGAGGATGGTGAATCAAAGTGTTGCGTAATCCGAGTTGAATAAGGGTAGGATTGATGCTAGTTTTGGAGCCAAAAATTGCAATTATGTGAAGGTTGAAACGAGGCGCATGAAAAAGACGAGATGCTGGACTTAACACTGTTTCTTTATTACTGCTTGATGATGGGGATGGTGACGGTGGTGGTGGTGACGACGATGATGGCTCTTCTACTTCTCTTCCCATGTTTCTCTCTTTTGCTTTAATCCAGCTCCCAGCCTTCTCTCTCAATATAAAAACATGGCTTCCAGTCCTAATAATGTCAGCGAGATTTGTGATTTTTTTTAAGGGTCAAACCAAGTTGTAAGGATTAGCAAAATTCAAGAATGCCCCTGCCCTTTACCGACAACACCTATTCATCTTTTTATTCAGGCTAAATCTAACCCGATTTTTAATTTTTTTTTTTCTTGTCCAATTCCATATAAGTAAAATGTATCTAGCGCGAACTTAGCTCGGGTCAAGCTAACCCACGAAAAATATTTAAATAAAAAAATTAATTTTAATATATAAATTGTTATATAAAATTATAAAAATATACAATTTAATATTTTAATAAATGTATAATTTTTATGTTTATTATGAAATTTTATATTTTTATGTATATTTTTATACATTTTAAATTAAATAATTAATTAAAAATATAAAAATAATATATAATTGGGCCGGATCGCACTAAACCCGCAATTTTTATGTAAAGTCATGATCCGGCCCTAAAAAAAAGGATTTTTCTTGAACTTGGGCTAGGCTAGTCTTGTATGTAAAAATAATTGTCCAAACACAAAAATTTTGTGAGCCAGGCTGGGGATACCTGATCCTCGATCAGGTCTATTACCAACCTTTATTTGTGGTATTATACTTCAAATATGCTTTTTTTATTGCGCCCTCCATTTCATCGATCGCGATAATTTTTTAGAATTTTTTTATTCCACTCAAAATGATGATTTTTAATTTTAAAAAATATTAATTATACATTTTTCTATTTTAACCTTACATATGCAAAAAATAATAATAATAATAATTAATAGAGTAAAAATATATAATTATTGAGAATTAGTAAAATATATTTTCCTAAACTATAACAAATATTTTATAAAATCAATGTTAATTAATAATTTTCTTAATCCGAATAAAAATCCATTAACGGCATTGTAAAAAAATGGTAGACGGGATACCATTTTCTTAACTTTTAGGGCATTTTCTAGGAAAAAAAAAAACTTGCAAGGTTAATAAACTCCGAACCCGAATGTTAGGGGCATATTAGCATTAGCGGTGTACACAATTCGGTACAGTTCGCTCCTTTATAAATTTCCGTATTGTATTGAAATTTCGGTTCTTATAAATTTCGGTACAGTTCGGTTCTTATTAATTTCGGTACGGTTCTTATAATTTTCGATACAGTTATTAGCATTAGAGGTGTACACAATTCGGTGCAGTTCGCTCCTTTATAAATTTCCGTATTGTATTGAAATTTCGGTTCTTATAAATTTCGGTACAGTTCGGTTCTTATTAATTTCGGTACGGTTCTTATAATTTTCGATACAGTTCAATTCGATTTTTCGGTTCTTTCAGTACAAAATAAAACAAGACAATACAATACAATACAATACGATATTTCAGATAATTCAATATTTTTAAAAATTTACAATATAAATATACACAATAATAAATACAAATATAATTAAAATATCTCAACAAATACATACAATTTCGCATTCAATTTTAAGAAAATCTTTCAATTTATCTATATCCTTCATGAAAAGAGAATAACATCTTATAGCAATAGTCACTCTAAATGGAATTTTAAATTCATGACAAATTGCTTCAATAAATTCCCTAGAACACTCATATTCAATAAAATTAAATAATAATTCATCCCTAATGATAAACGGCAACTATAATGGAAGGGGGCGGAGATGACAATGGCGGAGACGGGAAGGAAAAAATGTAAGTATAGGCTAGGACCAATGGGAAAAAGATAGAAAAAATTGTGGGATTGGACACGATTTCGAGACAGAGAAAGAAAAGGTAGATACGATTTAGGTTTTTTTTTTTAATTTTATTTTCTTATATATATATATATATATATATATAATGAAATATAAAACCGGTCGAATTCCCTCCAAATATTTCAATTCCTTCCAAAACTTAAAATAAAAAATATTTTTACTAAAATTTTTCAAATTTTATTCTTAATTCACTCTAAAAAAATTTAATTAAAAATATAATTATATTATTAAAATACATCTTTAATTACTCACATAAATATTGTACTGAATACAGATGAGTATTAGTTGAGTAACGCTAAAATAAAAAAAAATTAAAATTTTATTATAAATAATTATATATAATTTCATTTTTAATTTACTTATTCATATCGGTATTGTGATAAAAATAGATAAGTATTCGTTGAGTGACACTAAAAGCAAATAAAATTATTTGATAAAGTGATTATATAATAAATTATTCAATTGTATATAATTACATTATTAAAATAAATCATCAATTATTCAAATAGATATTGTACCAAAAATAGATAAGTACTAATTAAGTGACACTAAATATAAATAAAATTAATTGATAAGATAATTATATATACAGTTTCGGCTGATTATATAATTAGAATCCATACACATATATTATTTTGGCTCAGTTATTATACTCAATTTCACTGAATTTAGCTTAACAGTTAAAAAACTATTAATTAATATTATAGTCAATAGTTATAAGGGTGAATGTAAAAGTAGCACTAAAAGTAAATAAAATTAATTGGTAAAGTGATTGTTTATATAAATATTTATACAAAAAGAAAAATTAAGTAGCAGTTGAGTGACATTAAAGTTAAATTTAATTATATATAATTAAATTATTAATTTACAACTCAATTACTTATATAAGTATTGTACCAAAATAGATAAGTACTAGTTGAGTAATACTAAAAACAAATGAAATTAATTGGTAAGATGATTATATGTTTATATAATTATTACATGAATTGAATTGGTAAGTTTCATCATATATGATAATTATATATAATTATATTATTAATTTATATGTTCAATTACTTATATAGGTATTATGCAAAAAATATAAAAGTACTAGTTGAGTGATACTAAAAATAAATGAAGTTAATTAGTAAGGTGATTTTATACTTATATAATTATATTAATTAGTAAAATTTAATTATATATAATTAAATTATTAACTTACAACTCAATTACTTATATAGGTATTGTATCAAAATAGATAAATACTAGTTGAGTGATATTAAAAGTAAATGAAATTAATTGGTAAAGTGATTATATACTCATATAATTACATTAATTAGTAAAATTTCATTGATATAATAATTATATTTGTGTGTGTATATAAATATTTGTACAAAATGAAAAATTATATAGTAATTGAGTGACACTAAATGTAAATTAAAGTAAACACAAATTATTTTAGTTGTGCATTCATATAGATATGATAATTAAATTTATCTTATTAATAATCAAAATATTTATTTTAATTTATTAACTATTTATTATATTAATTTCATGCATTAAAATATTTAATACAAATAATTATGAAATTAAATTTATATAATAACTATATAATAGAAATTATAAATAATATTTATATATAAATTACTAGTATTATATATAATAATTAATAAATATCGGTTCTTTCGGTCCAATTCAGTTCAGAACAGTTTGGTACGGTTCTCGATTCGGTTCCAGTACAATTCGGTTCGGTTCTAGTAAAAAAATTAACAGTATAATTCGGTTTAATTCTAGTCAAAAAAGTTAAATATACAATTCGGTTCTGAATCTTTTTCTTCGGTATTTCGGTTCGGTACAGAAAAATACAGAATCGTGTATACCCCTAATTAGCATCTTTTACCTTTCCAGAACCGTATTGGACAAAAAAATCAATGAATTAGGAGATTTACTAGTTAGAGGTTCAACTATGTATTATTTAGAGGTTGAACCGATCAGAGAGAAAATCACCCAAAATATAAATTTTAACATATTTCATATTTCAATGTGTGTAATAAAATTTTCAAGATACCAATAGCTATAAAATATGTTTATATTAACATAATAATCATGTTTAAAATATAATTTAAATGTAATAAGTTATAAATTATAGTTGAAATGATGGTAAAACTAATATATTTATTTTAATAATTTACTTTCATCATTTTTATTATATTTATCTTTTAAATTCAATTGAATATTTAACATAACAAGTATTTTTATTATTTTATCTTTAAATGGTTGAATCTCAGTTATACTGCGATTAACCTATAAATCTTTATCTTTATAGTGTTTTTATTCTGTAAAGATTCTGAAAATCATGAAAGTATTAAAGCCATAGTTTTTTTTCAAAAGAACAGAAAAAATGAGCTAATATTAGAGGTGAGCAAAAAAAATCGATTGATACGATTAACCGTTAAATCGATCCGAAATCGAATCGATCGACTGGTTAACCGATTGTAATATATTATTTAATGATTAATATTTTGAAAAAATATATATTAATGGATTTGTTAATAGTTTTGGCTCATATAATCGGTTAACGGAACCGATAACCGAATTTTTAGTTAATTTATTAATTATTCAATATATTCATGTTTTTTATTTATTATTTTTTCTTGATTTATCAATTTTTCAATAATAAAAATTATAATATATTGAAAAAGTTATATAACATTAATATATTAACGAAAAGTTATATCTGTGATAAACTTTTATTTTTACACACACAAATTTTTTTACTTTTCAAACTTTTTAATATATATAATTAAGTCTTAATTGTAATTAATTTAATTAATTTAATAATTAATTTAATAATTTTAACTCTTTAATTAAAATATTTTATATTTAAATTATTAAAATTTAATATGATAAATAATATTCAATTAAAATGTGGAATGTTAGTTTTAATATTTTTATAGGTAGTATTTAATATTTGTAATTTTAATTAAATATATTTCGCTTTAAAAATAAAAAATTTCATTGCAAGTGATAATTAATATTTAATAAAATTAATAAATTACAATTTTTTCATTTATTACATTTTTTTATCCTGAGCGTGCATATTGACATAACATTTTTAGTTTATATTTATAATTTGAATATTATATTAAATTATGTTTGGTTTCTAATTTTTATTTTTAAGTAACGTGAACATTTTAATTTTTTTTATGAATACATTTTATACTTATAGTAGTTAACCGAAATAATATTGGTTAACCGATCCGAAAATTCGAAACCGATAAACTGGTTAACCGAAATAATATTGGTTAATCGATCCAAAAATTCGAAACCGATTGACTGATTAACCGATAGTAACGGACTGATTAATAATTAGTAATTTTTAAAAATTGATAATTAATAAACTTATTTTTTTTTGTAGTTCATAACCTATTAACACTTAACATTTTGGGACCCGGAGTTTAATTGCGCTAGAGGCTTTTTTCATCGAAACAATGTCCAAAACGTTTTGGAAATAATAACCACCTTCCCCAGGTTACAAAAATGGATAGATGGTACCACTTTTGAAATGTTCGGGGCATATTTTAAACGAAAAAACTTTAAAAGCTAATAAACTTTTTAATCCAAATGTTAAGGTAAATAAGTAACTTTTTTTTACATCAAAATTGGTTTGGTGATTCCATTTCTTGATCAAATTTTGGAATAATAATATGATCTTCTACATTTACTGATGTTGGAACCCATTTCATTTTCCTCCATTTAAGCACCTACTAAAAAAAAAAAATTAAAAAATGGAATAACAATTACAACATGGCAATATTTATTCAATTTAATGATATATAGTAATATTGAATTAACTAATAAATGCCCCTTTAAATTTATTTTAATCATCTTATTAAAATTCGAACTCGAAACATTACACTTCTAATACAAAGATTACTACCACTAAATTAAACTTTATTTTTGTATAGCTTTTCATAAGTAATTTTAATTTTTTTCACTTTAGTTTATGTGTACATTTTTTGTTTAAATAAACATATTTTTATATTTATAATTTTATCAACTCTTGGATTCAAATTTATAATAAATGACGAATAGTTGGTGTGACAAAATTTAAATTACTAAATTAGAATCATTACAAAAATATTGGATAGTTAAAGGAACTTTGAACACCACCTTATTAATGTTACATATATTTGGTGTTATTAATAAAAAAATTATATTTATAAAATTAATTGTGATATATATGCATTAATTTGACAAAAGAAACAGAATAAAATAAATAAGGAAAACATATTATAATTAATCTTTAAAACATGAAAGTTAGAATTATTGGTCGTTAGAATTATTGGTCATTAGAAATCATAATTAATACTTTTCATGACACATCAATCATTTGATATGACATTATAAAAGTCCGTGCACCTTTTTTTCCCTATTTATTTAACAAGTTACTATAAGTTAGATCTAACAGTTGAGATTTGTCCAATTTAAATCAGCCACTAAAAGTAAGAGAATACCAAAATAGAAAAAATTCCTTAGAATTGGTGCAAATTTAGCATACAAGGTTTAGACTTGAAATAAAATCTGAATACACATTATTACTAAAAGTGTGTAGGCCAAATCAATTGAAAATTGTGTGTAAGGAGCAAATTGGAGAAGAATAATAATATATGAAACACTAGGAAGTAATAAGATAAGTAAAACTCGACAAGAATTGTATTGATATCTATTTGTCTATTTGATGATTTAGGTGATACAAGATATTTGAGGTCATCAAATTCGGTAGGAAAAGATGTGTGGAAGAAAATGATGGAGGAGAATCACAATTGCCCAACTAATAGGATATATTTAAGCTCAGATTGCATAATATGATGATCAGAAAGATTTTTTTTTTAACTGTCAAATTTAGGGGTGTGCATCAGTCGGTTTCAGGTTAACCCGAACCGAACCCGAAACCCGAATTTTTTTATCTAAATCATCCCTCGAACCTACCCTAACTCATATAAGGGTCCCGAGCCGAATTATCTGACATTTTTTAGGTCCCGAACCGAACTACTCAAACCACGTGAAATTGAAACCTAAAAAATTAAAAGCATTTGAAAACCCAAAAAATCCTAAAAAATTAAAAGCAACCTTCAAACACAGAAAATTTTCTTGAAGGAAATCCTGAAAATCCAACAAATATTCTTTTTCAGGAAGATCCAACAAAAAAAAATTAAAAAGAAACCAAATTTATGCAAAAAAATACACATATTTCAGCAAAAAAAAATCAAATCGACCAAATTTAAGACAAAATTTATATTTTCAGCCAAAAAAAAAAACAAAAACCAAAACAAAAACCAAATCAAAACAGCATATCTTAATCTCAACGAAGAAGAAGAAGAAGAAGAAGAGAGAAGCAAGATCGAAGAAGAAGGAGAGAGTGAGAGGAGAGGCAGATCGAAGAAGAAGGAGAAGAGAGAGGAGAGGAGAGGCAGATTGGATAAGAAGAAGAAGAAGAGAGAGTGAGAGGAGAAGTAGATCAAAGAAGAAGAAGAGAGAAGAGGAAAGTCCAGATCGAAGAAGAATAAGAAAGAGGGGTAAGAGCAGATCGAAGAAAAGAAGGAGAGAGAGAGAAAGAGAGAGACTGGAAAAAAAAAGAGGTATATATATTATTTCGGTCGGGTTCAGGTTTTGGTAAATTTAACCCGACCCGACCCGAAATTCATAAAACCCTAACACCCGACCCGACCTTAACTATCCGAATAACTCTACCCGAACAGCTATTTCGGGTTGGATTTGTCGGGTTATTTGGGTCAGGTTTTGCACACCCCTAGTCAAATTTGTTTGAGACCTATGTAAAATTATATAGATTTGCCTTTAAATTATATTTTGGTCAAAAAAATATTATTGCTGATAACACAACAAATATCATTTGCTATTAGGCCCATTAAGCCGGCCCACTCGACTAGCAAGGCCCAAGGCCTATCAACCAAAGGTAGCAGACACGAGCTCCTAGGCAGCGCACAAGCCCGATCGGCTGATGTGACCGCCAGTCCCATCAGCCGCCTGACACAAGGCAGCGCCCATGCCTACCACCTGCTCCCTGTCATGTCGCCGAATACCTACTCTGACAGCCAGTAATCACACCCCAGGCACTCAAGTGTCGCTCAACCATCTCATATAAATAGCCCAGCCAACGATGTCACCAGGTATTGAATTCAAGACTCTCTCTCTCTCTAAAAGCACATTCTCTCTCTAAGCTACTAACTTAAGCTTCGGAGTGCTCATGCTTGGTCCGACCGGGCTCTTCTTATTGCAGGTTTTCTCATCCGATCGGATCGCCTACTCTCCTACAGATAAAGACGTTTTTGACTTTATCATTTGGTGCTTTCGTTGAGAGATGGCGAACTCAAGATCTAATGAGAATACAACCCCCATGGACCTTGACCATGACGACAATGCTCGTGCCAGATCAGGCACCTCGAGAAGGAGGGAAGGGCCCGCTAGGTCCCCCATGAGGGCCAACCTCCTTTCCGAATTTGATAATGCCGCTACGAGGCAACCAGAGGACACCCCCATCACTGTGAGAGACATGCACGCCATTCTCAGTGACTTTACTAAAAGCATCGTTCAAACGCTGAAAAAGGGTAAGATGCCAGCTGTTTCTGAAAGAGCCCACGAGGATTACCTCGCCGGCGAAGACTTCAGGAGAAACAGAAATAAGGGGATCATCATTAATGAGTCCCGAGCTCAGGGAACCCGAAAAAGCGCAGTGAGGACCCTAGGAAGGAATGATAGGGGAAAGCAGATAATGTGCATGAATAGGGCCTCCCCCTACAGTAGCAGGTCCGCCACCCCATCGATAAGGGACGACTTGTCCTATATGTGCACCCCAACACGCAGTCACATGCGAAAGCACAAAGACGAGTCCACTGCTACAACCCTGAGCAAGGAGGATCAATGGCTCAAGCAGAAGCTCAAGCAGTTTGGCTTCCTCGCGCTGAAGAAAGGCGCCTTTGAAGGAAACACATGCGGGAACACTGCTTCCCCATTCTGTAGAGAAATCACAGATGCTGAGCTCCCTCCCAGGTGGAGAGATGTGGTTATGGAAAGATACACGGGTAAAACCGATCCTACCACACACTTGGCTGAGTACTTAACCAAGGTGCAGGTCTACACTTATGACGAAATGATAGCCTGTAGGGTTTTCCCTACCACCCTGGGAGGAGATGCATTGACATGGTTCCACGAGCTGCCGCTGGGATCCATCACGTCATTCAGATAACTAAAGGAGCTGTTCACCACGAGGTTCATCGTATAAACACGTGCGCCTAAGACGATGAACGACCTGTGCAACCTTTACCAAAGGATCGATGAAAGTCTTCGAGACTACATCGACAGGTTCCAGGCTACCATGTCTGAGGTAAGGAATGTCAATGTAAAAATGGCGACTACCGCCTTATCAGGGGGCATCACTGACCGACCACTCTTCGAGTCACTTATAACAAGACCCCCATCCAGCTTCGCCGAACTTATAGAGAGGGCCAGGCAACACATCCAGCTGGATGATGCCCTTAGGTCCAACAGGGAAAGAAGGACCAGCGATTTGGACCGCCTGCAATACCCGGACAATCGCTCTACTCAGAGAGCCTCCACTACCGACCGGACATCTAGAGGCCAAGACGGAGCTCCTAGTTTCAGAAATTCAGGCCAGGCGAGAGGATCGGGAAGAGACCGGAACGGGCGTCCGGACGATCAGGCAGAGAGGACCTATACCACTCTCAATGCTACCCCAACCGCGGTGCTCATGTGGATCAAAGAGAAGCACCGCCAGGTCAACTGGCCCAGGGACCTCTCCGAAAGAAGCCGAGTTGTGAGGGACCCGAGCAAATATTGCAAATTCCACAGAGACGTCGGTCATTTAACCGACGAGTGCACTTCGCTAAAAAAGGAGATCGAAAGGCTGATATGCCGCGGAGCTCTCAAGAGATTCATAGGCCCGGCTAGAGGGGATGAACCCTGTAGACAGCCGAAGCCTCGTAGGGATGACCCTGACTCAGACGATGATGAACGAAGGAACCCTAGGAATGCCGACCCAAGCAGGCCCTATGCCGGGGTGATAAATGTGATCACTGGAGGGTCATCCTTCGGAGAGGACCTCCCCAAAAAAGGGAAAGGAAAGGGTGTCTACCTCTCCCGCCAGGCCGAGCAGCCTGCCTCAGTCACCATTTCCAGCGAAGACGCACGAGACGTCCTGTTTCCTCATGAGGACGCCCTCATTGTAAGAGCTCGGATTAATAATTTCAATGTGAAAAGAATTCTGGTGGACAACGGCAGTGCTGTCAACGTCCTAACTCTCCAGGCTTACCGAGCCATGGGACTATCGATCGGAGAGCTGAAGCCGAATGCCACAGCTCTGATCGGGCTGGGCAATGCCACTATCCCAGTGGCGGGATCGGTAGAGCTCTTTGTCGAGCTCGGCCAAGAGGCAATAGCTCACGTTTGTAAGGTAATTTTCATGGTTGTTGACATGACGTTTACCTACAATGCCATCTTCGGCAGGCCATTGCTTTTCCAAACCGGAGCTGTGACCTCCATCCCCTATATGGTAATGAAGATTCCAACCACGATGATTTTCAGAGCTTTTACTATAAATACAATGATTTTCATCAATCATGTTGAACACATTCGACATGATTGTATGATAAAGTCTCAAGGACCATTGTGTTGAAGACTGTTTAAGGCCATAGATTGAACTCATCAATCAGCAAATCTTATGTTTGCTGCCTTTTTCGATGAAACATGTAGATTGTTCCATCCAATTCTCCATTGAGAAAAGAAGTCTTTCCATCCATTTGATGAAGCTCTAGGTTCAAACTCGCCACTATGGCCAGAATCAACCTTATGGATGTAAATCTTACAATAGATGAGAAAGTCTACTCATAGTCAATCTCTTCCTATTATATGAACCCCTTAGCGACTAGCCAAGTCTTATATCTTTCAATAACTCTATCAGCCATTCGCTTTACTTTGAAAATACATTTATTCTCAATTTGTGTCCTTCCAGTAGATCAACTAGTTCTCAAACATGATTTGATCTCATGGATGCCATTTTTTCTTCCATTGCTTTAATCCATTTTTTCTTAAATGGGCATAAAAAAGCATTTTAAATATTTTATGCTCTTTCTTTGTCTTGTGGGATAACCAAAAGGGTTTCGTTCAAGCTTTCGATTTTAAATCGTCAGCATGGAACACTTATTCTTTTAGATTTTTGCAGTTCTAAATCTTAATCAATATATCTCATATATTCATCGTAATTCGCAATGTTTCCACTGGGACCATGTTCCATACTCCTACCGGAGTCATGAATACTATATTCTTTACTCCCACTGAAATCAAGAATACTCCCACTGTCGAACATACGGATCGTTTGGAGGATACTCCCACTAGAATCAGGTCTCGAACATCCGGATCGTTTGGAGGATGAGGGTCTTAACCTTCTTCCTTTAAATCCCTCTCACTTGGATGGAGTGATCCTGATTGTTCCTCTTCTTTAGATTAATAGAAAGTAAAATCTTAATTCACTTCGCCCAACTTAGAAAATTTATTCTCTAAGAATATGACGACTCAAGATCTGAATTCTGTCACAGTGCCATTTTCTTACTCACCCACGAAAATGTATCATTTTGATACTTTAGAATATCTCACATAGATACTCTTTTTTACCTCTTGGTCTCAAATTTACCAAATTGAGGTATCATGAACGTAAGCATTATAACCCAAAGGTTGTAAATGGCTTAGATCAGCTTGTCGACCAGTCAGCAACTCATAAGTTATGGAAGTGACAGATTTAGAGGGCATACAGTTCAGAATATATGTGGCAGTCAATAAAGCATCTCCCCAATAGGAGATAGGTAAATTTAAGGAAAAATTGCAAAAAATTTTCAAGTTAAAAATAATTAGCGGCTGCATCTAAAAATAAGGATAAGTCACACACAATTTTGGGTTTTGTGGAATCCGTTAACGGTACGTCATTAGTTAGTTGAAAATTTGATTAATAGGCTTGTACATAAACTTTAATTAGGATGATCATTAGGGATGAATTACCATTTAATTTTATTGAATATGAGGATTTTCGAGAATTTATTGAAGCAATTTGTCCTAAATTTAAAATTCCATCTAGAGTGATTATTGTTAAAAAATGTTGTTCTCTTTTCATGAAGGAGATGGATAAATTGATTTTTTTTAAAAAAAAAATTGAATGCAAAATTGTATATACTTGTTGAAATATTTTAATTATATTTGTATTTATTATTGTGTATATTTATATTGTAAATTTTTTAAAAAATTGAATTATTCGAAGTACTGTATTATATTGTCTTATTTTATTTTGTACCGAAAGAACCGAAGAACCAAACCGAACTGTACCGAAAATTACAAGAACCGTACCGAACTGTACCGAAATTAATAAAAACAGAACTGTACTAAAATTTATAAGAACCAAAATTTCAATATAATACGGAAATTTGTAAAAGATCGAACTGAACTGAACTGTGTACACCCTTACTATTATCCATCCCAATCAGTAGCTAACAAAAGTACATTTCGAGTTGACTTGGACTAATTCTTAGACTTATTTTATGTTTAATTGCATATCCAAACAATAATCTAAAGCAGTGAATACGTCCGCTCATGTGGTATTAAAAAATACGTATTTATAAAATTTTTAAACCAATTATAAAATATTCTCTCCATTTCCTTTTACATGTCACTTTTAAGAAAAATTTAAATTCTATTTATCTGTTATTTTTAGATTTTCAATATAATTTAATTTTTTTTTTCAATTTAATTTTCTTTTTCAATTCAAGTTTACCAATTAGATTTAAATTTGTACATTAAAAATACTCAATTTTATCTTAAATTTAAGACTAATTAATACTCGTTAATCCTAGTAAAAATAACAAAAGTGACAAATAATAAGAAATGGAGGGAGTATCAAGTATGTATTTTTTTTAAAAGTTCTTTAAATTTTATACGAGTATTTTTTTTAAAAAAAAAATATCTGTTGTCAATATATATATATATATATATATATATATATATTATTTAATTAAAATCAAAATATTATTTAATTTTGATTATGTATATAATGAATATATTATTTTTATTTTGAGTTATTTTGATTGCACAAAATATTATTAATTTTAGAATTTAATAAATTATTATTAATCTACAATTTTTTTATCCTATTTATCAAATTGAGTAAAATAAAAATGTATTCCCCATATTAATAAAAAGTTATCCTATTTATCAAATTGAGTAAAAGAAAAATGTTTTCCGAGTATTAATAAAAGTAATGGTTTTTTTTCATCTCAAACATAAAATAAAATAAAAAAATTTAAAAAAACAGAGGCAGCTTTTCCATTTGCGGTGTGTAGCTTTTCAAATCAATATTTAGAAAGCTTCTCACAAAAAAAAAAGGTTTCATTTCCGTAGCTGTGAGTTGTGGAAATGGATGTCCAATCCTGCAATCTCCTGATGCGAAATTATAAAATATTCAAAAAATTCAAATACTTTTCAAAAAATTTTAAAATTTTAATTATTCTTTTAAAAAATATTATTTATAAAAAAGTACCTGCAATTTCAGACACAAATCTAATAATTTAATTTAATTTAATTGTTTTTTTTGCAGCTTTTTCTTTTTTATTTATTATTATTTTTTGTAAAAGCTACCGGTCCGACAAATCGACAGCTTTTCCTTTTTTTTTTTTAAATATCTGTTCACAGTTTCTCGCTTTCTACTTGTTTTCTTCCTCTATTTTTCTCTCGATTGCAAACACTGACTTTCTCATGTGAACTATGGCACCGTAAATGCACAAAATTTATTTTATTAGAAAAAATAATTATTTTGGCGTCAGAAGCTTGTTTTTACTTATAAATTATTTTTGAAGTTAAAACTTAAAAAATATGATAAAATGCTTTTATAGTTCTCATCCAGATGTAAAAATGTCCATTATAGCACTTATATAGAAATATTTTAGCTCAAAAACAATTTAAAAGACTGAAATTTCGAGATAAATACCAATAGCAAAATAGTTTTTTTTTTCTTTTTTTATATTTGAAAAGTAGAAAAATTCCTCCTAGGAGGACGAAAGAAAATATATATCCTTATAGGCTATAGCAATACTTTGTGAAAAGAACTATTATTTCCCAAAATAATTATTACTTTGTTGAATATTGGAAAAAGGAAATTTTATAGTCAATGAAAAAATTGATATTCCATTTTTTTTTCTACAAAAATAGTTCCATTTTAATTTTTTTCACTAATAAATGGCTTCTCACTAACCACTAAATTAAAATATCATTATTTCAAGTAGCAAAAAATATTGGTGCCCACATGAGAAAGTCATTGTCTGCAATTGAGAATTGAGAGAGAAAAATAGGAAAAAAACAAGAAAGCAAGAAATAGTAAACAAACATTAAAAAAAAGAAAACGGAAAAGCCGCCCGTCTATCAGACCGGCAACTTTTTTAGAAAAAAACAAATTAAAAAAAAAAAGAAAATTGCAGAGCTGCCAGCTTTTAAAAAAATTAAAATATAATATTTAAATTTAAAACTGCCGCTGATAATTTCGATTTTAAATTAAATTTTAAACTCGTAATTAATTTAAAAAAATATTTTAAATTTATAAATTATTTTTAAAAATACATTATTTAAATCATATCCACAAGATAAATGGTACGTTATTTTATAATTTTTTAAAAACCGTAAATAGTATCTCATATCCAATACACTGAACTAACACCGTTACACTGCCTATATGTATCCACTCTGGACTGAGGGAATCAATTCATCCACGCAAGCAATCAATTTCCTTAGCTTTTGTTTGCTTTTTTTGGCTCAAAAATGGCTATGAAGCGCACGGCTATCTCTGCAATTCGCGCTATTGCTTCATCATCTCCATTTTCTGGCTCCTCATTTCTCTCTAGGCATCTCCATGTAAGCAATCCTTCTCTTCTTCTTCTTTCTCTTTTACTTTTCAAACTTTAATTCGTAGATCATCATACTCTGTACAAAACTGCCATCTTAAAGCTGTTGAATTAGCTCTTCCTGAGTTAGAATCACTGATTCTTTTCGCTCTGCGATTTTCAAAACTTTTGTTGAATTTGCAATTTCACGATTGAATTTTGTGTATATCTAGTCTGATTGAATGATGTTGATGAAGCCGATCAAAAGGCGTTAAAGAAGATTAGTTTGTCGGCAGAGGATAAGTGGAATAGTTAGTCCGTTAGTGAGACAGTTTCACGTGAAAGTGTACAGTTGGTCCCACTAGACTTTTCTACTTATTGTTGGCCACTACCACGTTAGCCATAGTAATAGTTTATCCAGAAAAGTTCTTCATTCATTTCTGTTTGCTAGCCTGGCCTAGTGATGTTTCACTTCTTCCTCAAATAGGCCGATTCCTGAGAAATAATTTATTTTTGCAAACTATTGCAAATTCATATTAAGTTTGGTTACTAAAACATATATCTGTATATTTTTTGATTTGGCGCGTATCTGTCGCCACTGTCAAAATTGTAAATTTGGACTTAATATGTGTATGTGGAAGACCAAATTCAGTTTAATTTAGCTTTCAAAACCAGAAACACCAATTACAAGCAAAGAACTAGGAATTTAGCATCTTTTCAATTTTCTTACAAAGAGACACCGGTAAGAGGAATATGCTCATGGCATAGTTTGGTATAGCTTGACACACTAGTTTTAAAAGGATGTCCTTTCCAGCTTAGGATAAGAAAGACTTGTTCCACCCTTGGATTCTTATACGCACCGTATGCTTAATGAATGAGAACACTCATTTCTTATCTCTTCTTATAATAGATGGCAAACCGAGATAAGAATCTTAACCAGTGGTTGCCTTGGCTTCAAGAATAGAGCAGACCAAACTTCAATTCTATAGGCATGTGTTAGTGCTGAATTTGATAGAAGATTTGTTGAAAGTTATAAGGTGGTCTGATCTAATGCATAAGTGTCCAAGATAGACTTAACCACATTTGCTTCATCACTATTTGCAGTAATGAAAACATAGCTGTCATTTGCACATAATAAATGACTTATAGAAGGGGCTCCATTTGCGACTAGAAAACCATGAAGAAGATTCGTAGATTCCTTTTTTAATAAAAGAAGATAGCCCCTCTGCTCCTAAAATGAACATGTATAGAGAAATTGGATTGCCTTGCCAAAGGCCCCGAGTAAGAATATTAGGACAAAGAAGCTTCTACTCACAATTGATGTGATAAGAAACCGATTGGAAACACATCTTCATTAAATTGACCCACCGATTTTTAAAATGCAAGCTCCGTTAAGTAATGACATTCAAGGTGGTCATATGTCTTGCTCATATCACGTTTAAGACCAGCATAGCCTTTAAGGAGATGCATAACCTCATAAGCCACAATGCCACAATGACATTATTTGAAATATATCGATTTGACCCAAAAACACTTTCTGAAATAATAGAAGGCAGCACATGTTTCAGTCAGTTTGCAAGAATTTTGGCCACAACCTTGTAGAGCACATTACAAAGTGCAATGGGACGTGTCTTTGCCCATTCTTTTCTGGAATAAGGACAATAGCAGTGATCTGTAAATATGAGGAAGCCGAACAGAGACTGGCTTATCTGAGTCACATCTTCACTTCATCTGAACAGAGCCCTCCTTGCGTCTAAGAAATCAACCATTTGCGAGTACTAGTATTAGTAGCTGTGAAACTGAGAATGTATATTCTACTTCAAATGTGGAAAATATACAGGTATTTATACAATGTATTAGGGCTAAAATTAGGAAAAATAAAATCCCTATAATTATGCTAAATCCCTATAATTATGCTAGTCTACAGCTGTGTTACAGCTATATTAGTTGACACTCCCCCTCAAGCTGGAGCATAGATATTGATCATGCCCAGCTTGTTACAATTATAGTTTATTCGATTCCCAGGTAAAGCTTTAGTGAATACATCAGCTAATTGACTCCCTGTTCTGACATATGAAGTTGAGATTGATCCATCTTCTAGCTTTTCTCGAGTGAAATGACAGTCAACTTCTATATGTTTGGTTCTCTCATGAAACACAGGATTATTTGCAATATAAATAGCTGCTTGGTTATCACACCATAAGTTCATTGGTTTCGACTGAACAAACCCAATCTCCCCAAGTAAATGACGTAGCCAAATAAGTTCACAAGTAGTCTGTACCATAGCTCTATATTCAGATTCTGCACTTGATCGAGATACAACACTTTGTTTCTTACTCTTCCAAGAAACAAGATTACCTCCAACAAAAACACAGTAACCAGTGGTAGATCGCCTGTCTGAAACATCCCCTGCATAATCTGCATCTGTGAAGCCTTCTATAATGTGGTGACCATGATTTCGATATAAGATACCACGCCCTGGTGCACCTTTCAGATATCTCAAAACATGTACAACAGCATCCCAGTGTGAGGTTCTAGGAGATGACATAAACTGACTAACAACACTTACTGGAAAAGCAATGTCAGGACGAGTGATAGTAAGATAGTTCAACTTTCCTACAATTTTCCTATATTTTTCAGGATTCTCAAACAAGTCTCCATCTTCAGCCTTAAGCTTTACATTTGGTATCATAGGCGCATCGCATGCCTTTGCCTCAATAAAACCAGTATCATCTAATAAATCCAGGCAATATTTTCTCTGAGATAGATAGATTCCTTTATTACTGCGAGAAACTTCAATCCCTAAGAAATATTTCAATGGTCCTAAATCTTTTGTTTGAAATTGAGTCCCAAGGAAAGCTTTCAACCTCTTAATCCCAGCTTCGTCACTTCCAGTTATCACTATATCATCCACATACACAACCAACAATATGCACCCAGAACTAGATGATGTAAAGAACACTGAGTGATCATATGCACTTCTCTGTAGGCCAAATTCAATCGCAACTGTACTGAATCTCCCAAACCAAGCACGTGGAGACTGCTTCAAACCATACAAAGACTTTTTTAATTTGCACACTTTCCCTGACTCCCCCTGAGCAATAAAACCAGGTGGTTGCTCCATATAAACTTCTTCAGTCAAATCCCCATGCAAGAATGCATTCTTCACATCAAGTTGATGTAATGCCCAACCATAATTAGCAGCCAAGGAGATAAACAATCGAACAGAAGAAAGTTTCGCAACTGGAGAAAAGGTCTCCGAATAATCCACTCCATATGTTTGTGCATATCCTTTAGCAACCAATCGAGCTTTTAACCGAGCAACAGAACCATCAGGATTCATTTTAACAGTAAACACCCACTTACAACCAATGGCCTTTTTCTGAGAGGGTAAAGGCGTAAGATCCCATGTATGATTCTTCTCTAAGGCCATCATCTCTTCTTTCATTGCGGCTAGCCAACCATCATGAGCTAAGGCTTCAGCAAGGGACGTGGGAATGTCAATAGAGTCTAAGGAAGCTACAAAAGACTTTGAAGAAGGAGATAAAGCATGGTAAGATACAAAGGAAGAAACAGGATAAGTACATGTTCGTTTACCTTTACGAAGAGCAATAGGAAGGTCAAGGTTAGCATCTAGTTGAGATGGAGAATCTGAAGACGAAGCAGGAGGTGTCTCTATAGTATGGTGCATACGCCGAGAATAAACTTGACGAATAACAGGTCGAGATGGAGGAGAAACAACCTGTTCATTGACAGTATAAATAAGAAAATCGTCCCCTGAATCACTAGAGAGCGAAGGAGAGGACACAGGAGAACCAAAGAAAGGTGTATGCTCAAAAAATGTAACATCAGCAGATATTAAATAACGACCTAAAGAAGGAGAGTAACAGCGATACCCTTTCTGTTCTCGAGAGTATCCCATAAACACACACTTAAGAGATTTAGGATCTAATTTTGAAACTTGAGGTCGCATATCTTGAACAAAACAGGTACTCCCAAAAATTCGAGGAGGAAGATGAAATAGTGTAGATGAGGGAAAAAGAAGAGAATACGGAATCTGCCCGTCAAGAACCGAAGAAGGCATTCTGTTAATAAGAAAACAAGCAGTGGAAACAGCATCGATCCAAAAGGCTTTAGGAACCTGCATATGAAACATTAAAGCCCGAGCAACTTCTAATAAATGACGATTCTTCCGCTCGGCTATACCATTTTGCTGAGGGGTAACAATACAAGAAGACTGATGAATAATACCATGCTGAGAGAGATAAGATTTAAAAGAGTGGGAAATATATTCTTTAGCATTATCACTTCTCAAAATACAAATGGATTTATTGAATTGAGTTCTAATTTCAGCATGGAAAGCACAAAATATAGTAAACAACTCAGAACGAGATTTCATAGGATAAAGCCAAGTAACTCTAGAATAATCATCAATAAATGTTACAAAATAACGAAAATCAAGTTTGGAAGTAATAGGACAAGGACCCCATATATCAGTATGAACTAAGGAAAAAGAAGACGCAACACGTTTATTTAGTCTAGGAGAATAAGATACTCTATGGTGTTTAGCAAATTGACAAGCTTCACACTCTAAAGTAGATTCCCGTTTAAGACTAGGACATAACTTTTGTAAAATTGAAAGAGGAGGATGACCAAAACGACAATGAAGCTGCAAAAGAGAAGACGAGGTTGTGCACGCAATGGATCGAGGTATAAGTCTAGAAGTTGATTCAAGAGCATACAAGCCATTCACCAGACACCCTTTACCAAGAATCTGCTTCGTCCCAAGATCCTGAAAAAGGCAATAATTGTGATAGAAAATAACACAACAGTTAAGATTTTGGGTAATTTGGCTAACAGATAACAAGTTAAAGGGGAATGATGATAAACATAAAACAGATGATAACGGAAGAGAGGTTGTTGGGTTTGCTGTCCCACGTCCAATTACAGAAGCAGTAGATCCATTCGCCAAAGTAACACAGGGTAAATTATCAGTAGAAGTGAAAGAAGAGAGAATACCTGTATTGCCAGTCATATGATCAGTAGCACCTGAGTCAATAACCCAACTTCGAGATGAGATGGAAAGACAAGCAGTGGGATTACCTGTATTAACCAAAGCTGATATCCCAGAAGATAACTGCTGTGAATCATCAGTGGCAGTTAAACGAGCATACTCATCCGCTGAAATGGTGACAGATGGCTGTGGAATTGGTAGGATGCCATCTTGAGTAGCTACATTCGCAAATTTTTTATTATTCATTTGTCCTGAATTCTTGAGAGGCTTTCCATGCAACTTCCAACAATTCTTCTTTATGTGCCCTTCAACTCCACAATAATGACATGTACGAGAGTTACTAGAAAGGGAACTATTATTATTTCCACCTTTACCTCCGCGATTACTATTTGAAGCATTAGTAACCAAAGCCATTGTATTATTGGGCACCACACCAGAATGCAAGTCACCATCTTTACAAACTCGAAGCAACCGAGCATAAACCTCAGTAAAAGAAGGAAGTGACTCACCAGTTAACAATTGTGTGCGTGCCACATCATATTCAGAACCCAACCCTGCTAAGAAACACTGTACCACTATCTGCTCCTCTTGTTCTTGCATTTGTTTAATGTCAGCAACAATAGGAAACATAGCCCGCTTTTCTTCAAAAGCTTGTTTTACTTCAGTATAATACTGGAATAGAGAGCGACCTTTTTGCTCGGCTCGATAAATTTTCAGCAATAAATCATGGACACGAGACATATCTTGTTTGCAAGCATACAAAAATTCTAGATATTCCCATAATTCTTTTACACTCTCACAGTGACTCACAACATCATCAACCGTGGAATCTAAAGTATTCTGAATTTGATTAAACAACTTATAATCCTCCATTAACCATTTCTTTCGATTAATAACATCGTCCTTAACCGGTGGATTACTAGTTAAATGATCCTCCAAATCCACACTAGTCACAAATCTACGAATAGTTCTTTTCCATTGCGCATAATTATTACTTCCAGTCAATTTTCTATCCGTAATTTTAGAAGACCCAAACATAATTTCAGTAACTGTCTTCTTATCACTGCTCTCATCCATTTAAACCAACCGCAAGTAAACTTGTTCAATGAAATTAGCAGATAATGTGCAGCAAACAAAATTTAATATACCAAACTCAAATTAACAGCCAACACTTCTCAATTATTTAGGGAAATAAATGACGAAAGGGACTGAATCTTAAGATCAGAACCTTGTTACGAAGGGAGCAGCGCTAGAGCAGACCTGGCGTTGATGAGCAGAGGCAGCAAACACCCTCAAACAGAAGAGATCACCCCACGATGACACCGGATCCAGGCCGGAAATAGCAGGGCGACGCCGGAGATGAAGTCGGAGGTCCAACCGACAATCCACGCGCGTCCACTTGCCGGCGCGTGAGGAAGAGCAGTGCGATCGGAGCGGCGCGTGAGGCCCACTCGCGGCTCCGTTGGTCACCGGAAAAAGGTGGAATGGCCGGAATTACGGGGGCGCTCCTCCCTGAGGTGGCGGTGAGGTGAACTGATCACCAGAAGACGTGACCCTAAGAAGCAGTAACTTGTGAGAAAGAGCAGTGAGCTTCGAACGGCGCGTGAAGTCCACTCGCGGCTTCGATGGTCACCGGAAATGGGGCAGAGGCCGGACTAATGGAGGCGAACCTCCCTGTGGTGGCGGTGAGGGAAGCTGGTCACCTGAAGTTGTGACCCTAAGAAACAGAACAGGATCTTCAACTGAGATCCAAAAAAATACAGAGGAAGAAATCTGATACCGACGAGAGGAAATCGCAAACCTCAAACAGGAACCCTAAGTCTCTGATACCATGTGAAACTGAGAATGTATATTCTACTTCAAATGTGGAAAATATACAGGTATTTATACAATGTATTAGGGCTAAAATTAGGAAAAATAAAATCCCTATAATTATGCTAAATCCCTATAATTATGCGAGTCTACAGCTGCGTTACAGCTATATTAGTTGACAGTAGCCAAAAAGATATCCCTGAAATAATCTAGCATAATTTGTTCCATCCATTATTCCAGTCACAAACATGGCCATGATCTTTAAGTTGAGAAATTATGTTTTTCCTCTTCCTTTTGGATGCAACACCATGGAAGTATTTAGAATTAAAATCACCTCCTTAGAATAACTTAGCTCTCCATTTCCAAAAGATTTCTTGTTGTCAAAGGATTTCATGAGTTATTGAGCATCTAAACAGATAGAATTATAAGGACTTCTATGTAATTTAACATTAATCATAGTTGACTTTAGCTGGTTGAGTTTTTCTCGAAAATTTCCCGTAATAGAATTTCCCCGACTAATTATACTCACTGCAAATATGAAGCTTAGACATTAAGGAGTAATAATCATTATTTCTCCAATCAGCCCCAGTTCCCAAAAAATTATCACAAGTCCATGCATTTTCAAAATGGAAACGATGACAAACCTCCAGTAATAGGAGAAGCAGGTATCCATAATGAAGGGAGGGTGATCAGAAGAAGAGCAAATAAGATTACTGACCTTGGAATTGGGAAATCGGGTTATCCAATTTTAAGTAGCAAGAGCATGATCTAACCTTTCTTTGATGGCATTTGGGGAACCATAACCTCAAGCCCAAGTAAAACCATAACTAGACATGCCCAAATCTTGAAGATGACAATTGTGAATAGCTTCTCGAAAGCCGCACAACCCCCAAATCAACACCCACCCAAACACCCCCTGCCAACACACACACACACACACACACCGCTTCTTGAGAGGTTTACAGAGATCTATCACAGCATGGATCCTCATGTAATTCTTCCAAGTACCAATGAACCAAGGAATTTGCCTACACTTTGAGGACTCTTTCAGACTTGAAACCGAGGAGTGAATAGTGCACTTGCACTCAAAAGCTAACCTTGAACAAGTCCACTTTGTGAGGTTGGTCATCTGCATTCAACCTCTTAAATGTAACAAGATGATTATCAAATGTCCACACGCCCGTCAATAACCCTTTGTATGTCAAATTTATGAAAAAACTGAAAAATAATCAAATTGGGATTGGCTGTGAATTTACAAATTAACCTACAAAAGAGAAGGAAAATAAAGGGTAATTTTAGAATTATTAATAATTGCAGTTATATATATATATATATCTGTCTGTGTGTGTGTGTGTGTGTAAAGGAGTGGCATATAGCCCGATTACAAATGTTGTAAGGAGAAATTGAACTCAAGGCCTCACACACCGTTGATTAAGTGCTGCCAAATCCTGGCTATTATAATTGCAGTTATTTTGTTACTCCATTAAGTACCTAGTCCTAAGACTGCTGCTAATAAAACAATGTTGTAGAGACCATGATACTGGAAATTAGATAAGCAATTATAACAGAAATAATGTTTTATGGCAACAATGATGATACAAATTAAAGCTAAGCGGGAGACGTGTGATGCTAATGTTGTTCTCAGACTAAATATAATTGCAAACAGTTAGTAATCATGTTGGTGTGAATTAATTAATTTAATTTTGCCTTATTTATTTAGTTTTCTTTGTGCTCTTAGGCTTCTGCAGGGAGCAAAAAGATAGTTGGGGTTTTCTATAAGGCCAATGAGTATGCTTCAATGAATCCAAACTTTGTGGGGTGTGCAGAGGGAGCTTTAGGCATACGTGAATGGTTGGAATCACAAGGACATCAATACGTTGTCACTGATGACAAAGAAGGACCACACTGTGGTAAGTATTAGTGTACACCCTTGTTAGGCTGTTACCTTTTTAAGCATATACATGAAGAAATATGAATTTTACATGTATCATCTTATTTAGTTGGTTGAAAAGTACAGTATGCACATACTAATGGTGGTGAAAGGTGTTGACTTCATAAGCTTGCTGTACTTGCATTAATAGATATAAAAATTTTGTATAAATTTGTTTCTTTTTAAATTTAGTCCTTTTTATTTGAAAAATGATTGGCAACTTACTACTCACACAATGCATGGTCATATCATCACCTAACACATCAGAATAAAACATTAGAATATCATTTGCATCTATATTGGTATTTGGTAATAGAGCAGAGAGTGTTATCCTCTGGAATGTGAACAACCTAATATTTGTTGTGGCATCAATTTCTGTTATTTGTCAAACGTATTTCCATTTACTGGTAAGCAAAATTAAGAACATTTGCATATTTTCCAACACTAAAGCATGATCAGATATAAATGTTAACTTTGATTCTCTACCAGTTGAAGTGTTTTGCAATTCCCTTGAGAATCTTATTACCAAGTTTTGATTTTGTTTTCCATTTACTGTATTCTTGTTGCAGAGCTTGAAAAACATATTCATGATCTCCATGTCCTCATAACAACCCCATTCCATCCAGCCTATGTTACTGCAGAAAGAATCAAAAAAGCTAAAAACTTGCAATTGCTTCTAACGGCTGGAATCGGCTCTGATCATATAGATTTGAATGCAGCTGCTGCTGCTGGGTTAACTGTTGCAGAAGTAACAGGAAGCAATGTTGTCTCAGTTGCCGAAGATGAGCTCATGAGAATTCTTATTCTTGTTCGGAATTTTTTACCTGGACACCATCAAGTTATTAGTGGGGACTGGAATGTAGCAGGTATTGCTTACAGAGCCTATGATCTTGAAGGAAAGACAGTGGGAACTGTTGGCGCTGGACGCATTGGCAAACTTTTGCTCCAACGCTTGAAACCTTTCAATTGTAATCTTCTCTATCATGATCGTATTAAGATGGACCCTGAATTGGAGAATCAGATAGGGGCAAAATTTGAGGAGGATCTTGATGCAATGCTTCCCAAGTGTGACATAGTTGTCATCAACATGCCGCTTACAGAAAAGACAAGGTATAATTTTTAACTCATTACTGAATGTATAGGTATCGATTCTTCTACTTCCATTGCTCTATTTTTGGTAAGGACTTCTCCCATCCTTAAATTGATAATTGATAAATTTGCTTTCTTGTTTTTTCTTTTTCTTACGATTATGTGGCTAGCGGTGACAACTGCTTTTTTTAACTTAAATTGGTGCACTTTAGCATCTTTTTATTTCTGCTGAAAGCGACAAAGGCAATTGATCAATGGACTAACAGACACTCCTCTCTGTCAACAAATGTTATTGAGGGAACATACTGATCTGATTATCATTTGTGCACTTTCAGTTGACACGTAGTGACAACTTTCTGGACAATCTATTACTGAAAATTGTATCAAAACTAAGATGTGATTTACTTTTGTGGCTCAGGGGGATGTTTAATAAAGATATGATTTCAAAGATGAAGAAAGGAGTGCTTATTGTCAACAATGCTCGAGGAGCAATCATGGATACACAAGCAGTTGTCGATGCTTGCTCTAATGGACAGATTGCTGGTTAGTAAATATTTAGCCTAAAATTAATGGCTAAGAAAGTTGAAACTTGTTCCGTATTTTTATCATACAAGTTTTGAGTCTTCTCCTCCTCTCTGTCATAAATTGGAATCTTGGACAGAATTATTGCTATATCATAGCTTAGAAAGCTTGATTGAAATAGGATCTCTTCTCGCGTTGCAGGTTATAGCGGGGATGTTTGGAATCCACAACCTGCTCCGAAGGACCATCCATGGCGTTATATGCCAAATCAAGCTATGACCCCTCATATTTCTGGAACCACCATTGATGCCCAAGTAAGTTTTGCCTTTCAAGTCCTTTTTTTATCATTTTCTTTTTGGAACAATATATAAATTTTCTCTAAACTATCACTCTTTAATAGATCATTTTAGTGTGAGGTTACTCTCTGAACTCGTTAAAAATATTAGATTATCCCCTATAGGGACTATAGGGATGCGTGACACATCATAAAAATTATGTGAATATAATGCGGATGTGGCTTGCGAACAATGATAGAGGACAATTTGACATTTTTTATAATTTTAGAGGTATTTCATATAGTTTTTAATAGTAGAAAGATATCACATACATTTTTGACAAGTTCAGGGATACTTTGATATTTGATTAGCTCAGGGATAATACGTTAGATGGTGATGGATTAAGAAAAATTTATGTATTATCCATTTTCTTTTTCACTTAATTATGTTAACATCATATGTGCTTTACTTTATTGGTACTGAAATTGAATGGAAATTATGTAGCTGCGATATGCTGCTGGAGTGAAGGACATGCTTCACAGATACTTTAAGGGAGAAGAATTTCCTCTGCAGAATTACATTGTGAAGGAAGGCAAACTTGCAAGTCAATACCAGTAATTCTGTCTAAACAAGTCAATACCAGTAATGCTGTCTAAGTGTGTAATTTCAATAATGTACATATTCACAGTTTTCCATGAGAAAATGACTTGTGTGAAATGAACTTAAGATGGTGAAAATCCATCTACAACTTTTACTATTATATGCATTATTGTGTTTTTGTTATTGTGCGATCAACTTGTCTTCTTCTGCTTGTTAATTCCAATACTTTGAACAGCTATAAGCTTTCTGATTGCAAATTGAATCGTGTACTGGAAATGCGATTTTGCCAGGGATTTTAAAAGAATAAGTACCCTCTTTGCCATGGGTGTGCAAAATCCGACCCAAACACGATTCGAAATTGGCATTCGGGTAGGTAGGGTTATTAGGATTGTTTGGGTGGGTCGGGTTGGATTGGATAAAATCTTAAAAATTTGGTTTAGGTCACATTAAAAACTCCATGAACCCGACCTGACCGAACAACATGGCCTTTTTTAGTTGAGGAAATTATACCAAATAACATTTTTTTATTTGTTATTTCATAAATACTATTTTTTCAATTTTCTTTCACAATTACCCATTATTTTTAAATATATTTCATAAATATCATGAAAGGGAAACCATATAAGCAATTCTGACCTCCATCGTATGTCTTTCTCCCTCTATTCTCTAACTCCTGCTTTCGCTCACTATCAGAAGCAACACTTTCGACTAATATCTCCATTGCTATTTACCAAAGAAATTTGACGGTGGATGTCGCCGATTTTCGCCAGCAGATAGGAGAGAGAAGGAAGTTTCTTCTAGCTCTTCATCTATCAGGAGGAATATTGCAATCTCCATTGCTGTTTGAACTCTGTTTCTATTAGGGTTGATCAGCTTTTGGGTCAAACCGACCAAACCGACCGAGTCAAACCGACCAAACCAGAAAATTACAGGTTTGATGGTTTTTCAGTCGGGTTGGTCGGTTATTTTTTATTTCAAGTTGGGTTATGTCGGGTTATGGGCTAAATAGTCGGTTTTTGGCTAAACCGACCATTTTCTTCTTCATCTCGATACTCTCTCTGTTCTGCCTCGCTCTCTCTCTTCTGCCTCACTCTCACTCTCTCTTTGTCTCGATCTCTATCTATCTCTATCTCTATCTCGATCTATCTCTCTGTTCTTCATCTCGCTCTCTCCTCAATCTCGCTCTCGCTCTCTATATCGGTCTCGCTCTCTCTCACTTGGTTTTGTGCTATAACCAGGTATGCTGTTTTTTGCCATTTTCAGTTGATGCTTCTTTCTTGAGATCTAGATTTGAAGATTGATTTTGATTTTGATTTATCTGAAACTAGATCTACATTTGCCATTAATTGCTCCCTGATTTTGTTATAAACTAAAGTTGGCTACACCCGTTTGATTTTGATTTGCAGATACGGTTTATGAGTGCTGGTTCGTCGTTAATTAAATACTCATAGAAGCAGCTGAATGAATCTATAGCCATTTTACCTGTCTACTTTCTCTTCCTCCTCCACTTTTAATCCTTCTTTGACTTTTGCTTCAACAGGTACATGCTATTCATTTCTTTATCTCAAAATTTTGCCAATTTATTCATGGACCGCGAATAATTTCTGCTGTTTTCTTTTCCTTTCAATTTTATTTAGTTCAAACGGATCTTTTTTCCCCTAATTTGATAATAATTTTTGCTGATTTGCTGTAGTCAGAGTTTTGTTAGAAAATTTATGTTCCTTTTTCATTATGAAATTCATTATAAGGATTAAATTAAAACAGTGGGGAACAACAATGTTCTTCATCCCGTTGAGGAATTTGTAATTGATAGTTTAATTTCTGCAAAAAATGGGGTGATTTGGCGGAGTGTTGTCTAAATTAGGTTAATTATTTTTGGGTTTAACTTGCATTTGTGTTATGGCTTGCATTTGTTTTGGGTTCAATTTGGTATTGAGCTAGATGCTTCTTGTGATATATATGATCTATCTGTAATTTTGGCTGCTGATTTATGAATTTGTTTGGCTGCAATTTGGTGTAATTTTCTCGTTTACTAATTTAGAATGATAGTTGAATTCTGGATCAGTTTTAATATGTTATTGAAGATTAAGAAATGTTATACCTCCACTTAGATTTATGTTTATGTGTGAACTTAGATATATAACATCAAAGTATTCAAATCGCAAATAATGGATATAATGCAGTACTTTGTAATTAATTCAAAGATAATTTGTTATGGATGTTGCTGCTTTTATTTTAATTCAGACTACTACTTGAGGAACTCAGATTACTCTATTGAAGTTGATGCATCTTTAGCACAGTTAATTCAAAGTGATGTGATAGTTAATGTTGCATAGAGCAAGACCAACAATAATGAAATTTGTGCTCTCTTTTTTCAGTTTGAAATTATACATGAACTGTACAATTGAATGAAGTAGCTCACATATGGAGCCCTGATATGTAGCTATTGCCTGATAGAAAACATAAGCTATTTACTTAATGCCTAATTAAAATTTTCAA
The DNA here is from genome assembly GCA_947683425.1 of Excoecaria cochinchinensis. Classification (NCBI taxonomy): domain Eukaryota; kingdom Viridiplantae; phylum Streptophyta; class Magnoliopsida; order Malpighiales; family Euphorbiaceae; genus Excoecaria; species Excoecaria cochinchinensis. Next base: position 2,517,104 of record CANTUQ010000008.1, on the reverse strand, counting down.
GCTGCTTTTTTAATTATTAATTACTTTAAATTAGGTGGTTTAGATGCTGCTGAAGAGGATCAAGTCATTAGTTTTCAGTATAAGTACTCTAGACATAGGAAACAAAAAGAAAATTTAGAGAGTAACTCAGAAGTTGTGAAGTATTTGTCTGAAACTTGTGAAGAAATTCATGAAAAATTTGATATTTTAGGATGGTGGAAGATTAATGGCTCTAAATATCCATACCTTTCTCAATTAGCTAGAGATGTCCTAGCTATTCCTGTGTCGACGGTTGCATCGGAATCAGCATTCAGTACAGGAGGCAGGATATTAGATCCTTTTAGAAGTGCATTGTCACCTTTAATGGTAGAAGCACTCGTCTGCTGTCAAAATTGGTTGGACTCGGCTCCAATTGATCTTCGAGAAGCTATGGATAATGTGGAAACATACGAAGAGGTTGAATCAGGTACTATCTATTTTTGAAGTTATGTTTTTTTATGATAATTTTAAGTGAAATCAAGTTATCTAATGCATTTTGTTTTACAGATTTTCCAAATCTGCGTGCACTTTCAATTAGAGAGTGATGGTTGAATCAGCTCAGAAAGTTGAGGGGAGATAGCTGAATTATTTAGGAGCTGAAGTAATTTAGCCATTTTGACAATAATTTTGTACTGATACTATTAATTTGGTTCTTAGCAAACTAAAATTCATTTTGATGTATAAAATTATGTAATATGACAAATTTTATTAAAAAAGACAATTTAGATTTTTTTTTATAATTTAATATAATTATTATATGATTTATTATTTTATTTTGTAATAAATTTAAAAAGTTAGATTTTTTAAAGAAAAAAATTAAATAATTATATTAAATTTACTTCAAACCGTATACAAACCGCTCCAAACCACCTTAAAACCGCTCCAAACCGCCGTAAATAATAATGGGTTGGGTTGGTTTTTAACCAATAAACCATACAAGTCATCTATATTGGGTTGGGTTGGGTTTATTTTATTTTTGACCCAACCCAACCCATGAACAGCCCTAGTTTCTATATCCGGTAAGGTCTTTCTATTTTGATCTTTTTATATTTCTATTCTTTCGTCAATCTCAGTCGGAGATCAGCTGTCATTGTTTGGATTTTGGTGTTCTGATTTAAGCAGTAAGTTGTTTGTTATTGTATTTTACTGCGTTCAATTTATTTCTTGTTTCTTTCTGATTTTAATTTTTCAGTCATTGTTATCGATCAAATATGTATTTTGATCGAGAGTGCTATTTTTAGTTTATGGATTTCATTGATAGTGTTTTTCAGAAGATTTTCATCATTTTGATTATTCACCATCGGTAGTAAGTCATAATTTCTGATTTTGATGTTGTTAATTGTATTTGGTTGTTTTTGAGGTGTTTTATTATTTGATTAGTCGTAATTTTTGTTTTATTTTTCATTCGGTATCGGAACTAGTTGTTTCTGTCACGAATAGGCACAAATGTGACGACTCGTGACAGTAATTTTTAGATTGATGATATTCATTTACATGTAGTCTTTAATTTCAGAATTTTTGGTTTAATTTATCTCCGTATGCTGCGACATTATAGCTTAATATTTTTATATATTAACTATGATTTCTAAATATATTTATGTAGGATATTGCAATGATGGAAAATGGAGGAATTCTAGTTTTGATGCAATATGATGGTAAATGGAGTGATCTATTTGAGTACCGGGATTTCCAAGTTGATGGAATACTAATTCTATCAGGTTGCAGCTTTGATTATTTTGTGGATTTAATAGGAAAATATTTGTGTCAAGGGGTTGAGAATAGCAGATTGGACATCAAATATGTTATTGGAGATGGATATCCTCCTCTGAAAATAAAAGATGATATGACATTGCTATTCTATTTGTCTTTGAAGATCAAAGAAAAATGTTTCAAATCATATCCATTATGCATTACAAAAATGGAAGTATGAAGATCAATTGAAGAAAAACTTTATTTCATCTATGAGAATGAAGGTTTGATCCTTATTTCTTTGTTATCTTTTTTAACTAAATAATTGAGCTGTTTAGCTATGCTATGTTCTCCGGGTTAGCGGCTTATAGTTGTTTAGATATGCTCTGTTTTTCTGGTTATAGTTGTGTAGCTATGCTTTTTTTTTTTTTCTTTTTTTTCTGGTTTGTAGTTGTGGTGAGATGTATATATATTTAGTTTGCATATGTATGTTTTTCTTTTTAAACTATAATGTGAAATAAAAATATTAAAGGGAGTAAAAGATTTTTTGCCACAAAGATTTTGTATAGTATATTTGTAATATACGCCCACTATACAACCATTGATAATTGTGCTTGATGCTGCTGTATTATGTTGCCTATTACCTGCTATGTTTGTTTGGTGATGGGTATAATGTATTTTATGTTTGGTGTTTGTAGGTGATACTGTCTACGAGTGATATTTTTAGCGTCTTAGTTCAAGAAAAAACATACAGTGTGAACTTTAAAGAAAGAGCATGCACTTGCAACAAGTTTCAATTGGATGGATTACCATGTGCACATGCTTTAGCAGTTTTAAATGATAAGAATATGGACTGTTATGAGTTCTGCTCAAGCTACTACACAAAAGAGACAATGTTAGCAACATACGAAGCAGTCGTGCATCCTATTGATAATCAGATGTATTGGAATATTCCAAGTTATATTGGTGAGAAAATTGTACTACCACCAATAGGAAAACCCAAATCAGGAAGACCCAAGAAGAGGAGAATCAAAGCAAGTTGGGAGTCAAAGATCAAAATTAGGTGCAGCAAATGTCAGAAATATGGGTACAATCGAAAGACATGTAGAGAGATTCCTAAATAGTGATGATAATTTTTTTCTTTTTATATTTTACATTTTTTGTGATTGTTTTATTCTTTATATAAATCATATCTGGTACAAGCAAATGTGTACAATTCAGACACAATCAATTGACTTTTAGAAATTCTTCTTATATAAAGTGTTGATAATTTTTTAGAATTGTTCAGCTATATGGAAATGACATATTCAGTAAACATATTGTTTTTGATGCTTGTACGATTTGTGTGAAGGTTGAGCTATATCACGAGTCGTCACTTTTGTGACGATTCGTGAAGCTTGCCCTCTGTCATGACTCGTCACAAGCTAAATATATAGCTCTTTATTTTGGCCAAATTGTTATTGATGCTTGTCTTTTAAGGTTGAGCTATGTCACGAGTCGTCACTTTTGGTGGCGTTTCGTGAAGATTGCCCTCTATCACGACTCGTCACAAGCTAAATATGAATTGTTTTTCGACTCTATAGCTCTTTATTTTGGCCAAATGCATTCCAAGTTACACATTTAGTGTACGCCTAATATACACTTAGTACCCACCTAATAGTATACACGTGGTATACATCTAGTGTACATATAATATAAGTCTAATATACATCTTATATAGACATAGTATAAGACATGTATTTGCCTAGTATACGTTTAGTATATGTATAGTATATTTATAATAAACAATCAATATATAACTAGTGTCTTTATACTATAAGTATAGTATATGCATAGTATAAGCTCAGTATATGTCTAGTATATTTATATTATGTGTATATAACATGTATATTAGACTTATACTATAATTATAGTAGACATTTACTATACGTATATAATAAAGTTATATTAAATGGATATCAGACGTATATTATGCATATACTGGACGTATGTGATGCAGATATGAAACTCATATTGGACTTATATTATATGTATCGTAGACGTATACTATCCATATACTAAAATTGTTAGGTGTATAGTATGTGTACTCCACATGTATACTAGCCGTATATTATATGTATATATATGCATACTAGCATTATACTAGGCATATACTAGTCTTATCCTATGTGCATATTACATGTTTATTAGACTTAGATTATATGTATACCTGAATATTCTGTCAAAGTACTAAACATATATACTAGGCATATAATAGACTTATATTATATGTACATTATGTGTATATGAGTCGTGTACTAAATGTATTGTAGACTTTTATTAGATGTATACTAGCTGTATAGTAGAGATATACTAGGCATATACTGGACTATTACTATGCGTATATTAGTCTTATATTACATGTATATTAAGGATATACTACATATATACTGGACTTATACTATGTGTATATTAAGCTCATATTGTTCTTATATTATACTTTTCGTATACGTACTAGGCATATACTAGACTTATATCCGTCGTGTTCTAGCCAAATATTTCTTAGGCTTATACTATGTGTATATTAGGCTTATGTGATGCGTTTATTAGGCATATACTAGAATTAAACTAGACGTATAAAAATATTTTGTATAATGAAATCTTATATGCCTTTATTCATGCGCATATATACTTGAAAGTCAGATTCTCTTATGTAGGTCATGTTGTTTTCAGCAGAGGGGAAAAAAATACAAGCACGATCAACAAGCTTTTAGTGATATGATATATGTTATAGTAATTACATAAGCTTAACATATAACCCCAATCAAAAATTTAGATGTAGTAATGTCTATATTCTTGTTTTGAAACATAAAAACAAACAGAATTGTAACCAACAATAGGACACGCCTTAATCTTCAGAAGGTGATGGTGGAGGAGACTCAATCTGATGACCCGAAAAAGCAAAAAATTGATTCATCTTGTACTCCAACTTCCAATGTCTGCGTTCAAGTTGACAATTAAGAGATGCTGTGTTAGAAAGCTGGTCTACCATACTGGTAAGCTGGTTTTGCAATGCTATCTGATTCTGTAAAATTTGCTCCAGAATGGGAGTATTGTAACTGGAAGACGCACCAGCATCCGCAGGCAACTGGGAAGTATTCCGAGAATCAGAATTTGAAGAATCATCTCCAGTAGTATCCTCGATAGGGTTCCCAATGGGTTCCAAAACCCTCCAGCAAGATCTAGACTTTGCAGGGATTAATCGAAAGGATGGATCAAAAACCTCACCACGCACTAACAATTGTTTGGTGAAATAACTACATTCTAAGACAGGATGATAATCACCAATGCTAATGTTGAGATTCTTAGCAATGGTTGTTATAACATGTCCATGGGTTAAAGGACCATCCTTTCGTGTCGAAAAGGCCAGTAATTGATTAAAAATCCAATAGGTCCAACTAACCTTCTTTTTATTATGGACACACCACATTAAAAATAGCTCTTGTGCAGAAACTCTATTTGTTTCTGATTTGTGGAAAACAACACACGCAATGATTTTGTGCAACAACCAATACTTTAAATCTTTAATGAACATTGCCTTCCTTTTCTTAGGCTGAAAAGGTATTTCTAAATCGGTAAGGAATGTCCAAAAATCATTCAACTTAAAAGCAGATGGGGGGTCACACAAACCTTCGTGTTTAAAACCAAAGGATTTATGCATGAACAAGTATGTGAGTTTATATTCTGTCCCACACAACCTATATTCCAGAATTCATGAATTTTCAGAATTAACTTCTAATGTTGTATAAAACTCAACTAGTAATTCTGGATATGTACATTCATGCATCGATACAAATTTCAGTAGGCCACATGAGCTTAACATGTTTGTAACAGAGTCTAGCATACCAGTACGTTCCAGCAAAATCGTTAGAAAATACTTACATGCTATAATGTCCCTTATCATCAAAGTTTGAAACCGCAGTCCTTCTTCATCTGAGAAGATGGGAAAAGGGGTTTTGTAAGTGGCTTGAAAGTTTTCTTCCTCGTTGTGTGATTCTTCTTCATGCCTTGTAGAAGGTGCGTTTTTCGTTCTCACCATGACGTTTTAAAAATGGAAAGGAAAAGGGAAACTTAACAGTGAGGAATGAGGGAATCGGTGTAGAAGAATAATAAAATGAAGGAAAAAACACAGAACCAAAAGGAAAAAGTAAGTACGGTGTTCGGGTGGAAACGACGGAAGAATATAGTGAAAGATATTGAGAAGAAAAGGCAAAGGGAAAAAGCTTGAACCCTAAAAAAGGAAGGAAAGGGATGGGCAGGGGAAGAGACAATAGCTTTGAAAAAGACAGAATAATTTAAATAATTGGAAAAGTTGATTGAAAAGGGGATTGGAAAAGGGTAATTTTGGAAGTTCAACTCGAATAGAAGATGGAAGAGGAAACAAGTCGCTACGTAGATGGCGACTCGGCACCCATTCCTTCTGTCACGAGTCGTCACGTACGTGACGAGTCTAGAAGCTAAAATGTTTTAATATATAATGTTTTGTGGGCTAATATGTCATGTCTATGTATAGTACAAGTTAATATAGAATACAACTAATATAGAAACAGTATACATTATATAGTGTAAGTCTAATATAAATTTCATATACTTATAATATAGTACAAGTCTAGTATACATTTATTATATATGTAGTATACGGCTAGCTTACATGTAATATACGTGTAATATAAGTATAATATATGGCAAAATATTAAGATTGTTGAAATCTTTTTTTTTAATTAGTATTATTATTATTTCTTTGTTAGGAGGTTTAAAAAGTACTAAGAATATATTAAAAAATAAAAGTAAGCTTACAATGTAATATTGTAAGATTTCAAGTTAAATGGTATACTAAATGTTTTTTTGTCATCCAATATATTTTCCATGTAGGATCAATTTGTTTGTTTAATCGTATTTATTTTTTGATTGAGCAATTTTTTGGTATGAACCAGGTTTTATTTTATTTTTTTTATGTCTTTGTAGAACATGGAATTTATAGTAGACATTTTGAAATTTTACATAACTACATTATATACAAAAATAATGTTGTACCAATATTACAAGGTACAATACATTCAGTCAATAACAACATCAGCTTTCCTTTTACAAATAGTTTTTTGTTGTCTTCTTTTTGGTGGTGCTTCATCATCGTTTGCACTATTATTTTGCTGCTTTTGAAGTCCATGGGCATACAGCAAAACTGATAGCCTTAGTCTATGTAAGTCCACATCAAAAGTATCTGTTGGAATTCGTTTTCCTTCTATTAGATATTCTGCAAACGATGCCACAAACAGACCACAATCCCTACAAAATATAACCATAAATTCATTCAAGGTCCAATGATTGCGGCATCAAATATAAATTATGAAGTATATTTTTTAAAAGGTTGTTGTGAAACTTACATCTTGTTCTGTCTTGGAAGATAATCAATGTATTGAATATTGAAAGGATCCCTGTTTGTTTCAGATATCCCAACAAATTCCAAGAACAATGGCAACATCACACTGTAAGCTTTAGCAGTCTCAAGTGTGGATGCTTTACATGTAGCTGATCTGAGAGAATCATAAACATATATTGTCCTTTCTGAAATTGACAAATGTCATAGTACCCAATGGTACTTCCCTGTAACATTTATAGGAAACAATACATGTTCAACTTCTGCCCAAGGTCTGCTACAGTACAAGTAATGACCTTCAATATAACCAACAATAGTATCCTCCTTCTCTACTAAGCTTAGGTCCATTCCCTTTTTCAAGAATCTCTTGTAAAATTTCTGGATGACTTGGTCAAAAGTGTTGTCTGTTGTCGTGAAGTTCAAACAGATACCATTTGAATATTTACCTTTTTTCGTCAAGTAATAGAAGATGATATTCATATGCTGTATTAAATTATTTGTACGTTAAAAAAAACTAAATTAGTATACAGACAGTAGAAATAATATATATCAAGAATATGTGCATGAATAAAGGCATATAACATTTCATTATAGTATATTCTTTTATACGTCTAGTATAAGTATAGTATATGCATAGTATACATATAGAATACGTGAAATACAAGTCTAATATATGATTAATATACGTATATTATGTCTAGTATATGCATAGCACATGTATAGGTTAATATATGACTAGTATACGTATACAAAACGTTTCATATAAGTCCAATATACACATAGTATAAGTCTAGTATATGGGTAGTATACGTATATTATACATATAATATAAGTATAATATATGCACAGTATAAGTCAAGTTTATGCCTTATATATATGCACGGTATAAGTCTAGCATGCTTATAATGTAAGTATAATTTACATGTAATATACAAATAATATAACTGTAGTATTTGCCTAGTATACATTTAGTATACGTATAATATATGAATAATAAATATCTAGTGTACATATTTGATACGGCTAATATGCATCAAGTATACACATAGTATAAGTCTATTATATGCATAGCATATGTCTAGTATAACTATAGTATACCTGTACTATAAGCCTAACATACATCTAATGTACACATAGTAAATGTCTAGTATATCCATAGTATATGCCTAGTATTCGACTACTATAAGTGTAATATACGTATAATATAACTCCAGTATATGCCTAATATACGAATAGTATACATACAACATACAGCTTATATACATTTAAGTCTAATATATTTTCAATATATGCATAGTATAAGTATAGTATATACCAAATATACGAATAATATAAGTCTAATATACATACAACATAAGTCTAATATAATATATGCCTAGTATACGAACAACATCAGTCAAATATATGACCAGTATATATCTACTATTCAGCTGTTATACATATAATATAAGTCTAATATACATACAGTGTACTTGTAATATACATCTTGTATAAGTCTAATATATATGTAGCATACACTGAATCTACAGGAAGTATTCAATCAACCATCTATGTAATGACTTGTTACATAAGTGGAGAGTCGTATCCATGTGCCTCTGTAATGACTCGTTATAGAGGATACGAGTCGTGACAATATTTACGAGCTTCTTACAGATCGGCATCATAGAGGCGACTCGACACAATGAGCGTCTGTCGCGAGTCGTTTACTTGGTTACGACACGCGACTTTAAGTATAAATAAATTTGATTAAATATGAAATATAAAATGAATATATGAATATATGAATATATATAAGTCATTATGTAACTACAGCAGATACACATACACTTGAGGATAGAGGTTGACCACCATATAAAAGGTAATGGAACCATGACTTTTGTTTGATTTCTTCTATTTCAAAATCAAAGGACGGATTCAGAATTTCATGTTCTGGAGAATACACCTTCCTCCTGTTAAGGAAAAAAATGGGCACAAGGCATATTAATTAACACTAAAATAGACAAAGCATTAGAAGATTAAGAGTTTATTACCTATTGTTGGTTATCATCCCTTCGTGCATAAACTCATTGAATATTGTGATCAAATTGAAATCAGGGTTTTCCCCAATATTGTTATCAAGAGGCACTAGACCTTTCACCAAGCTTTTGGAGCAAGTGACCTTCTGTTGTTGTTCGCTGGAACCAAATTTGGTGACATACGGAGACATGACCATAATGGATGGCTTAATTTCCCATTTTTCGACGGTTGGTGTCTTTTCATCAGATGGTTGTTCATATGGAACAATCTCACGTCCAGTAACAACAAATTTTCACAATCCTATTTATAAAATAAAACCAAAGAAAACATTAAAAATGAATTTAAAATATAAATGCAAATTAGTCATTTTATAATTAATGACACGAACGTTTTTATTTTGCTGGTATACATTGTTGATAGCAGCCTCGCATAATTGATCAAACAAGGAGCTATCCATTTCGTCAGAAGTTGTTTTAACCTAAAATTGTAGTACCATGCATTATGAAAATAAATCACAAATCAATTTTGATAAATGTAAAAAAAATGTAATTGAGATGTGCTAGGATAATAATAAGCATACCTCTTTATTTACATCAATATCTGTTTGAACAGTAGAGTCATCTTCTAATGGACCATCCCTTGTTTTCAAATCATAGGCGACAATTTTCTCATCTTTCTCTTCCGCAGTATCAAAAATCTGGCAACAATAAAAGATGTGACAACAGATTGTTTTTTATTCATATTAAAGTGACTAGGTGCACATTTTTTAATAACAAGTTAGGATTAATCAAATTGAAAAAATTTTCATATATATTTCAGTGCAAATCAGAATTAAGATAATAAAACTAACCAGATCAGCGTACTGATCTTCTTCTAGTACTTCATCATCATCATGCTTTTGCTTAAAATCAATATCTTCTTGGAACAAATTATTTCGTGATTGCTGAATGATCAAAAATATTTGGAGAATTATTCAAAATAATAAAATATTAAATATTATAATTACAGGATTATAAAAAACTTATATATATTACCTGGGAGGTATTGACTGTATCCATCTTATGAGAAAGTTCTGAAAGCATGTCAGTAACTTTCCGAAAATTCACTTCAAAATAGTCTTGCATTTTTTCAATGCTAGACTCTACATATTTTCGCAGGCTTCTAACTTCTTTCTTCACCAACTTTATTTCTTTGACATAGTTGGGTTCTTGAGATTTTCTGCTTTATTTCTTGCCTTCATGTTCATTTGCAGGTGCAGGCTCAAATTGAGGTAGAGTAGGTGTGTCATCTGTGTCTAGTAATTGGACATCAGAAATTTTGGGGCCTTCTCTTGCCTCAAACATTCCATCCAAGGAGAGATTTTGAAACTCAGATTCATGAGGCATTATGTTCTTCAATTTCAACTAAAATAAAAAAGATTGAAACAAATTGAAGATTTCAAATAAATATTCCTTATATTCCATCAAATTAATTTGAAAATCAAATAAATATTATGGATATTAGAATAATTATAAGAAATAATTAATAAAAATATAATAAGATAACTTACATTTATTGCTGGCACACTAAACAACATGTTGGTGAGCTCCTTATGGCTGAATATTACTTTTTTTTTTTCCGTCCATCTAAGGTTCCTTGGAATCTTTGTTGTTGCCTCAACATCCAGATATTCCGAGATGTCTCCGCAACATTCATAAAACCATATTTGAAAGGCATAAGCAAATCCATATATCCTACACATGGACACATTATCTTCTTTCTTATCAGCCTTCCCTCTTTTCCTGAGTAATTTCCCTTTCAAGCTTCTAATAGTGAGGTTGAATACGTCTATCCCGCAAGGGTAATCATCATAACAACCACTATCTATGAATGCTATTTCGTCCTCATCGACAACTTTGTGGTTGTTATGGGCTAGAAGAAAGCAATGAATAAAAAAAAGCACTGCTAACTTCACTGCATCATCATCATTCTCAAAATGTGATTTTGTGAAACAATTAAAAATAGTATTTTTTGTGATCTTTTTACAATCACCAAAATACTTTTTCAAAAGTATACTTCGTTCCCTAAATGAGTTGATCTTTTTCCTTGTAACAGTGCACTTCAAACCAGTTACAAGTGCAAATTCTTCTAATCCAAATTTTAGATCAACTCCATCATATCTAAAAATGAACTCTTTTTGATTATCACTATATATTTCTCTTAGAAATATACAAAAAAATAATTGATTATGTAGAACAATTTTAGGTAGTTCTAGGAAATACCCAAAACAACTATTTCTGAACTTGTCCAATTGATCTTCTGTCAGTTTGCTCTTTATAATTGAGATTGCAGAAGTATTCATGCAGTATTGGACTCTTACGGTTTGGAAATCATCATTTTTCAAAATAAAATCTCCAACCTGTTAATACACAGAATATACATCAAATGAACACAATATACATCAAGTAGTAGTCAAGTATAATTTCAATATGCACCCAGTTTACGTCTACTATAAGCTTAATATTCATAAAATATATGTACAGTAACACATAGTATACATCTACTATAAGTGTTGTATAGTACTAGTATATGTTCAGTATAAGTTTATTATACATATAGAGTAAGTCTTATAGACGTACACTGTATGTAAGTACATGATTAATAAATATATATTATTCAATTGGATACGTGTAGTATAGCTGTAGACTATATCTAATATGAGTTTTATAGACATCTGATGCACATACAGTATAAGTAAGGTATAGCCTAATATGTGTATAGTATATTGACAATGTTAGTATAATACATGTTTATTATAATCATATAGAATTATTATAGCATAAATCTAATATACAACTATCATACATCTAGTATACACCTAATACACATATTGTATTCGTATTGATTACATGTAGTATAGATGTAATATACATCTATTATACAGATAGTATAAGTATAGTACAACATAGTATATGTATAGTATATTTCTAATATAAATCTAGTATTCGCATAATATAAGTTTAATATAAACACAGTATAAGTGTAGTATACATCAGATATACATGTAATATACGTTTAGTATACAGCTAATATAAATATAGTATACATCTAAAATACGTGCAGTATAGGTATAGTATACGTTTAATATACGTTTAAGATAAGTATAGTATAAGTGTATATAAGTTTAGTCTACAACTAATTTATATCTAGTATTCGTTTAGCATACGTGTAGTCTAGGTGTAATATACAGCTAATATATATCTAGGTCACGAATTGTTCTATTTATTATGTGTCAAGAGTTGTTTTAGAGGTGCACAGTCGTACTGATGAGTTTCTGTAACGAGTCATCAAACTCGTGTCTACTCGTTACACTAATTTTAGTCCAGTTACAAGTTGACAGTAATGTGGCGACTTCAAGCACTAAGTTTTTGTCACGAGTCCTCAATATAGTCGCCACTCGTCACACTAATCAGTGGTTTTCAATCCGAAATATAAAGGTGTAAAATGATATTATAAGCAAATTATACATTAATTGCGCAGCGGACTACATTCAAAATGTGCATAAAGCAATGCATATATTATACAAAATTCCAGCATATTGACATACAAAAACTATGCAATAAATATTAAACATAAATGGATTCTCAAACATACCTTTGATTTTTTTCGAATTTGAGTGTCATAATCTTTGGTGTTTAATCTCCTCTTTGCATCGTCTCGGACTACTATATCTGTGTCCGTAATTGGTTTCTTCAACTTCTTTATAATTTGTGACGTCGTCCTCGGTACAGGAGATGAGCTTCGTCGAGTTTGAACCATTTTCTTTGTTATATGATCTGTAAATCAATCAAAATCCAGCAAAAAGGAAATCAATCAAAATTATTTTGAGCTTAAAATAGACTGAAAAGAATGAAATAAAGATTATAAGGTTGAGCAGAACTAACTGTAGATGGAAACTGAGGGAGATGAGAAAGTCTATGGCGCGAAGCTCGTCAAGATAGATTGAAAATGAGGTAGATGAGTATCTGAATGTAGGTGGAAACTGAGGTAGATGATAAGTCAATGGCGTGAAGCTCGTCCAAATAGATTTAAACCGAGAAAGATGAGAAACTGATTGTAGATGGAATCTTAGGGAGATGACGATGTCGATAGTTGTCGATAAACTGATCGGCGGTGGTAGAGAGGAGTTAAGAGCTAGGGCAGATTTCGGAAAAAACGGGAGACTGAGGTTTGTGAAGCTAGGGTGAGAAAAAGTAAATGGTATTTATGAAATACTGTTTGCTAAAATTGAAAGTAAAAAGGTTAAATTGCTTTTTTTGTAAAATTTTGTAATTTTGTATTTCTTTTTTTGTTATGTTTTTTTTTTTTTTTTTTTTTTTTTTTGTAAAGAGCCCTTTTTAGTTTTCACCTCTATTTCTCACTCTCTATTTTTGCATTTCATCAAATTGACAAATCCCTAAAACTTTTGCCACCCAAAATTGATCTCCTGCACTCGCTGTCGACTTACAGCTGTTGCCACCAACATTAGCCGCCAGTCTCCTCCTTGTTGCTGCCAAAATCCCTAAAACTTTTGCCACCCAAAATTGATCTCCTGCACTCGCTGTCGACTTACGGCTGTTGCCACCAACATTAGCCGCCAGTCTCCTCCTTGTTGCTGCCAAAATCCCTACTAAATTGTTTTGATCTAAGGTTTATTTTGCTCTTCTCCTCTCTGGGGTGTAGTGGAAGCCAACGTGTTTGTTCTGAAAAGCTTGAAACTCTATCCATAAAATTCGAGCTGTTGAGGTTTTTGAAGTTGGAAAGTAAGGAATTATGTATAAGAATCGTGGAGGAGGAGTTGGTGGATCGTCAAGATCGAAGATCGATCACTTTTTCTTGTTTTTGCTTGCCTACAATATGGGCTTTTTTGTTTGTTTTGTATTCTTTTTTTCATACGATAATGTTGCATTTGATAAATTTTTTTTGTTTGTTCCTCGGTGCTGAAGCGCTATGAATGTTTTCTTGACCTGCATTCTTGAGAAGGTTAATTATTTTAATTCAAGAATAAAAATTTTGGATTGGTCAGTTAATAGATTCGGGTCGAAATATTTGGATTTTTTTGGATCCCAATAATTAGGATAGATTCGAGTTAGACATATAGGAAAATTTTAAATGTCGAGTTGTTCGGGTCGGATAAGATTTGATCCGAACTCGGTCGATGCACGCCCTTACTCGCCATTACAATAAGAGTTGGTCATCCTATAGGTGTGATCAGCAATAACATCTGATAAACATAATCAAATAGGCATGATTTTATGGATCGGATGGTGTGATCATGATGCATGAAATCTTCCGATAGGTGTGATCATGAGAATCAGATAGTGCACATCGTTCAGTGCATGAAATCTTTCAATAGGCATGTTCATGCAGATCAAATGGTGCACAACGGTCGGTACATGAAATTCTCGCCTTGTGATGACGAGGACAACAACAAACAACACAAAAACAAAAAGAAAAATACCATTCCCTCTTAGGCTATTTTTCTTACACATTGCTCTAATTTTGACCTGGATAATCATAAAATGAAAATTTGCATATAATTTAAGGCCTAATACAAAACAGATTGAACTCAAATAGGTAATTTGCAAAAGAAAAAAAAAAGAAACTCATTTATTTTAAAGAATTATACAGTCGGAGTATGAAAAAAGAAAAGATATAAGAAATTTAGTTAATTTTCACTAGTTATTGCTTAGGAGAAAAATGAATCAACCAACAGGTCTCTAGCCACACTCAAAAAATGGCAACCAAGTTTCCTGGGTTTTGTTTTTTCTTTTTACTTCCTGTTTTTAGATAGACAACTCTGGGGACTTTCATCTCGAAATCTTGATTGTGCACAATCTTAGAATTCAGAGCAATATTAACAATAGCATTTAGAAATTTAAACCTCCCTGTTTTGTTTTAGGAACTGGAGGTCTTTCATTTGCATCTGTACAGCTTCCTTTGGCAAATCCTTTGGCTCTGGAACATTGACCTCATCGGTACCTTCGGCCACTTTCTTCGCCTTGTCTTCTACAATCCTTTGTATTTCTGCCTGCCCAACTGATGGAAAAACAGCATTCAGCATGAGACACAGCAATTCCTCATCTTCCTTTTCTATAGGATCCTTCCTGAAGCAGCAAACATAAATTGCTTCAAGTGCCTTTGCAGCTCGTATCTCCATTGGGATTGTTGGAGTTGGAACCTTTAATTTTGCTCGTTTCTACAGATTAAATGTCCATTAATCAGCAGAATCCTTCTTGAAAACCACTTAAGGCTTAAAAGTAAATCAAAATACTGGGAGTTACCAAACAGAGAACATCTTGAATAACCAACTAGGAATTAAAGAGACTCAAAACCTCTTAAGGTACTTTGAATAAACTTAAACTTGTTTTATTTTTCAATTCTTTGCTCTTTGAAAAGTTGTCAAAATAGAAAAAACCTATACATAAACAACTAAATAGGAAATTATAAAATAAAAGAACCTCAAATTAAAATTAAAGACTAAAATCAAAGACTTGTACCATAATAAAAAATCAGTTAATTGATAAGATTTCCCCAACCTGTGACCTCATTTTCGTTTTAGCCTCCAAAATAAAAATCCGGCATAAAATACTCCAACTTTTTTGAATTTTTCAAATCCAAGCATTCGTTCAACTTTTCGTCCAAAATTAAACATAATGCAATTTAGAAACGGTCATAAATCATTTGCTAAATACAAAATATAGCGACAGAATTCACGATCTATTACTAAAAATGTTTAAAAAATAAAAAATATTAAAATTATTAAACCGAAAACACTAAAACCCTAAACTCCCTTAAAGAAAAATGAAACATAACGAAGCAAAAATTTTAAAAGTAAATAAATAAACACGAGAAAAAATTAAAGTAAAACAATAAATTGAACACAAGAAAAATGAAATTAAAAAGAAAAAGAAGCAAACAAACTTAAATTAAAAGAAATACCTAAACAAAAAACAAAATTAAATTAAAAGAAACAATTAAACAAATGAAAAAAATTAAATTAAATAAATTAATTAAACACAAGAAAAAAAATATTTTCCATTTTTAAAATATTTTTTTTGTGATGGATTATGAAATTCATGGCTATATTTTGTATTTAGTGATAGATTTCTGTTTGTCGTGAAAAATCCATTGCTAAATTACATTCTAATAGATTTACTATGGAAAACTCAATGGGAGGGAGGGGAGGGGGGAGCAAGGGGTTGGATTTGAAAAATTAAAAAAGGTTGGGGCATTTTATTCCTGATTTTTAGTTTAGGATGAGGGGATTTTAGGAATTAATCCATAAAAAATAATTGCAAAATAAATAAAATCTCATAAAATGCAATTATTAATCCGGTTGATTCCATCTTTGTGCATCTAGGGCATCGGTAACATTACTCTTCCCAGGAAAAATTCCTCAAGTGAGTTACAATTTGTTATCTACTTGTTTCACTAGGCTAATTTTCTTGTTGGAAAACTTTTCCCTATTCGCAACGCATATACCCAAATAAGATGGATGTTGGAATTGAACAACTGCAGAACTAATGAGTTTATGGGTACTTTTCTGAATGTAGATTCTTATACCCATCAAAAGTTGGGAACTCAAGTTTAATACATTCTGGCACTACCTCATTTGTATATATTGTTAGGCTGCCTGCACCTCCATTTGTTTCTGTTGATTCTATTAGCTCGGTGAAAGAGCTCTTGGGGTTGCCCTGATTTTTGTTGCAATTGAGTTCCCAAATTGGATTCCATCCCAGCCAACCTAACTTCTATTGCAGCATAAATTTCTTATAAAAGAGCCCTTAATTCTTCATTTAAGTTGTTATTCCCCATGGTGTTTGGGCTCTAATACCAAATTGCTATGGTCCCACACTGTGAACCGGAATATCGGGTGATAAATGAAGCTCATCAAACAGAGCTTGTCCCTTCAAACTCGTTAAAGAAGCAAGGACCTTAGGACTCCTTAGATAGAGATGCAAACCTCTTATGAGGTTTTTAAATAGTTTTCTGCTTGTTTATCTTCTTTAAATAGAGCTTACACATGTTGTCGAAATAGGCAAACCTAAACATAAATAGGAAAACCTATAACTATAGACTAAAATCAAATACTCCCACCATAATAAAACTTAATAAATTATTCTAAAATGTAATTGTTGCATCTATGACATCCGTAACAAAATGGTATTAAGTTATTCAATCAACTACGATCTACCAATATTTTCTTCATTATATGTCTTGCTGTTTTGGTAAGCCATTCATTCAAATAAACTATTACTCATTTGTTGCTTGCTATTTTGCAAAAATCATGACAACAAAGAGAAAAGACTACAGGATAATTTTTGAACAGCCAAAAGTTCAGCGCACAACTCTTTTATAAGAGTTTGTTGACAAATGTAATATGTGCATTCTAATTCAAGCTGTCATATGAGGATTTTAGTGCTCTGCCAAGGAAGCGGTTTGGTGCAAAGTCCGCATGAAATCTAAGGCTGTTGAGCTCTTTGTCCAAGGACGATCATATCCTAATTAATAGTACATACTAGAGGTGGAAATGAAACTAATCCACGCCTTCATTGGTACTTAGCTCGTGGGGAATGCTGCATCCAAGCATCAACAGGAAAGTAAGGGAAGTGGTAACATAAGAGGAGAATTTCCTATTAGAGAGAGTGCTTTTATCATCATTTGATAACAAGGGTAAGGCCTCTTGGTTGGGTGACAACTTTGAAAGATTCTGAACACTACATGGATATGGATTGAGAACTAGGCCAAAGGAGTTCCTAGCTCTTACATTTAATTTCATTCTTTCTTGCTAAGAGCTTTTCTGACTTGGCATCCCATCCAATAGACCTAGAGAACTCACAATATTAATTCCGGTAACCACCAAACACCTATCAATATTTTTACTGAACCTCTAAACTCAATAGAATGCTCAAGCACATGAAAAAACCTATTTCCACCACTAAGATAAGTTAGAATCAAGGGCCACCACAGACAAGAAGCTATCTCAACACCAAACAAATTCATTTTCTAGGCCTTTAAATTTATACACATGAGGGGCCAATCTCTTTCCGCAGTGAATATAATTGTAGTTTGACATATGATTTAAAGCAGTGAAACCAAAGGTATCTAATCAACTAATCTTCAGTTGATTAATTGAACAGGCTTCTGTAGTTGGCATTCAAAGCACAAAAGCAGTGCAAAGAAAAGAAATCATATAGGATTAGTAAAGATTTCTAACCTCTTTAGCCTCGTTCATCATTGAAATGAAATTCTGCTCTTCAAATTCAATATCATTTGATAACCGAAGCCGCGCTGCTCCCTCCAAAATCTCTTCAGATTTGAGAAGACCAGCACCAACAGCTGCTAGCCAACAGCATAACAGAACATACAAAGGATCCCCTGACTAACAACAAACATTTATCTTGAGCAAGTTAATCCAAACTAGCAAATAATACATCCTACGATAAATAAAACCAAATAATAGAACCTACAAAATTCATCAGCTCAAAGCTAACTATAACATTGTAACGATTCAAATTGTAAAACTGAAATTAGTGTCAGCTTAAGCCCATTAAATGCACAGCTACTGAATACAAGATCTAATCACTGCAAAGCGGAACTACCAAACGACAATCAAGACAACTATACTAGAAATGAGAAATCAATTACTTTGCCTCGCCGATCCTGAAACTCATAGAAAGCTCTGGAGTCATTGATCGTGCACATTTTACCTACTCTCCTCCTAAACTCTGCGAAATCAATAGTATCACCACCAACACCACCTTCGTCGCTGAAAATTCTAGCTATAAGGCCAACAACGGGGAGAGAACCGATTACTTTGTTAGCGAAACTAGAAATGGAGTTTGGGTCCTCCATATAAGCTCTAACAGAGAAGGTCCCATCAAAGCTTTGCAATTTATGTTTTGTGGGTTTTCGATATTTAGTATATAACTGGTGGAAATGTTGAAGATACGGTGAAATGTAGTTGCAGGAAGTGAGGATTGGGGCTTGGAGATATGATGATGACCAAGTAGGTGTCACAACCACCATGGCTGTGAAATGCGGAAGTTAAAGCATGGATTCAGACATTAGCCTCACATTTATATGTTATCCACTAGAGGAAGGATCAAGTGTTTTTGTTCTATGATTTAAGTGGTGGGCTTGTTTTTCTGATGAAGGAATTGCTTTCCCATATGATTGATAAAATTCTTACTTGAGATATAAAACATTTGGAAAAAATAAGGGTATAAAATATTTTTTATTTTCTTTTTCAGTTTTTATTTTTATTTTTAATTTTTCTAATTTTTAAAATGGATAACTGAAAAATAAAAATCATGTTTATTTTTCTCCTTTTATCAGTGTTTTCATTTTCTACCTCCTTTATAATTTTTTTTTATATTCTATATATTTAATCAATATAATTATAATAATCAAACTATTAAGGCCTACATTAATTAATAATAATGGTGTAAATATAATAAAATAAAGTTTTAAAATTTCTTACAAAAAGAAAACCTATAATTATAGTATCCTCCTGATAAGAATAGTAAAATAAAATAAGTTTCCAAACTAAAATAAACCAAACACTGTCACTTTATAAATTGTAAATAAGTTCCTATCCAAAAGTTACCGGTGATTATTATAATCATTCCTGTAACGACCGGTGGGTCCATCCCTGGAACATATCCCGTCGGGAGTCTGTTCACCGCGCCGTACTCACGGTCTTTGCACCTCCCCTAGTGCATTTTTGCCTTCCGTGGGATTCGAACCAAGGACCTGGAGACGTTAAGCCCTTAATTCTTGGAATCCCACTACCATAATGCCTTCCGTGGGATTCGAACCAAGGACCTGGGGACCTTAAGCCCTTAATTCTTGGAATCCCACTACCATAATGGTAGTGGGATTCCAAGAATTAAGGGCTTAAGGTCCCCAGATCCTTGGTTCGAATCCCACGGAAGGCAAAAAGGCACTAGGGGAGGTGCAAAGACCGTGAGTACTGCACGGTGAACAGACTCCCGACGGGATATGTTTCGGGGATGGACCCACCGGTCGTTACAAAAAACCAAGCTCTAATACCAAAAACTGTAACACCCCCTTCCCATACGTACAGAATCCCATCCGCAAGAGAGTGAGAACCCTTATGAGAAAGGGTGTCACCAAACAGAATGGTACAAAACATTCATTCATATAATATAAACATACATAAATAGCGGAAATTAAAACTTTAAAACCAAACTGATCATTCATTGATGGAATAACAAGATTCAATACATAACTGTTCTGATACCAACATAATTATATCTTTCAGAGATACAAAGCGAAAGCTTAACAAAAGCCTAAATACAAAGAGAGTTCACTATTACAAAAGAATCATAATACAAAAAGAAGTTAAGTCCTATCAACAATCCCACTGTATTGGCTTGACTGGCGGTGACTTTTCCAAAAGCTATACACCTTCCGCACTTGCACGAGTGAAAACATCGTGCTAAGCGATAACGCTTAGTGGAAAAACAAACAACAATAATATGGACGGCCATTCATAATGGTCGTCGAGGCAAAACACATACATAATGGCATAAGCTGATAATCATAAGATATAATCATAACGAATCACATTCATAACCATTCGAAAGTTCATAATCATATTCATATGCCAACTGATTCATATGCTTATAAATAGAGGCATTCAAATTCATATACTTATAATCATAACATAACAAATCACAACACCTGCTGACTCACAGTAGTGGATAATGAGCAACACATGGCGGTACCTTACGGGTACGAATCGAACGCATGGCAGTACCTTACGGATACGAATTGGAAAATAATATCACATTTTCTCATTTTAAAATATTTTACAAAGGGGATCTTAAACAAGATCCGAACACATTGAGGTTCGCGAGGAACCAAATGGGGGACCTGATCAGGGTCCAAACGGAATAGAGGGCTGCAGCTAAAGAACTCTATTAGGCATGCCTAACTATCCACTAAACTGACTCTCGCAGGTCATGCTTAATACAAATCACATTCAAGCATAAAATATTGTTTATAAAGGGAAACCATGAACTTAGATCTGCATAACACATTCCGTATTCAAACACGACATCCAATATAATTTGATAAGGCAAAAGAAAATACAATTTAACATTAGTAGCTAATTGGAATGACACCAAATAGGATTAAAACCAATAATAAATGAAAAAAAGAATTAAAAAGACGAACATCGAAAAATTCAAAATTAATAGGGCAGAGACGTTTTACACGGCGGTATGATATACATTTACCGCCGTGTAAGACATCCTACACGGTGGTAAGGTAAAACCATACCACCGTGTAACATGCCCCACACAACAGGCAGAATGCTTTTACACGACGGTATAGAGGATTCCATACCCCCGTGTAAAATGCACAGCCCAGAATTCCTTCAAGGCATAATAACTTTACACGGCGGTATAAAGAGTCCTTACCGCCGTGTAAAATCACGGACAAGCGATACTGAAGGAAAACACACGATTCACACGGTAGTATGCAATACCATAACCGCCGTGTGGATCAACCCAAACCCAGAAAAATTCCAGAAATTCATCACAACTCAAAACCAAACTCAACATACCCAGAAATTAAACATTCAACTCATCAAAACCAACTTAAAACCCACCTATTTAGCTCATAACCCAAAGAAATCATGCAATAACCATGATCAAGTCATCCAAACCCAAAATTCAGCAATTTATAATCCAAAACATAACCAAATGCATATATATAATCCAAAAAAATCACAATCTAAGTTATTAACTCAACATACTCAAAACTCATAACATAAAAACCATTATAGACTTCAATAACCATACAATTACCAGAAAAACAACAAAGAACAAAATCATCAAAATGCACATAATTTCCCAAATCTGCAATTCTTTTGCTCCAATTCAAAGAGCACCACTCCCACTTGCCTTCTCTTTTCCTTTGGGATCACGAGGAGGCTCAACTAACAAGAACACCCAAAAACACGCAAGCACAACAAACCCTAAATTAAACACACTCTAACCAAAATCAAGAACAAGAGATGATGATGATGATGAAGAAGAAACCCACTACACTTACCAATCAAAGCTCAAGGAATGATCAAATCCCACCACAAAGCACTTGGATCCAAGCTAGGGCACATAAATGAAGAGAAAAGAAGAAGTAGAGATAAAGAGAAGGAAGAAAATGGGGAAGAGGCAGCAAATGGCTGTCCCATTTTCTCTCTCTTCTATTTATACCTCCTTTCAAAAGCTCTAGCCACATGTCACCCTATGGTTGGTGGAACTTGACCACTCACACCCTACACTCATGCAAGACAATACACACAAGACTAACCCTTATAAATCACACACTACTACCATGTGAACATGCACACACTAACACAGCCCAACACACACACACCCTACTAACATATATGCACTCACACTCTATTAAAGCCCATAAAACATGCATTTTTCCCAAAACACCCTTAACACATGCCAAAACACTCACACATGCACACATACACATGACAATCATAGCTCAAACTGCTAGGGAAAAAATAGGGTGTGACAATTCCACATTTGATCAGCAATAGCACTCATTTAGTTATGTTGGGACACATATATTTGGACACCTTCTTGCACCACATCAAGACCACTTTCTTCATCAAGATCTAGTCCTGCTCTATCGTACAATGTAAAAAGTTTGTTTGCTTTATCTTCTCTTCTAATAAAATTGTGTAATGTGCAACACGTAATGGAAATCAATTTTTGGGGTCGCAATGAGTAACTTGTTATTGATTTTAAAATAGGAAATCTTGCCTTTAATACACCAAAAGCTCTCTCTATCAAATTGCGCAGTGATGTATGCCTGTAGTTAAATAATTCATATTTCCTCCTTATTCTTCCATATCCACGAAAATCTTTTAAATGATACTTTTCACCACGATAAGGTGCTAAAAATTCAGAAATGTTTGGATAACCAGTATCCACAACATAGTAATAATCTATAAAATAAGTAAATCTCATATGTGTTTACTATTAATTTTTAACAATTATATAATGAAAATAAATATATATTAAAAAAATTTCTTACCACCAGTAGGAAAAGGAAAACTATTTCCTTATTGTTAATGCATTAAGAAACACACGAGAATTATTTTGCAGTCCCTTCCCATCTATTATACACAAAAGTAAACATCATATCATGCAAACACACTACCATTATATTTTGTGTGACAAGAGTGGCTTTTCTTCCCCGAAATGTGTTTTGTTTAGAAGTTGGAGACCAAGCTACTACATGAGTGCCATCAATTGCACCTATGCATTTCTATAAGACATTCACAATAAATTATAAATGTAGTACATATGTGGTATATTATGAAAATTGTAGTTAGACAGCTACTTAATATACCTGAAAATAAGGAAACCATTTTGGACTATTTTGAATCTCGAGTTGTACGTCGCCTCTATTCACTGGTTTAATCATATTAACTCCTAAAATAGCCAATACTCTTACAACTATTTTAAACCAATAATGCATTTTGGCTGTTGAATGTTGAAACTGCTCAGCTATAATTCTTTGTCTTGTGCCATGACAAAGAACTACTAAAAGCCATTGCTATACCTTCCTCGACACTTACATCTTTAGCATCATGTAATAAGTGCATCATCTTCAACCTATCACATAAATTTTTAAAAACATATGGTTTCATATGAAAACTATCATAGCATCTAGTAGGATTTCCCACTAGTACTTCCAAAATATATTCTTTCCCACTAAGCATAGAGGTTCTGCAAGGAATTTTTTCAATAAAAATATTTTTGCTTGTCATCAAATATCTTACCATGAGCAAGTCTCCCATATCATCGTCATCACTACTATTATCGTCACTTGAATTAAAGCTATTGACACTTAATGAACTTGACAAAGAATCGCTTGGTAAATTTTGTGTCATCTTACTTACACAATAATATTCACATTATTATATGCAAGAAGAGAACAACCACAAAATGAAAGAAACATAAATTCAAAAAGAAATAATTGAACAACCACGTAAATTAAAAAAAATAGAGAAACAAGCACTTAACAAGGAAAATTAACATCCAAAGTAATAATTTAATATTTAAAAAATTCAAACAGCCATAAAATGAAATAACATAAATTCACAAAGTCAATATGAAGTACAAACGAACTAAAATATAAAGTGTAAATAGGTCTATCACTTATAACAAAAATATTATTCTAATTTTTTTTAGCCAAGCCTTCTTCTTAGACATCTTCATAAACATTCTCCTCCAATCTACGTGTTTGAACTTCTCAAGTGCTTTGATATATGTTTCGTCCGAGACATTTTCCATCATTTCTAAAGCATCCATACATGACTCAATTGAATATGTACCAGCTTGTGTACTTGCTGTATTATTGGACTGTGCTTTGTAACATTCATCTTTAGCTAAATCTTTCTCTTTTCTAGCACTCAAAGAAGATGCCCACATCTCTAAGATGAATCTAATTTCTCAAATTTTGACTCTTTCTTAACTCGAGCACAACCAGGAATGAAATCATTAGCTGTACACTTTCCTTTTGCACTACCCTCAGTGACATGAATACCTTATTAAGAAATTATTCTTCATTTAGATGTTCATCATCTGAAGTAGGAGGCAATTGGGTCAAAACATAGTGCAAATGCCCAATAGCAGTGGATTTATTAAAAACTTGACCAAGCATCTCATAATCCTTACAACCATTTTTTTAAAATACCTTGAAGTTCTTGTGCTTCTGAAATTAAATGTATAGTAGCAAGTTAATTGATCATGCATAATAATTATATCTTATACATCTAAATATAAAAGATATAATTTCATACATGAATAAACATTTGCCATGCTAAGAAAAATGTAGATGCTTAATACGAAGCCTATTATACTTTCCTTTTAATCTCTCCATTCCATATTTATCTCCAGTTACCAAGAATAATTCTTCATCTATTTCTTGCCAATCAGTAGATTTAAACACAGGTTTACCATTTGGGTCTTTCTTAACCATTTCATATAAAATTGCTAGAAATGCATTCTCATTATTCTCAGGCCAATCTTTGGCATCTTCACCAGTTTCAATCTTTTCCCCCATCTATATATGCCAATAAACATCTCACAATCAACTTTCAACCATCAAAATTATAGTAAAAAAAAATTACACATTATTCTAAACTGGAAAAAAAAAACAGGACGGATAATTCACAAATAAAAACTATAACAAAACTATTGTAGGTGATAATCAAATAGAAATAAAAAAAAATCATTATAATAAAGACAAGAAATAATATATAATTAAATAAAAAATCAAGGAGAGAGATGATCATATAAAGTGAGAAAAAAAAAACAGAAGAGCTAGCCTTGTAGTTGTTTGTTGCAGGAGAGGGAATGTCCTTTGTTTACTTTTTCCTTTTAGTTTTGTATTAGGTTTATTTTTTTATGAGATAATCATATTCTAGTGGGATTTGAAAATGTCGTAGTTGGTTGAAAGTGGAACTCCTCGTTTTCTATTTTGGAAAATACACTTTTTTAATAAAGGAAAAATGAGAAAACATATTTTTTGTGTTTTATATGCAATAGTTTAATTTTGAAAAATTCAGAAAATAGTTTCCTAATTTTCTAAATTGGAAAGTATTACAACTAAATAGCTATTTCCATTTTTTAATTTTCTTAGAGTAATTTTTTGGAAAACTGACTTTATTTTCCAAAATTAAACAGCCCCTCACTACAAGAAAAAAGGCCTATAAGGAAGGGCAATCCGGTCTCTAAAAGTATCAATCCAGTCCCTAAAAGTCAATAGAGACTGAAAAATCCGGTCGCCCTACGGTCATTATAGGCTCCGCCGCTAATGACCAAAAAGGACTGGTTACCAATCGGTCGTTAAAAGTTTCTAGCGACCGACAAGAAATACGGTCCCCAAAAAGAATTAAGGACTGAATTTCCCATCCTTAATAATATATGCTAGGCAGCCAATCAAGTTATTAATGACTAAAAACTTGGTACTTAAAAGGTGTAATACGGTCGTTAAAAAAATTAAGGACTGACCAAAAACTGGTCCCTAAAAAATATTAAGGAGCGGTTTTTTCGTCCTTAATAAAGTATGTCAACTGGCTAACCAAGTTATTAAGGACCACAAATTTGGTCCTTAAATGGTGTATTAACCGGTCCTCAGAATTTCTATCTTTAATAATATTAAAATCAGAATAATGGTAAAAAAATCTCATCCTTAAAAATAATAATCATTTGAATATATATTATATTAAGAACCATAAAATCAATTCCTAAAAGCATAATAAAAATCAAAATAAAAAATTAATATGGTCCCTAAGAATAATTAGACCATATTTTTACCCGGTATTTTTAAACATACGATAAGTGGATACACAATAAATAATATCATACTTTTATAGATAATTTGTAATTCATTTCAAATATAGAATTAGCATTCAAAAAAGATATGTATTGTTTATACAATCCCTTTCCAGAAAAAAATAAAAAATCTCTATCTAGCCAACATTTCAATGTTTTTTCAAGTCTTCACAGTCAATTTTTGTATTTCAGTATTTTGTTCATACTAAAAACTGCAAAAAATATAAATAAATAAAAATGATTATGTCAGAAAAATATATAGATATACTATAAATAATTGATTGAAACTACAAGTGATTTAAGGACAAATCTCAAAAAAATTCTAATTCCATCAAGTTTAACTATATACACTTAAAAAACTCAATATATCAACCTCAAAAAAATTGTAATTCCACCAAGTGTAGCTATATACACTTCAAAAAGTCAGCATATATGATAGGGGCTGCAAGATATAAGAACATAAATTAGTTTTAAGGAATTATATACATAAAAAAATTAATTACCTTTTGAACAATCTAATTGTTACATTTTAAATTTCAAAATTCTAATTATAAATTTGTTCAAATATTATAATTTTTTTAGTAGTTGTCCCTAAATACAATAACTAACGTTCTAATTATAAATTTGAAAATTATCACTGCAAATATGCAATCAATAAATCACTGGCAATTAGCATCAAATTATATAAATCTTAGAGAACCAAACTGTTCAAATTATAATTCCTTCAGAACTTATTTTATCAATAATTACATGTAGATGTAGAAAGTCATAGTCATAAACCACACATTAATACTTATGTTCTCCATTAAGGATTGCAAAATGCTATAGAAATTGTCTGAGCCATGCAGCTGGGAAATAATCAATTCAATTTCAGTGAAATAAGTTGAAACAGAAGAAGAAGCATGCATTTAGAACCAAGTGGTTTGACATTTACCTTTCTACCTTATATATTTTTATTATTTCAACGATATAGTCCAAAAAGGAAAAATTAAATTCACGTTACCCGATCAAATGTTTATTTCATAATCAAATTCTTAGATCCAAACTAAGTAAAATAATCCTAGTTCATGGTTCATATAATAAATGTTCAGCTCAAAGGCCTTATTGTGGCATAGCTTAAAATTTCTTCTTTTTCAATAACATCAGGCAATCACTGTAACGATCAAGGAAAAAATATTGCACAAAAAACAACTGTAGCATTTTAATATGTCAGGAAACTGTTCAAAAGCATGTCTCAAGAAACAAGAGTGCAAGCATGAACTAAACTAAAATAAAATAACTTTATGTAAAGTATATTTTCATTTTACCACAAAGTCCTCATTTTTTTTTTGATAAAAAAAGGCTGAGTGATGAAAAGTAGATCATGTAAATAGAAAATACTAGTGCATTGATGAGCTATGGCAGTTATTTAAAGTAGAAACATATACATTGTCAATTTATTAAAGTTAGAAATTCCATTTTCCATGATTGGCATCCTAACAAGACAGGAAAAAAATGCAGAAGGTCTAAATATGTTCCTTATATGTTTTTAAAAGTTCAATGTTGCCATCTTACTTTCTAAATTAGGTCAATATTACCCTCATAGTTGCTAAATCGGATAAAATATTGTCCTCCTAGTAAATTCATTATTCTTATGGAATAAAAAACTTGAAGAATGTAAAAGAATTCAATAAAATGCTCAAGTTTCAAGAAGCAAACATAAAGTCATTATTACCTGAGTCAGCTTGGGATCTAGAACAAATGCCAGCAAATTACTAGTTTTGTCATGAACATACCCTTACGTTTCTAATCCAACCAGTAATAGTTGGAAAGGAAATTTAACCCTTTAGGGCTTTGAAGAAGTTTTTGATGATGAAGCCTTGCTTTGGAGAAGTTGGGCCATAATTGTAAAATATTCTTCTTCAGTTTTTGATGCCATTAATTGAGTCTGAGCAAAAGACTTCCAGGCTAGAAACCGTGTTGTTGAAGTATCTAGCTTGAGAAGGCCATGAAACTGGAGCCATTGACTAATAACATTTTTTTTATACTAACAGGGACTGAGAACTTTGTCCATTAGTGAATTTTGAACCTTCTAATAAGAATTGTCTGAGCTTCTTTCTGTTGATATTCTAAATACCAAGCTATAACCCGCGACAAAAGGAATTTTGTTGAAAAAAGCATCAAGGGATCAAACCGAGAGGTTTTGAAAAGAGCGTAACTCTCTTGAACTTCTGGTTTAAGAATTTAAGGAGAAGCTCCATACAGCTTCCACCAATTAGCAAATTAGAAGGAGAATTTGGTTGGTTCCATTTTTATTTTAAAAAATAACAACCAAGTATGGTAAAATTTGCGTTTTGAAAAAGGAAGGCATTATACCACGTTTACTGGTGGTCCTAGTATGTATAAGTTCTACAAAAGTTAAAGGTGGTTTTGAAATCTATAGGGAAGTATTTTGGTTGGTGAAGGTTTTGGATCCCACTTCAAAGGAGAAAGGATTTTATAGATTTTCTTGCTTAAATAATTGATTGGGTTAATTTTGGAGTTGTCTTGAAAAGTTACATAACCTGTCAATTCTAGAATTGCTCTGTAATATGGATGGAGTTTTGTTAAATTCCAAGTTTTCAAAAGCTAGTCTTTTAATTTTTTTTTTTAAATAGCCATATGAGGGTCTGGCTGATAAAATCCATCCTTTATGATCCAGATATTTTAAAAATCAATTTTGACAAAACATTTCAATTTTAACTTTGATTGTGATAACACAATCTAGAAATCTTGTGAGGATTTTGAAATGATTTTCTTGCAGGAATCCCCTATGTAGGTTTTGAAATAATTTTTGTGCATGATTCCCCCTGTGAGAGTTTTGAAGATTTTTGAAGAAGTTTGTCCTTCCTCTAGTTTTGAAAAAAGTTGAAGAACCTTACCAATTTGTGCCTCTTCGGTGGTCAAAGATTTTTCAAGATGTCGCATCTCCAAAACCTATTTGAGGAGCAATCTAAGCTCTAATTATTTTGAAAGTGCTTCAATCCAGTTTTGGAGTTGAAGGTTTTTGTTTTGAGTTTCTTTATCTACGACTGCTTTGGCCCAAGACTTGATTTCTATAGCAGATGAGACTGCTACTAGTTTTGGTTTTTGATCGTCCTTTTGGACTTTTTTTCTCATTACCTATCTATTTGCTTGGCATCTTTAGGCTCTATTTTAAAGGAACTCTCTGGTCAAAAAATCTAGAATTGAGTTTTCATTTCCTTTTATAAATTTAATTTCAAAATAAAAAATACTAAGGATTGCTTGCCATCTGGCAAAAATCTATTTTGATGCGATGTTTTGAACATCTTTTTGTAAAACTTATTTTACTGATTTACAATCAGTGTGTAGTAAAAACTTTTGAAAACTTTTGATTGAGTAAATTACTTTGAAATTTTGAAATGCACATGAAAATTGAAAGAATTCATTTTTAGATAGTAGAATAACTCTTTTGATAATCATTTGAATGTGCACATGTGAATTGAACAATACATTTTTTTCATTCACATTTTGATTCAATATGCCTCCATATCCTAAGTGAGATGCATCTGTTTCAACTATCTTAGGAGTTGATGGATCAGCTCAATGCATGCAAGGAATTTCTTTAACCAGTTTGTTAATCTGTTGAACTATTTTAGTATGCTCATTTTCTTCAACCTATCATGCAAAGATTTTGCTAATCGATTGATGTTTGGACAAAAATCTAATATTTGATTTGGATTTTCTAAGAACCTCTGAAGCTGGGTTTTGTCTAAAATGTTATCTAGAAATTTGTCTGCAAAAGCTAAAGATCTCTCTATGGGTGTAATTGTAGCCTGGGAAATGTAATGTCGTAGGAAATAAATTTTTTTTTGAGAAAGAGATATTTTTATTTTTGAGACAACCAATCCATTTTTCTTAGCCACATAGGAAAATGTCTTGAAATTTTTGAAATATTGTTTAATTGATTTTGAAAAAAAATGATAACATCATTAATATAAACAATAAAAAATTTTGAAAAAATATTAAAAATTTCATTTATTATTCTTTGAAATTATGAAGGAGAATTTTTTTTAATCTAAATGGCATTACCGTCCACTCATACTGTCCAAAGGGAATAATAAAAGCGGTTTTGTAATGATCTTTTAGTTCAATATGGAATTACAAAAAACCTGATTTCAAATCAAATTTTAAAAATACAAACCCAAAATGAAGTTTTGCAAAATATCTTTTTGGGTAAACCCATCAAGAGACACTCCGATTTGTTTGAAAAATTCATTTTAACACCTAAATTCAGAGAAAAATTTAATAAACACTTAAACTATCTAATTAACTAATTAATAAACACTTAAACTATCTAAATAACTTATCAATAAACACAAATTTCAAATTATGTAGACACGACTGAAAGCGTGTGATACAGTCACGTCCACCTGGCAATATAACCGACATGTGTCAGTTTTTTCCTATTTCTCTCTCTCTCTCTCTCCTTTAAAACCCTTATCCTCCTCTAATAAACCCATGTCTACCACTACCATTTGGTGACACTATTTGTATGGTGAGAAGTGTAAGATTTTCACTGATCACAAGAGTCTCAAATATTTGCTTACTCAGAAAGAGTTAAACTTGAGACAAAGAAGATGGCTGAAATTGTTCAAGGATTATGACTGTATAGTGGATTATCATCCGGATAAAGCCAATGTAGTGGCAGATGCTTTGAGTAGGAAGTCGATTTCAGCTTTGTTGTTACGACAAGCTAAGTGAAGGTTTGCTTTAGATGGAGCTTTGTTAGCTCAGTTAAAATCAAGATCTATTTTGAGAGATGAATTAGTAGAGGCACATAAAAGTGATCTTAAATTGTAGTAAATTCTGCAGTCAGTCAGAAATAATGACAAGACTGACTATTCGGTGAATGGAGAAGGTAATTTGTTTTATAAGAATCGATTATGCGTGTCTAGTGACAAGGAATTGAGAAAGAGCCTTCTGCATGAAACGCATAATACAGTTTTCACTATGCATCCTGGTGGAAATAAGATGTATCAGGATTTAAAGCAATTTTATTGGTGGCCTGGTATGAAAAGGGACGTAGTGGAATATGTTTCAAAGTGTTTGGATTATCAGTAAGTGAAGGCAGAACATAAGGTTCCACATGGATTATTGAATCCTCTTTCCATTCCACAGTGGAAATAGGACAAGATTACCATGGATTTTGTTTTAGGTTTGCCTCTGACATCAAAGCAATATGATTCCGTGTGGGTAATTATGGATCGATTTTCTAAGTCAGCTCACATTATGCCGATTTGACTGGATTACTCCATGGATCGGTTGGCTGAGTTGTATGTGAATAATATCGTCAGACTGCATGGTACCCCTTTGTCTATTGTGTCGGATAGAGATCCGAGATTTACTTCTAAGTTTTAGAAGGGTTTACAAGCGGCTTTTGGTACAAGATTGAATTTCATTATAGCTTTCCACCCTCAAACAGATAGACATCAGAAAGGGTTATTCAGGTATTAGAGGATTTGCTTCGAGCTTGTGTTCTGTACTTTTCTAAGAGTTGGGATAAGTACCTTCTATTGATGGAATTTGCTTATAACAATAATTATCAGGCGAGTGTTGGCATGGCACCGTATGAAATTTTATATGGTAGAAAGTGTTGAATGCCGGTCTATTGGATAAAGTTCAGTGAGTACAAGGTTATTGGTCCGGATTTGGTAAGGGATGCTGAAGAGAAAGTGAAGATTATCCAGCAGCGATTAAAGACTGTAAGTATTAGACATAAATCATATATGGATTTGAAAAGACATCAAATTTGAAGTGGGTGATAAAGTATTTTTGAAAGTGTCTCCCTGGAGGAAAGTGTTACGGTTTAAAAATAAAGGAAAGTTGAATCCGAGGTTCATTGGGCCATATGAGGTATTGGAAAGAGTGGGATATATGGCTTATCGATTGGCATTGCCTCCGAATTTAGCTAAACTTCACGATGTCTTCCATGTGTCTATGCTCCGGAGATATCCTTCATATGAATCCCATATTATACCAATACAAGATGTGCAAGTGCAGTCGGACTTTTCCTATGATGAGAAACCAAAAGCAATTCTGCCGAGAGAAGTAAACCAACTTCGAAGTAAATAGGTTCCATTGGTAAAAGTGTTCTGGTAGCATCATGGAATCAAAGAGGCGACATGGGAACTAGAAGCGGTAATGCGAGAGCAGTACCTTCAATTGTTTAATTCAGATATGAATTTTGCGGACAAAATTATTTTTAGGAGGGGAGAGTTGTAATGACCCGATTTATACCCTAGTAGCATATTGGTCCAATTGTGTTAATTGGGTAAAGTTAATTTGAAGTTTTCTTAAATAAGGACTTAAGTGTATGTGAAATAGGGACCTAATTGAACAAATAAAATAAGTTTAAATGACTAATTGGTAAATGTGCATAATTAGTGTTAATTAAGATTAATTAGCGGTAATGGAAATTAGATTTGATTAATGGAAATTAAGGGGAATTGAGTGGAATCCAAGTGTCTTTGTGTGGGAGTGCCACCTCATGATTTGCATGTAATATTTATAGATTTTATGAGAGAGAAAGTTCCATTTTTCTGCTCTTGGGTGTTCTCCTTCGGCTGTTCTTTTTCATTCTTTGATTGTTTTCTTCTTTATACTAGTTAGATTAGACAAATTCTGCTAAGTGAGCAAGTGATTCTATATTGCAAGTTAATTGTTAGCTTTAAAGGTAAATGATTTAGTAATTGGCTCTCTTTTTTCTACCCCTTCTTGTTTTCATATTTTAATAGATGTGTGTGTTGATCGTGGTATCCAATTCTGGAAATTGGACTTGAATTGTAGTTGAGGAAATGAGGAAAAGCAAAGGGAAAGAGAAAGTGGTTGATCAAGGAGCCAAGTGATTTCTAAGGAGTTTTGGAGAGTAAGGTTTGGGAACAAATTTCTTTGTGTGTATAAATTGATTGTTGTGTGTTTAAAATGTGTAAGTTGTGTTATGGATGCTTGAATTGAGGAAATGAATGAATGGAGTTATAGTGATTGTCATGAATCTATTGACCTAATTAGAACTCTAGTTTTGGATGACTTGTGGAATTGCTGTGTTTTGTGAACAAATGAATTTGTTAAGAAATGACTAAAGGTATGTAATGTATAGTTGAAATTGCTAGTGAAAAGATGATAAGTGCTTGATACTAATGTTGACTTTAAAAGGGTTAAATTGGATTTGATGAGTGTTTGAAATCATGTGTTTGAATGTGGGAAAAAGGGAGTTTTGATTCAGGCAAGAAGCGTATTAGATGTGTATTTTTGTGCAAATTTTGGATTAGTCATGGTGACAAGCCTTTGGTTGCCACCATGAGGTATGCAAGATTTGCATTCTGCCGAGTGAAGTTCGTACGTCACGGTGACAAGCAAATGTTTGCCACTGTGAGATACCCTTGGGTTGGATTCTGCCTGGATGTTGGTAGTATGACACGGTGACAACAAAATGGTTGCCAACGTGAGGTACTTGCAATTTACATTCTGTTTTGTGTGTCAATGGTATGTCACGGTGACAAGCTTCTGGTTATCACCGTGAGGTACCCCTATTTTGCATAAAGAGCTTTAAATCATTCACAATTTAATGTGCATGTGTGATCAATATTTCAAGTGGGTTTTTCATCATACAATGAAGGTTATAATGTGCCTAATGCTATAAATTGATATGTGATAAATGAGTATGGACTTATTATTAAGCCATGAAAATGTGTAAGCTGTATCTAAATTTTTGCCAAGTTGCTTATGTGTTTAGTATATTGATATAAGTGTGGTTAATTGAGCAAATAACTAGACTAAATAATAATTAGCTTGCGAGTTAAGTAGTGGATAGATAGGCATGCCTATAGGGTCTAAGTGCTGCAGCCAAATGTGTCTGATTCTTCTAGAATCATCAATGCGAAATGAATCCATATTGGATTCCCCTTATGCGAATATACTTATATTTATTGATGTTTTCGGTACCTTTGGGTACTAATGCGATAGTGTGTATCTTCGGATATAAATGCGATTACTATACCTTTCGGTACTGATGCGATACCTATTATCTGCATTTTTGAGTTGCAGGCATGGCTATAATAATTCAGTTAATAAATTAATTGTGTGAATCTTACACTATGAACTCATGGATATAAATGTGATGTGCATGCGAAGATTATGTGACATGGTGATTTTAAATGTGATTATTCTAAGATAATGTGCTCTTTGAATATATGCGTATGTTGAATATGAGGCATAAAAGTTAATGAGTGACTTTTATTGTTTATAACATGCAATAAAGTTATGTACTTGTTATTGCATATTGCGTTTTGTTTCCGACTAAGCGTTATTGCTTAGCATGGGTTTTCTAATCTATGTAAGTTCTAAAGGAAAATGACTTGAAGGATGGTCCCGCATTGGCAATGGTCAACACTACGACTGCCGATAGTGTAGGTTTTGGGTGATTTTGTATAAAGAAATGTGGGCATGTAAATATTCATTTTGGAGAAACATAATGTATGTAATGTAATGAATGACTAAGTTTCTAATCTTAAGCATATAAAAGTATAAGTAAGTTTGTGTGTGTGTTCAGGCATGTGGTTAGTATGACTTATCCGTTGCATGAGAATAATTGTAAGAAAGAAATTTATTTGTTCAGGTTTTCTACATGTGTTCATTGCATGAGATTATTTGTGTGGCGACTGTTCTCGATTGCCTTAGCTGAGCTAAACGAGTGGTCGGGAATGGGCATTACATTTTGTGTTTATTAATATCGCATTTCATAAGTTCGAGTGTTTATTTGGTCATTAGAGAAGTTGAGGTGTCAAAATGAATTATTTGGACAACTTAGAATGCCTGTAGATGGGTTTACCCTATCTTTCTTGTTTGGAATCGGATATCGAATCCATTTTAAAGCTTTGTTTAAAAATTTTTTAGTTTATTATAAGCCTTGGTTTGCCTGTTTCTATTTTAAAATTTTTGTTGACATAAAAAGCTGCACAACTCAAAGCGACGTGAATTTTGTAACTAGACCTTTGTTTTCTAAATCCTAAATCTCTTTTCTATAATATTCTTCAAGTTCACGATTCATTTGGATCTGTCTAGCTTTTGTTAGAATTTGTTTCTCGGAAAAGTCATTTTCATATGGCAAATATACCATATGTTGTTTTTTGTTACAGAAAGCATTTGGTCTGCACAAATTTCATTTTCAATTTGCTTTTGAAAATCATAATTTTTTTTATTTTACCAAATCATTTTTCAATTGTTTTTGAATTTTGAGAAATGATACATCTTGTTTGAGAAAATACAAATGTTTTTGCCTTCCTTGAATTATACAATTCAATTCATTTTCATAGACAAAACAAGCTTTTAAAATATTCAAATTTCTCGTTCTGTGTTTCTCAATGAATGGAAAAATATTTTTCTCTCTTTTTGTTTTGAAAGAATTCCATCATAGTTGATAGAATCGAAAGTTATCATGTTAATGAAAGGAGTTTTTAAAATGACACTATGATTTATATTAGCGAACAAAACAAAAAGAGTTTTGATCATACTTCCATTTTTAATAGATGCTTCAGTTTTCCTTTTGATACGCATGTTGGAGTTGTTAGTTACGCCACGTTTTTCACTTGCTTTTTCAATTTTTTTTAACAATACAGCTTTTTAAGCAATATAAATATGCATCTGTATAAAAAAGAGCAATTGTATCAATTCAAAATATTCTGAAAAAAATAAGAGTGATTTTGATAAGATATTTTCTTGAAGTGACTTCTCGTAAGCAAATAAAAAATCATTTAGAATTTATTCTAAAGTTTGGATTTTGTTTTCTAAGTTTTCGATTTTGTTGTCCTCTTCTTAATTTTCTTCTTCATTAGAACTGGAATTTTGTTCTTGAGTTTGTGACAGAATGGGTTGAAGAAGTTTTAAATCGATCTCCTATTTTTCTTGAAGAGTTTTCAACTCTTGTTTGACAATCTTAATTTTTTCTTGAAGTGATTGTATTATTGCAAGAGTTTTTGTTTTTGTTTTCGTACCTAAGATCTTATAACATCATAGGTATGATTTTTGAGCAGAGAAGAAGATGAAGATGTGGAAGCTTGAGAGGATTTTGGTTCAAAAGACTTTAAGAGTCTTTCTATAATATCCTTTTGAAGTTTGGAATCTTCCACAAGTTTGATAACATTAAAAATTAATTCTAGATCAACATTAACTGATTTTGAACCGATTTTTGACTCACTACTAGAGGAATCAAGGACTGCCAATTCATCAATTTGTAAGCAATTTTTTTTCTGATAATTCAATTTTTGTTTCACTTTAAGAAATTTCAAGAAGGATTGCTTCAATTTTTTGAATAGTTTCTTCTTCAACCTGTAACTCACGAAATTTTTTGTTGAGTTTGCAGTATTTTAAACTATGGCTAGGCTTGCCACATTTGTAACAAGTGACCTATTTTGATGTTTGAGATTTGAAGCAAGTTTTAAAAGTCCTCCATTTTTTGTATGGTTTTTGCAGTTTGGATTTTTTGTAAAATTCTTCTTTGTTAGGCTTTGGAGAAAATTTTTTGTAAGGCTTTTTGTAGAATTTCGAACAAGAACCTCTACAGCCTTTTTGATAATTTTTCTGTAGAGATTTCAAAGTATTTACAGAATGATCCTAGTTCTTACTTAGTGTTCTTAATTTTTAATTTCAAATGCTTTTAGAGTTTTAAACCTTGACGGATTTTTAAACTTTCTTTTTATGTGAAGCTAACTAATTCCCCATAAGTTAATTGATTATAAGGAATCTAATTGATCCCAAAAGCTTCTTTGATTTCATTTCTAACTCTTTCTCCTAAAATGGTAGCACAATCTGCTAGGAATTTTTTTTTTCAAAATGGTTGATTGGAATCCTCCCTAAGCATTACCCTAGTTAAGAAAGTGTTTTGTAGTTTTAAAAATCAAAAAGCTTTTTGCACCTAATGTTTGAAAGCAGTTTTGTGTTTTTGTTTTTCAAATGAGAAGGGTCTATGAAGTGCAAACTAATTGTGTGGATCAGGGTTTCTACTGCATCTAGAATTGGGTTTCCTATCTTGTCAAGAATGGGTATTCCATCCTCTATTGTTTAAATAACACCTAATATTTTTAACTGTTGTTAAGGAGTGAGATGGTAATCCCACCAACCTTTTAGTTGTCCCGTAAATTCTGCTATGAGGAGTTCGGTTATAGCTCAATTAGGTTTATTTGTTTGGGCTTTGTAAGCATTTGAGACCATAGTCATATGCTGGAGAAGACTAGGAATGTTGTACTTAGACATACCATATATGTTACATTCTTATACAATGGTTGAATTAAACTTAGATTGGGACAGAATGTTCGGTCTATTTTCTATACCTAAGTTAAGTGCTGTACAGTTTTGTTATGGTCAAGGGTGTCTTGTTCAACTACTGGTGTAGAAGTAGATGCTTGTTCTATTCTACTAAGTTGGTCAAGAAGGGCCTGGGTAAATTGTGATTTACCTTCCTTGAATAGTTTTTGACTTGCTTTTTAGATCTAAAAAGGTTTGAAAACATGACTTTTCAATTTTGGATCTGTTATTTCAATAGGGGAAACAATAATAGCTTTTTGTTTTTCCTCAATCCTAATTAACTATTTAGCAATTTTACTAAGATGAGTGTAAACTTGTTTCATTGAAAGACATTTTTAATACCCTTTTTTGTGTTTTCATTTTGGATTTTGTGAGGAGCAGCATCTATTATTTGATTTAAATGTGCTATTTTAATTTGTCTTAATGGCGGGTGTTCTGATTGAATTTTCCTACCATCTAACATTTCTCATTTTGAAACCTTATTTCTAGTTGTTATAGGGCTTATAGATTTTGAGTTTGTTTTGAATGGATATGAAATTCCATGCATAAATTTCAAACCAATCAAAAAACAAAACATAAGCTTTATTTTCTAAGACAAAGTCATAAAACTCTTTTCGAATTTCTTTTCTCTTATTTAGAAAATTTTTGAATAACCAAATTCTTTTTTTTTTTTAAATTTTGAGATACATAAAAATCATCATGCACAAATTTTTTTGTCAACTTCAAATTCTTTTTCTATAACATTTAATTTATTAATAACATTTTCAGTTATTGCAGAAAAAGATGGTGAAATTGGTGGTAAATTATTTTGTTATCCCTAATAAGTTATTTGAGGTTTTATATAAACCTAATGTGGTACATTTGAATAATAATTCACATTTTGAAAATAAGCACTTGGAATGCTTGAACAAGAAAAGTTTGGATTTGGAAAACTTTCCATCTTATAAGGAAGATGAAGCACGGGGTGTAGATTTGAGGCTCTGCCTAAATTCACAATACTCATAGGAGAACCAGCATTAGAATATTTGTGGCTAGAAGCTCTACTGAAGCTTAATTTTATCTTTTCGTCATTGTACTGGGTAATATGTCTCAAGTGAGTGTTTGGTTTTACTTGTTTAAGAGATTTTGGTTTCAGAACTTTCAGAAACAGTGATATCTCTCTAAAGGATTGACTTTGGAATAAGTGTTTTCTTTTGACAAATCTATTTTCAAAAATAGGGTTTCACCATTTTTAAAATAGAGGAATAGAAAGATGAAGATAAATATTTTGATTCTATAATTGGTAACTGGTTCCCCCAAGGACAGGATGGTTACATAAAGGAAATGAAAGTAACTGATGAGGTGTGCAACACCTTTACAAAAGGGATTATTCTCTAACAGTTGTCAGAGCAAGCTGGACTAACTGCTTTTGGCTATTCGCTATGCAACTAATTTAACTAACTACCATAATTACATTTTTTCCCTTCACTTATACTTAGCATATTATATTGTGCATATGCATGATGATATTGATTGTAATCCATATGGAAGGGAACGCCTTTCGCTACATGTGGGATCCTTTTATAAAGAGCAACGATATATGGGATAAGCCATCATACCAATGTTTAGAGTTGAAGTGTGACTCTACCATAAGCCTAATGATGCCAAGGAGCAATTATAGCTTTTTGAATCTTAAGTATCAGATATGAAAAAATGGTTCAAAATGAAATGAGGGGAAGGAAGTCAAATTTTGTTACTTGCAAAATGGAAAAAGGTAAAGATCTACCTATTTTCTATGTTTTTCTTGTTTTATAAGTTTAAATTTAATTTTGAATCTTAAAAAACAAATGTAACTTCTTGTTTTATATATCAGGTATATGGAATAAAGATTACATGAAACTTTGGAGTGAGAAAATTAAAAAGGATATGCGCAAAGAAAGAAATAGAGTCAATAACCAGCCTTGGCTCCAAGTGGAGATGTGAGGCTGAATGAAAATAATGAGGAAGCTGAATCGTAGCTAGGATAGTGACTAATAATGAGGAGAATTCTCAATAGGACAATCAGATACAAGTTTAAGCTAGTGTCGAACCTTCTGCAGCTAAGACAATGTTTGATAATGAGAAAAATGCTCAACAGGAGAATAAAATTAAAGTTCAAGCCACTGGCCGATGCAGCTGGAATACTATATTAGTTGATACTAAACCTTTTCCTGCACCTGAAGGACTGTGACAATAGAAACACCTCTCGAAAATATCCTGGAGTGGTAACATACGAGGTACGGTTTAGGTATATGTTAATAAAGCTGGAGCATTCTATGTATATTTACACTTGCTCTACCTTGTCTTATATGTCGGAATAAAGACAAATATAGATGGAAACACTGCTGTATTTTTCTTATTTTCTACAAAAAAAAAGTAATATAATGACTCTTTATATAGAGCACAAATGACAACAAAATAAATCTAAAAAATAGGACCACAATCTTATGAACCCATGAAATAGGAATATATCTTTGACTCTTAACTTATTTGACTTTAAGACTCCTAATAATCAGCCACTACAATAACAAATTTTGAATCATTCAACACTCCCCATTGATTCAAAATCACAAATTCCTAGTTGTAATCTGAAAAAAATAATGCTTAGCCTTGGGAAGAGACTTTGTAAAAATATCTGCTACTTGCTCATTTGTGCCACAAAATTTTAGCACTATTTTTCCACCAACTACTTGTTGTCCAATGAAGTGATGTTGCACATCAACATGCTTTGTTATACCATGAAAAATAGAACCATTGCAATTGCAGATCTGTTGTCACAAAATATATCTGTTGCTTCCTTTTGCTCATGATTGAAATCACAAAGAAGTTTTATGAGCCATACTACTTGTCTGGTAGTTGATGATATTGTAGCATATTTTGCTTCAGCTAAGGACGAGGCCACAATTTCTTGCTTTTTTAAACAACAAGTCACTACTCCTCTACCAAGGCGAAAAACATTCCCTGAAATACTTTTTCGATCATCCGAACAGCCTGCCCAATCACTATCAGTAAAGCCAAATAATTTGAAATTTGATACTTTTGTGTACCAGATACCAAAATTGACAATGCCAGCTATACATAGCGAAGAATTCCTTTTGCTGCATCAAGATGTTGCTTTGTAGGACTATGCATAAATCTAGAGACAACACCAACAGAAAAAGCAATATCAGGCCTTATGTGTGTTAAATATAAATAATTTAAGGCACCAACCAAACTTCCAAAAAATCTTGCATTGGCCTTCTCTGTCCCATCTTCACGTTGCAACTTCTCATCGATATTCATTGGTGTGTCTGCCACTTCACAATTTGCCACGTTAAACCTTTCAAAAGATCTGCAGCATATTTCTTTTGACACACAAAAATTCCATCTTCACCTTGAATTATTTCAAGACCTAAAAAATATTGCAACAAGCCCAAATCTGTCATCTCAAAATTCTTCATCATGCATGACTTAAAATCTTCAATTAAAGATAATGAAGAGCCCATATTAATCATAGCATCTACATGAAGGCAAACTATCAAGAATTCCCGATTACCTTGCTGCTTCAAGTAAAGAGTGGACTCACTTTGACTTCTTATGAACTCGTTGTTTTGGAAAAATGAGTCAATTTTGTTGTACCATGCATGTGATTCCTGCTTCAGCCCATATAGAGCTTTTCTGAATCTGTAGACTTTATTTTCATAGCCATTGATAACAAAGCCTTGAGTTTATGAGACACAAACTTCCTCTTTTAAAGTACTATTTAAAAAAGTAGACTTCACATCAAATTGATAAATTGGTAATTGTAATTAAGCAACCAAAGCAAAAAAAAAAAAATCTCACAGTTTCAAACCGAGCAACAAGAGAAAAAGTTTCTTCAAAATCAGTACCTTGTTGTTGTGAGTATCCCTTGGCTATCAAAACTGAAAAAGAAGACAAATGATTTTTGTAAAATCAATCCAAAATCCCTTGCCGTCTCCTCTGTTCACTATACAATATAAAGAATATGTACAACAAATTTTATGCCTTGATTCACTCTCAATTACATCCCTAAAATACAGCTGAAATATTAATCCAAAAAGGTAAGAATAACACTAACAGATACAACAATGAATTACATTATCATTTGACCACAAATGCAAGCTTGCATTGACATCCCCCCTTAAATTGATGGTGGGGAATCAAACAGCATCAATTTGTGTACGAAGAACTGATGTCGAGCAGAAGGAAGTGATTTAGTCAAGATATCTGCAATTTGATGATCTGTGGAAACATGAGGAAGACTAATAACATCATTGTCAAAAGATTCACGGATATAATGGCAATCAACTTCGATGTGTTTGGTGCGTTCATGGTAGACAGGATTGGCTACAATTTGAATAGCACTAGTATTGTCAGCATGCAAAGGAGTAGGAACAGACTGAGAATATCCCAGCTCAGAGAGCAAACCACGCAACCAAGTAATTTCAGAACAAGTGGCGGACATGGCACGATATTCAGCCTCTGTGGATGACTTAGAGACTCTTTCTTGTTTCTTACATTTCCATGAAATCAAAGCATCACCCAAGTACACACACCAACCAGTAGTAGAACGCCTTGTA
The DNA here is from genome assembly GCA_947683425.1 of Excoecaria cochinchinensis. Lineage (NCBI taxonomy): Eukaryota > Viridiplantae > Streptophyta > Magnoliopsida > Malpighiales > Euphorbiaceae > Excoecaria > Excoecaria cochinchinensis. The sequence continues at coordinate 2,474,610 of CANTUQ010000008.1, read as the reverse complement.
TCGGGACAGCCAGCCCAATCAGAATCACTACAGGCAACAAGATTAAGTTGTGAACCTATAGGGAAGAAAAGTCCACGACCAGGATTGCCTAGTAGGTACCGAATAATTCGTTTAACAGCTGCCATATGTAAATGACGTGGGGAAGTCATAAATTGACTAACCAAATTGACTGCAAAAGAGATATCCGGGCGAGTGATAGTCAAGTAGACTAAACTTCCGACAAGACGTTGATATAAAGTTGGGTTTGTAAGGAGATCTCCTTCATCTTTCCTCAACTTGACATTAAGTTCCAGCGGAGTAGAAACTGGATCAGAGTGCTGTAAACCTGCCAACTCAATAATGTCATTAACGTACTGATATTGATTGACAAATATACCTTTGTTGCTTCTATGAATTTCAAGACCCAAAAAATAAGCAAGGGAGCCAAGATCTCTCATGTGAAAGGTAGCATGTAGAGAGTCTTTGAGAGTCTGAATTGCACTAATATCAGTACCAGTAATTAAGATATCATCGACATAGACAAGTAGAGTAACAATTCCCACAAAAGTCTTCCGTAAAAACAATGAGGGATCATATTGACTTTGCATAAAAGACAATCGAAGAAGTGTTTGCCGAAATTTCTCAAACCAAGCGCGAGGAGCTTGTTTCAGCCCGTATAAGGATCGTTTTAGGCAGCAGACATGGTTAGAGGCAGTAGTCAAACCCGGAGGTGGCCTCATATAAATGGTTTCTTTGAGGTCCCCGTGAAGAAATGCATTTTTGACATCCATTTGATGTATCACCCAATCTTGAGAAGCTGCAATAGCTAAAATTGTGCGAATAGTAGTCATCTTTGCAACTGGAGCAAAGGTTTCGTCATAATCAACCCCATATTCCTGATGATTTCCAAGAGCCACCAAGCGAGCCTTACATCTTTCAAATGACCCATCAGATTTATATTTGACAGAAAATACCCATTTGCAACCAATCAGAATGATAGAAGTTGGACATGGAACAATCTCCCAAGTATCAGTAATCTGTAAAGCATCAAGTTCCTCTTGAACAACTTATTTCCAACAATCGTATTTCAGTGCTTCGGAATAAGTTTTAGGAATAACAATAGAAGAGATGGTAGCAGCTAAAGATTTATGAGTTCTAAACCGCTCTGGAGAGTAGGCATACCTGTCAGGAGGTTTGGAAGTGCGAGTGGATCTCCGCGGGTGGGGCTGCTCTAGGTCAATAACTGATGGAGGAGATGGCACAGGAGTAGGATACAACAACTCAGTAGCTGGAGCTGATGGTAGAGTTGATGCTGTTGGAGGATCCGCAGATCAGAGTTCTTCCCTATTCCGTCTTGTATAAACGAGACCAGGCCTAAATCGAGTGTTAGGAGCCAAAGAAGTGGCAGAAGTGCGCTCATCGGTAAAAGCGGGCAAGAAGGAGTGGGTAGGAAGATCGAAACCATGGGCACAAGAAGGGAAACGATCTAAAAAACCAACATTCCGAGAAACTCTAAGTCGGCCAATGGAGGGATCAAAGCACATGAAACCTTTTTATTGAGGGGCATACCCTAGAAAGGCACATTTCACTGATTGCGGGGAGAGTTTATGTCGTTCATGAGAAGGGAGAAAAACAAAACAAATACAACCAAATGGGTGCAAATGATTATATGTGGGGTGTTGACCATGTAACAAAAAAAATGGTGTTTGGTTATTAATAGTGGGGGAAGGAAGGCGATTAATAAGATGAACAGCGGTTGTCAAAGTTTCAACCCAGAATTTTGAGGGAACTAAAGAATGAATAAGTAAGGAGCGCACCATATCAAGAAGATGGCGATTTTTTCTCTCAGCAACTCCATTTTGTTGAGGGGTATAAGGACAAGTACGTTGAAAAATTATCCCTTTTTCTTGCAAAAATTCTTGGAATGGTTTGAATATGTATTCACCGCCAGAATCAGAACGAAAAATTTTTATGCTTCTGGAAAATTGATTTTCAACCAAAGCTAAAAATTTTTTGAAAGCATAAAAAACTTCAGATTTACGACGTAAGAAATATATCCAAGTAAAGCGACTATGATCGTCAATAAAGGTTACAAAATATTTATACTAGGCATGAGATATAACAGGTGAGATTCCCCATACATCACTGTGAATTAAATCAAAACAATGAAAAGAAGGAGTTTCACGAGAAGAAAAAGGTAGAGTTTTACTTTTACCCATTTTACAACTATCACACTCAGAGATAACTTCTTGATAAGAAACTTGAGTTTTATTTCCTAACATCCCAGACTTGAACATGTAAGAAAGAATTCTATCATTAGGATGGCCTAACTTATCATGCCATAGCTTGAGATCAGGTTTAACAGAATGAGAAAGATAAAAACACTCGGAGGTAGGCTTGGTTGTTTTTGTAAGTGGAAAAGGAAAGAGTCTGCCCATTTTAGGTCCCTCCGCTATTGTCTTCCCTGATACTAGCTCCTGCACAATGCAACCAGAGGGAGAAAAAATAACTTTGCAATTATTCTCAACCATTTGTCCAACAGAAAGTAAATTAGTAGATAAACCAGGAGCAATAAATGCATGTTTCATAGATGGGGAAGAAGAAATATCACCAGTTGCAGTGATAGAAACAAGATTTCCATTGGCAGTCTCAATTTGCAAATCTCCATCATATTTTTTGACATTAATAAGATGATCAACAGAAGGAGTCATGTGATTTGATGCTGCTGAATCAACAAGCCAAAACTTAGAAAGAGATGAAAGTTTACCAGTAAGACCCAAAGCAGAAAGAGCCGAAATAATCATTTGCTGAACATGCTCTTGAGTAATGGAAGAGACAGATGGTTGAGCCTGAACATTATCGGTTGGAGAGTCAGCTATTGAATTGATGGTTGAAGTGTGTAAGGCACTGGGATTACAATTTTGTGGACGCTTCCTACATTCTGAAATAATATGTCCCTTTGTCTTGCAATAGTTACAAAATTTTTGAGAACATTGATTTGCAATATGACCAAACCCCTTGCAACTGTAACATTGTGTGTTACTCAAATTGCGAACTCTTTTCCCTTGAGCAGCATATGCAACGTCAAGAACATTGGATTTTCCTTGTTGTTCCAAAGTGGCTTGTGTCAAGTGACGTTGCTCTTCCCCAAGAAGTTCATTCAAGCAGATGTCCAATGATGGAGAAGGTGTTCGTAACAGCAGATTAGAATGTACAGATTCAAATTCTGGTCGAAGCTTCATCAAGAACTGATCCCGTTGACTAGTTTGATGAAGAAGCTGAACAGCCTCTAAAGAGACAGCTCGAATAGAAGCATAAACAATATTAGTATATTCAGTCCATAAAGTGATAAAACCTGTGTAATAATCCTGAATTGATAGATTCCCTTGACTGTAATTGGAAATCTCATATTCCAGTTGAAAACGTCGAGCTGAGCTATTCTGATCATAAACTTTCTTGAGGTAATCCCACATAGCTTTGGCTGTTTTATAGGGTTGCAAATTTACTACAATTGAGGGGTCCATAGCTGCAGCAACCAACTCTTGACCCGAGCATCCTTGGCTGCCCATTCAACAGTCTTAGTTTGATCCTCCGGTACACTTTCTGTACCATCAATGAATCCCCATAATTCTTTGCCTTGAACATAAATCTGAAATTGAAATTCCCAAGCAAAATAGTTCTTCCCAGTAAATTTAACACAAGCAATATCTGATTTTTCCATGAAGGCAAAGCAAGAAAATCCAAGAAGCCTTGAATCAAAAAATGCAAGAAGAAAACTCAATGAAAGAGATTTAGCAGGAAACCCCGAGAGGCTCTGATACCATATCAAAACTGAAAAAGAAGACAAATGATTTTTGTAAAATCAATCCAAAATCCCCTGCCGTCTCCTCTGTTCACTATACAATATAAAGAATATGTACAACAGATTTTATGCCTTGATTCACTCTCAATTACATCCCTAAAATACAGATGAAATATTAATCTAAAAAGGTAAGAATAACACTAACAGACACTAACAGATACAACAATGAATTACAATATCATTTGACCACAAATACAAGCTAGCATTGACATTGGCAACTAGTCGAGCATTGTGCTTTTGAATGCTCCCATCAGAGTTATACTTTGTTCGAAACACCCACATGAGCCCAATTACATTCTTCCCTTTAGGAATATCAACTAGCTCCTAAGTTGAATATTTTTTAATGGCTTGCATCTCTTATTTCAAAGCAATCTGCCACTTCAAAGCAAAGCTGGGTCTTTTAAAAAAAGTTGGGTCAGAAACATACAAAGCAAAGCTGCTTGAATTAGAAATTTCATTTAAAGATTTGAATCTTTTTAGTGGTATATCACTTGAAAAGCTGGATGATAGAGAATAAGATTTAGTTGGTTTTATGGTGTTTCTTCCATCAAGAGATAAAGTTGGACTTGTAAGTACTGGCACTTTTAACTGAGTCTTATCAAAAACTTCAGCAGCTTTGTCTTTCTTGTCAACATTCCATTCCTAACTTGCCTCTTCATTAAACACAATATTTCTGCTAATCAACACTTTGCCACTTATAGGATTATATAAACGATATGTTTTGGAGTGAGAACTATAGCCAATAAAAATAGATTTCTCAGATTTTTCAAAAAGTTTAGTACGCAAATTAACCAAAGCATATGATATACAACTAAAGACTTTTAAGTGGCTTACTCGAGGCTTCCTAACTCCAGGCTTTATCTAGGGTTTGATTTATGACAGCTTTTGTTTGTGAAATATTCAGGAGATATACTATTGTTGCAACTACTTCTACCGAAAAATGATCTAGAAGCCCCTTTGCTTTCAATAAGATTCTAGCCATCTCCACAACAGTTCAATTTTTTCACTCCGCAATGCCATTATATTCTAGTGTATGTGGGGCTGTAAGTTCCCTGTGAATGCCATTCTCATCACAATATTCAATGAAAGCATTATATAGAAATTAACCACTACGATCCATTCGAAATGGCTTTATACTTTTACCATTTTGTTTCTCCACAAGTGCCTTGAAAATCTTGAAATTCTCAAAGGTTTCAGATTTGAATTTCAAGAAATAAACCCAACTCATGTGGCTATCATCATTTGTAAATAACAAAAAATAGTGACTTCTACCTAGTGACTCTATTTTCATAGCACGCACAAGTTCAAGACAATTAGAAGCCCTCAATGATTTTCCAATATGGAATGACTTCTTATTCTGTTTCTCATAACCACATCCTTCACAAAAATCTAGCTCACCAATTTTTGGAAAACCAACAACCACTTTTTTTTACTCAAAAGTCTTAAACCATGTAAATGCAATAATTTAGCCTCATTTTTTCCTCTAATAATTAAGGCTTTGCTCACAACATTTGAAACATCAATCTTAAACATTTTATTTTGTGTCATATGGATAGTTGCTATAATCTGACCAGATTTTTTTTTTTGTCATGAATATCACATGAATTACAATCAAACACAATAGAATATCCATTAGACATCAACTGTCCAACACTTAATAAGTTGTGAGCTAAACTAGGCACAAATTGCACATCATAGAGAAGTTTACATCACCTTGCACAGTTCTGATGGCAATTGTACCTTTCCCTTCAACCTTCATTTGCTTGTTATCCCAGAGTCGAACCTCATTCTTCTATGACTCATCAAGCTCTTTGAACAATGACTTGGTTTCGAACATATGGTTGGAGCATCCATTATCGAGAAACCATACATCATTGCTGTTGACATCATTTTGAATTTATGAATGGGCCATGAATAGCTTGCTTTCCTCTTCAACCTTCTCTATAAAATTTGCTTGCTTCTGTTATTCTCTCTATTTGGCCCAACATTGAACTTTTTTGTGCCTAAACTTGCTGCAATATCTGCATTGAAATAAACTTTTATACTGACGTGATTCACCAAATTGACCTCGGCCACTATGTCCTTTTCCATGAAATCCACCTATGCCTCTTCCTCAACCTCTTAAATTTTTTGGTTTTGCTTCTTTGCACAAGGACTCCCCCTTCACCTGGAAATCCTTCTCCTCAACTTTTTCATGAGATTTATTGAGCCTAACTTCATGAGTTAACAAAGAACTCATCAATTCATCAAAAGTATAAGTAGTTAAATCCTTAGATTCTTCAATTGCAACAACTATATGATCAAATTTGGGTATTACGCTTCTCAAAACCTTACATATAACAGTTTCAGTACTAACATCTTCACCTTATGATTTCATATGATTAACAATTCTAGACACTCTAAATGAAAAAAATCTTGCACAGATTCCTTTTCTTTCATAGCCAATATTTCAAAATCACTACGGAGTGTTTGTAACTTTACCATGATCACCTTCTTGTCACCCAAATACTCTTGCTTTAGAATCTCGCATGCTTCATTGGAGGTGCTTGCCACTGCAATACGTGGAAAATTTTCACCATCAAGAGATTGTTGAATAAAAAATAGGGCCTTCGCATCTTTCTTGTGACTTTCCCGCAACTGTTGATCCGGCTAGTCTGGTTCTAGATCTTCAAATCCATTCTCGATTAGGTCCTATAGCTCTTGGGACTTGAAGATGGTCGTGGCAATTTTATCCTTTGAAAATTGAAAAAGGAGTTTGAAATGTTGAATTTGTGTTGTTGCCTGCCATGGATCATGAGCTTGCTTATTCAAAAACGAAGGTAGAAAAAGAAAAATAGCTCGCTGGCCTAGTTGCCTCCTGATTAGCATAACCCCTCTTGGCATAAGCTTCACTATTGGCCTTTCTCAAAAGGTACTCTCCCTCAGCCTCAATAGCAATGTCTTTCAAAGACTCCCAGTCTCTCAATCCCTTCATCTTCAATCCATCCCTCAGATACGGGCTCACATTTTTGATGAACAGCAAAATCTGGTCTTGAGTATCTGGTTTGCGCTTTATCTCCATAACTCAGTTTCTCTAACGAGTGATGTACTCATGAAAAGACTCCCCCGCCTTTTGCTGTCACAGCTCCAAATCCTTCAGAGTTACTTCCATTCTCATACTGCAATCATTGTCTGAGGAACTCCTCTGTCAATAAATTCCAATCCTCCTTAGTCCTTCGATCTAGCCTATGGTACCAATCCACTGCCGGTCCGGTTAAACTCAGACAAAAATACTCAATCTTTTGTCTCTTAGTTAAAATAGTACGCTTCATCACCAATGAGTACTGCTTTATATGTGCGGTGGGATCAGAAGTGCCATCGAATTTAGAAATATCGAGCATCTTGAAGTTCTGAGGTATTAGATCATCACTATCTAGTTCTCGATCCTCGGGATTCATCCCTCCTCCTACTTTCAACATCCTCGTCATAGCTTCAAAATTTTCCTCTATTTTCCTCCACATTGCATCCTCCAGCTTGGGCAATTTTTCCTTCACTGCCGTCTGTTCCTCTTGCTCCTCCCATAAGTCAACCACCGATTTAGGGCCTTCCCTCTGCTCAACAGGCGCTGGTGCTCTTGGCTCAACCGCAGCCGGGGATCCTCTCTGGTGTTCATCTTGTTCTCTAACCGGAGCAGCAGCTTGCTGGCACGCCAGCGGGGCTAAAGTAGTGGAAAGGTTGCCCATTATTACCATCATCCTGGCCTAAAATTCTTCCATTCTCTTCCTTACTTCCTCGACAATCATTGCCTTAGTTGCATCAGAACCACTTGCTGGATTAGACATACTTGCTTTAATTGATGATTCAGAAGATAAAATCTCACTACCCTCTAAAAAGGAATCTGAACTCTAATCTGAAACCAGCTCTGACAACCCCAAGAGTGAAACCTTTTTCAACCGACCGTCGGGACCTCTAAACCAACTGGGTGAATCTATGATAGCTCAAAACATACCTTTGTTAGGATGATGCATCGCTTAAAGTGTAATGCATGGTCGTGCTGGTGCAGCATAGACAAACACATGCAAGCAGATAGATTCTTCCGACCTAATTTCTCCCACACACGGGGCCGTGCGGTCTCTCTCCTAGGTGAACTTCATCCAAGGGTTAACAGGGGACCTATTGGACACGTATAGTGCACGGTGAAAAATCGGCAGCAAAATAACTCTTAACTAATGTACATTCATATGGGTATTTGGCCATTATGTATTTAAATAATTCAACTAAATTAAGATGGGCCCACCGGGGCATAAAAGCCTTTGATGAAAACCATTTAATTTAGATGATTTTGTTCAATATATAACAGCCCAAACAGCAAGCACGATATTATGGTATATTTTACCTACGGAGAGTATCTATTGTCGTTACATGTGCTTTGGTCAAAAGGTGGTGTTATTTTAGGGCTACCCAAGCATGGTCCCTGCCAACAGGTCTAGCTCATCACGAGCATAGCGACCAATCGAGTCTCCATTTAATATACCATTTGATGGTACGAGACTTGGGCTGGTGATTATCCCAAACACTTCCCTACAATGAGTGAAAGTAGGGTCGTATTTTAGGAACGCACTGGGGTAGATAAGGGACCAACTAACATATTCTAAGGCTCTAATGTATGTAATGCAATTTCGATTAGAAATGAAATTTTTAATTCTTAACAACTCCTTTATAATTTTTAACTTAAGTCACTTTTGAAGCGAAGTTTCGATCATCCCCAGTGGAGTCGCCAATATAGATGCGCGCCGAACCAGCAAGGCCCTCGTTGAGCCCGCCTTTTGGGGCTTGAGAGATTGGTTCGCGTCTTTTATGATCTTGGGCATCATGAGTCATTTTGGATGCCTCCTTTCCAATAGAATACTGGAAAGGATCATCTAGACCCACAATGCCTTTAGGCAACTTTTGAGGTATTTTGGAGTCGCCACCCAATTTACAAGAAATTGAGAGAGGTCTCTAACCTCTATTGGTCTAAACCAGAGAAGGTGTTCGGAACTTCACTCTTATTAATGACTTAAGTTTATAAGTGAGTTTTTAAGGAATCAAAATTCCATCTCTCATCTCACACGATAATGCAATAAATTAAAGCACATTCATTCACATTAAAAAGTGATAAATAAAGCGGTAAATAAATAAATAGTTTAAAAAATAAAAATAAATTAAAGAACAAATGGGACAGAACAATCCCCCAATAAATAATAAATAAATAAAAATGGGACAGAACAATCCCCCAATAAATAAATAATGGATACAAATAAATAAAACTTGCTCAAAATAAACAAGTAAATATAAAATAATCGAAATGCAACATACATAAATTGGGTCATTTATTTTTAGAAACATTGGTTCCTTTTTATTTATTAGAAAATTGGAGAATTATTTTTAGGATATTGATTGGAAAAACCGAGATGAGTGATCCCATTTTATGAAAACTAATTCTCCATTTTGATAGTGAGGTTTTATTGGTTAAAATAGGACATTGATCCAATTTATTAAGAGAAATTCACAAGTTATTAATTATTAAAAAAATGTGACTTTCTATGATACGGGCAATTAATAAAATATATTTTGCATGCAACACATAAAAATAATATAATAAATAATAAATACAAAATTTAAAATACATACCCTAAATTGGATGGCCACTAATCTCCCGATCCACCATCCCGAGTCGGAATGAAACTCGCGAAGATAAATAATTTTGAGACAATAAAAGATAACAATGAAATAAAATGTTAGTAAGGTAAATTAAATAATTAATATGAACGAACAAATTAATTGAATAAATTAACTTATTAAAATAATTAATAAATTAAACAAATAAAAAATTAATTAGATAATCAAATAAGTAAAAACAATTAAACATAAAACAGATATATTATAAAGAGATAGAAAATAAATGAAACAAAGATGACATGCAGGGAAATGACAAAAAAATAAAATAAAGGAGGAAAGAAGAAAACACAACTGTGTTTTCTTGAGAAACACAGCTGTGTTTCTTCAGCGGAGCGACAAAAAGCGCAGAGAGAAAGAAAATGATGGAGCGAGGCGGTGTGAAAAACACAGCTGTGTTTTTCAACCAAGATCGCATGCTAACGCAGAAACACAACTGTGTTTCTATGAAACATAGCTATGTTTTTGCGTTGTCATTCAAAAACCCACAGCCACTGCAGGAAAAACGTTGATTTCAAATTAAAAAACCAAAAACAACAAATCCAAACTATATGGCATGCAAAAACAAGGATAAAACAGCTAAAATCAATATTCACATCACTTAACATAATTTAATAACAGTAAACAGAGAGTAATAATAAAGAAAATGATGGCAAACCAGTGGATTAAATCAAACAGAAAAACAATGAAAGATGGTAATAATCATCATGAGAAACTAGCCAAGGCAAAAAAAAAATAAAATAAAGAAGAAAATCAGAATAGGTAAAACAAAGGAGGAAAGACAAAGAAGAAAGGGGAAAGCAGGCCGGCATTCACGACTCGTGAATGCCATTCACGAGTAGTGAAAGGCATTCACGGCTGGTGCAATCCGAACGGGAAAAACGGAGGTTCTGACATGTCCGATCGATTCAACGACTCAATCCGATCGGGGAGAATGAAATCCGATTAGGAAAACACAATACAAGCAAGAACAAGAGTAAAATCCGATCGGAAACCAAAAGCAAGCAAAACAAAATCACTGACATCAAAGAAATGGAAAAATAGAGGTGAACAGAGGAAGAAGAACAGGCTATAAGATATTACAAAATGAGATCGAAACATGCAAAATACTATAACTAACATGCTAATATATTCATGATAACCACAAACACACAAGCAACGGGTTATTAAGATCAAGCAATAATATATACAATATATACAACAAACAGAGCTTACCGGCTTAGCGAAACAAAGAAAAGAAATAAAAAGAAAGAAGAGAAGAGAAATAAAATGAACAAGAGAGGCGGTTATTCAGTATTTAACCTCAGATTTTTGATCTTTGATCGGCAAATAAAGTTTCTGATTTCCTCTTTGCTTTCCTTGGGATGGAAGTTAAAAATAGAGACTTGAAAGCTCCAGTAGAAAATACGTTTTAGAGAAAAACCAACACCAAAATGATGGATTTTCAATGTTAGAAACTCTTTTCTTCTCTTTTGCTCTCAAAAATAATCTCAGAATCACTCCTTAGTCATTCTCTCTTTTTCTCTCCTTTTGTGTTTTTTCCTTCGTTTCTCTTTATCTCTCAGACCAGACTTGACCGTTTTCCCCAACAAACCAGCCAAGAACCCATACTTTTTAAAACCAACTCTCCCAAAATCATGAAAAAGGAGAAGCTGGGGGAGAGAGACGGGCAGGTGAGTGAGGCTCCTCACTAACGTGAGGCTGGGCCTCACGTAAGTGAAATGGGCCTCACATCACGTTAGTGAGATGGGTCTCACTGCCCAAGCCTAAAAATTATTATTATTATTATTATTATTATTATTATTTAAATAAAGAAACGAAAAAAATATTTTTTTTCGAGGAAGCCATCACTTCTATTCACTTCTTGCCCGTGAACAGGTATCATTTTCATCACTGGGTAATTTCGGTCTGAGCTGCCTCAGGACCCGGTGTCTACAGCTTATACATCAAATGGATGTCAAGTCAGCATTTTTGAATGGGTACTTAGAGTAAGGAATATTTGTAGAACAACCATAAGGTTTTGTTGTTCAAGGAGAAGAAGAGAAGGTGTACCGCTTGAAGAAGGCCTTGTATGGCTTAAAGCAAGCGCCAAAATCTTGGTACAGCAGAATTGATGCATACTTGCTGAACTTGGGTCTTGAAAAATACCCAAGTGAATTTACTTTGTATATCAAGAAGAACGGAGATGAAATACTTGTGGTTTTTCTTTATATTGATGACTTGCTTGTAACAGGAAGTAGATTAGAGCTGATTAACAAGTTCAAAGAAGAGATGAAAGAGGTCTTTGAAATGACAGACATTGGCGAGATGACATTTTTTCTTGGTATGCAGGTGCAGCAAAAGAAAAATGATATTTTTGTATGCCAACAAAAATATGCAAAAGAAGTCTTGAACAAGTTTCAAATGGATGCATGCAAGCCGACTTTAACTCCAATGAATCAAAAGGAGAAATTTTGCAAAGAAGATGGAGCTGAAAAGATTGATGAAAAACTTTACAGAAGCTTAATTGGTTGCTTGATGTACTTGACTGCAACTAGGCCAGACATCATGTATGTTGTAAGTTTGCTATCAAGGTACTTACATTATGCTAGTGAAATTCATTTTCAAGCAGCAAAAAGAATTCTCAGATATGTGAAAGGCACGATTGATTATGCGATAAATTTATGTCAAGTGGAAAATTTCTGTCTCCATGGTTATTCGGATAGTGATTGGGTTGGATGTGCTGATGATATGCGTAGCACCTCAGGTTACTATTTTACTCTTAGTTCTGGAATCTTTTCTTGGGGTTAAAAAAAACAAGAAATCGTTGCTCAATCTACAGCTGAAGCAGAATATGTAGCAGTTATTGCTGCTGCGAACCAAGCACTCTGGATCAGAAAACTTCTTACAGATTTGCATCTGAAGCAAGAAGAAAGTACACAGATATTTGTAGACAACCAGGCTGCAATATCAATTGCTAACAACCCGGTATTCCATGGTAAAACAAAGCACTTCAAGATAAAGTTCTACTTTCTTCGAGATGTTCAAAAGGAAGGAGAAGTGCAGCTAGTCCATTACAGAACAGAAGATCAATATGCTGATATTTTAACAAAGGCTTTGTCCAAAGCAAGATTTGAGTCCTTAAGACAAAAGCTTGGTGTGTGCAGCTCTAAAGTCAAGAAGGAGTGTTAACTGTTGTGACTATTTAAAGCTGTTTAGGTCCTATTCTTTAGGAATCAGTTCATGTTTTTCCTATTCTTAAGCAAAGAAGTAGTCAAATATCAGTTTAGATTATTTTGTTGTGTAGCAGATTTTTCTGCATTTAAAATTCAAAATCCTGCTATATAAGCAGGTGCCTTTCCCATTCAATAAAATAAGATTTCAACAAGTTCCTAAATATAGTATCTGTTCTAATATCCAACAGGTGCAATTATGCATGGCTTACCTTCAAAAAACTGTAGAAATATTGAAGCACTGTTAACTTCCAATGTCTTTTGATGATTTATTTGGATTTAGTGAGGAAATCCAATTGAAAGCTAAAGCCACTCACCATACAATATGTAGTGTTGTCCACCGAACCAATACTATAACACCAACTTATGGCCAGCAATAAGGAAGACATGGTGTTAAAACAACATCTTAGCGCGACAGGGAACGTGGCTATTATCATCTCTAACCACATAAGGTCATTGATAATAGCCTTGCTTTAGAAGTTACATTGCTACAATCACTTCTCAAAGAGCTACAAATTCAATTTATTTGCCATAAATTTAGCAGCAAGTCCCATCTTCCATTCCAGGTGCAAGCATCTTGAAATCGATTTTCACTTTATTCAGGATATGGTATGCCAAAAATGATTAGTTGTCTCATACTTGTTGGCTAGTGATCAGTTGGCTGATATACTCTTGAAATCCCTATCCAAAAAGCTATTTATGTTGGCTCAAGGGCTTAATTATGGATTTTGATGAATTATAAAACATTTTAACTTAATCAAAATTAGGCTTCTCTTTAATGTTTACTGTACAGGTCCAGTTTTATAATACTAATGATAGGAGCCATACCAACTCAAGAATAGACGTGATCTGCATCTATCAGACTTGATCTGCAGTATCAAGACACATTAGGAAATAAATTGTAAAATCATCATAGGGATTTCACACACTCACTTGCATATTATTTATTGCATTCAAATATTTTTCTAAATCATATCTTATTTAAATTTATTTCTTTCCAAAAACTTAATTTTTCCATATACCTGCTTCTTTGAAAAAGGAAAGAAAAATTCTGAAATCATATCTTAACTTATTTGAATTGATTTCTTTCCAATTAATTTTCTATATACGTGATTTTTTTGATAAAGGAAAGAAATTTTTTTGTCAAATTGGATTTTAACTAAGGAAACATAGATTTTATCCCTTCTAGTTTGGAAATAATTTTTGAAATATTGTTCACACCCAAAGGCTACATTATTTTCTCTATAAAATGAATTTTGGTTGAGGTCTTCCAACAATGAGTGAAAAAACACATTTTGGCCATGTTTGCTTTCCCGTATAGTACATGGGATAGCATAAAATAATACCATCTAATACATTAGAGAGTGTTTGGTTAATTTTTTTAAAAAATAATACACGTATTATTAGGGGTGAGCAAAAAAATCGATGGACTTGGTTAATCGGAAAAAAAAAAATCCGAAACTGAACCGATGGACTGGTTAACCGATTGTAATGCACTGGTTAATGGTTAGTGTTTTGAAAAAATCGATATTAATGGACTGGTTAATGGTTTTTGACTCATGTGACTGGTTAACCGAACAAAAACCGAATTTTTAGTTAATTTATTTATTTTTTAATAATTTATAACAATTTATCCTAATTAAAAGTGATCATATACTTTTTTTTATTATACTAATTATTTTAAATTTTTTAAGATTTTTTAATTGGCTATTAGTAAGTATAATAATTTATCTAATTAAAAGTGATTATAAACCGGTTAATATATTTACTTATTAAATATTAATTTTTAAAAATAAATTTGCTTATATACACCAAATATTTTTATTTTAACAACAATAATGTTATATTATAGTGAAAAAAAATTTAATTTTTAAGTATCTTAAACATTTTAATTTTATTTATGAATATATTTATAATTATAGTGGTTAACCGAAAAATATTGGGTAACCGATCCGAAAATTCGAAACCGATGGACTGGTTAACTGATGGTAATGGACTGGTTAATGGACTGTAATTTCAAAAAACCGATATTAATGGACTGGTTAATGGACTGAGGCTAATGGATTGGTTAACCGACCATGCTCACCCCTACGTATTATATAATGCAGGATTTAATTCTTATCCTGCATACATAGGATAAAATAATACACACTTCCCCCTTGGGTTTATTTAATACGGTGTTTATCTTAATCTCCATTTTTTCTCATTTTATATAAATTCTATTTTATTGTTTTATTGTAATTTTTATTTTGTGAATATATATTTATGTGTTATAATAGTTTGTTAAATTTATTTAGTTTGAATATTATTATTATTATTATTTCCTTTTTTTTTGCGTGGTTTTCTACTTATGTGCTACTATTGCATATTGGATTATGTCTAAAATAATAATGATGAAGTTTATTTATTTTGATTTGTTATTGGACCATGTATAAAATTATTAATTATATCATATTTAAATTATGAAATTGAATGTTATTAATTAAGTTGTTTGTTTGATTGTTAATTTATCTACTATTATATATTCATGTTTCAAGAAATTTGTGTACTTTTTTTAAAAAATTGTATTTTACAATCAATTTTTTTTTTGTGTAAATTGGTAATATTAAAAATAATTTAATTTTGTATGTTTTTTTAATTTTGTTTAAAAATAATACAGTACATTATTGTACACCAAACACGGTACAAAATATTACAATCTAATATAATATTATACCAAACACTGTATATTTTAATACAAGCTAATACTATACAAACTAATTCTATATAGGCTAATACTGTACATGCTAATACTATACAGACTAATACAATACAGCGAACCAAACGTGTTCTACTTTGAGTTTCATTTTGTTTCTAAGTTTTTCATTCTTTCATGTGCGTATATGATCACATCTCCTTAATATGATTATAGTTTTTATTGTAATCATATTAGGATGCTTGATAAAATTGTGATATAAATTGTAAGATTAGGTTGCTAGAACCTAGAAAAAAAATTAGCAAGTGTTTAGGTTCTTTTACTTTGTAAAAGTGGCTAAGGGTTTTGATCATTTTACTTAAAAAAAAAAAATGATCAAGTGTTTTAGAGGTTTTTTGCTTAAGAGAAAAATTTAGGGTAGCTACTTGTAATAGGTTGTTGACTCTTGTCCGTAAATAGAATCACATTGAAAGAGAGAAACTCTTAAAATGGATTGTCTTAAGGAGAGGATGTAGGTAATAGTCAAATCTTTATAAATCGTGGTGTCCAATATTTGTATCCCTTACTCTCTTTAAATTCGTGCTCTTTATATTTATGTTGTGCTGAAACTACTATTCTATACATATTTCGTTTTCAATATAACAGAACCCATAAATTAGTTCGTGTTTTGAAAAACGGTTGAACTTGAATTTTTTAAATTATTTTAGCAAGTAAAAGTCTAATTTCTTTTCACTAAAAGTTTCTCCCATATGTGTAGTTTTTTTTATGGAAAAGTTCAATTAAATTTTAATTTAAATTTAATGCATAAAATGGATTCATTATGATCTTGGTGTTTTTCTTTTAAAATTGCCTGTGTTCTAATTTGATCAAATCACGAAAAATTTTGAAATGATTTATTCACCCCCTTCTAGATCATATTTTGGGACTCACATTGGTATCAGAGTAGGTCTCTTTATTTATAGGTTTAACCACCTTAGAGAGATCCATTCAAATGGCTGGCCCAAATCAATTTGTTTTTACTGAAGAGACCAAAATGGAGTAAGTGATTTTGATTTTAATAATCTTGAAGAGCTGAATAATATTTTTAAAGTGCTTTGCATAAAGTGTGATAAAGTAAAGGAAAATAATTCTAATATATTAGTTATCTATCAAGAGTGAGAACAAAATCATGTAATCGCATGAGATGAAAGTTATTGATTTACATATTGAGATTGCAAAAATAAATAAATAAATAAATAAAATATTAAGAGATTCATCTAAGGCTATGGTAAAATATGAGAAAATGGTTAAGAAAAAAAATTAAAATAGCTGATCATTCATCTGCAATTTTATCTAAAATTTATTGCACTTTTTTATGGTAAAAATGGGCACATTGCAAAGGACCGCTTTTACGAGAAAAAAGGGAAAAGGAAAAGAACAACATAGCTAGAAATCAAATATTTGTCACAAAAACTAACTTCCAAGTATTCAAAATAAGTACCTAAGGAGAAATATTTATCTTGCGGGTTTGTCTAAAGAGCAACGTGAACAATAGATGGTATCTTGATAGTGGTTGCTCAAGAAATATGACGAGGGACAAAAATAAATTTGCTGAACTCTATATGAAAGATGGAGGAACTGTCAATTTTGGTGACAAAAATAAAGGCAAAATTATCAAAAAAGATGGAGGGACTATCGCCAATTCCCTATTTTTTTGTAGTGTGAATTGATTTCTTTCCAAAAATTAATTTTCCATATACATGATTTTTTTAATAAAGAAAAGAAAAATTCTTGAATATTTTTCAGATTGGATTTTAACTAGGAAACATATATTTAATCCCTTCTAGTTTGGAAACAATTTTTGAAATATTGTTCACACCCAACAACTACATTATTTTCTCTGTAAGTTGAATTTTGGTTGAGGTGTTCCAATAAGTGAGTGAAAAAACATATTTTCTACTTTAAGCTTCATTTTGTTTGTAAGTTTTTCATTCCTTTATGTGCATACAAGATCACATCTTTTTAACATGATTATAGTTTTTATTGTAGTCATGTCAGTGAGGCTTGATAAATTTGTGAGATAAATTGTGAGGTTAGGTTACTAGAACCTAGGAAAATAAACTAGCAAATGTTTAGGTTCTTTAACTTTGTAAAAAGGGCTAAGGATTTTGATCATTTTACTTAAAAAAATGATAAAGTGTTTTAGAGTTTTTCACTTGGGAGAAAAACTTAACAGGCTTTTGACTCTTGCCCGTAAATAGAGTCATATTAGAAAGAGAGAAAGTCTTAAGATGGATAATCTTAAGGAGAGCATATAGGCGACAGCTGAACCTGTATAAATCGCGGTGTCCAATATCACTATCCCTTCATGCTCTATATATTTATGTTGTACTAAAACTGTTGTTTTATACCTGTTTCGTGTTCTATATAATAGAACCCAAAAACCAGTCTATGTTTTGAAAAACGTTGAACTTGAATTTTTTTAATTATTTTAGCAAGCAAGCCCGGACAGCCGAGTTGATCTGAAATTTTTTAATAACAGCTCAGTATCACCCATAAGCTCAGTAAGAGCTCGTCCCCCGGGATCATTAGGATTGTTGGAATCCTTCAAGGACCTCCATTACCTTGTGACACATTTTATACGTGATCATCCTTATTTGATTAGTTATTCAACCTTATCCAAATGGCAGTTACCCTTTTCTGGTTAGGAAATGCTCTTATCTATTTAGAATCCGAGTCCTGCTCCAGTTAGGACTCTCAGTTCCAGCTCTATTTGGAATAACTATCCCACGCGAAAAAGGATTGCTACTCTAACATTGATTTCTATCTCTATAAAGAGGGAATTCAGGTATGTTTTTCTTTTTGATTCTTTTACAATTACAATACCATAATTATCGTCAATTTTCCTGACTTGACCGTCGGAGTATCCTACATCAGAAATCTGCTGGAATTCTTTGTTTTCAGGTGACCGTTTCAAGCTGCCAGCTTAGGAATTTTGTACTGTCATCAGTTGGTGAGGTGAGCGTGGAACCTTCAACTTTTTCAATGGATCTCTTTCCTGATTTAGCTGCTACTGCCGCTCCTTCGTCCAGCTAGCCCCCATAAATTCAGCTTCCCAAAATTCAACCCCAAATTAATCCAGCCACCTCCCGTCCAATTATTTGGACAAACAATACAACACCCATAGGTTCAATATGAGCCAATCCCCCTGCTACCAGCTCCTCAACCTTAATACCATGTACAAAATTCAGCTCTCCAAGCTATTACCACTTCCATCATTTCTGGCCTCACTCCCCAAATGGCTTAAGCCTTTTTGGTTACTTTGAATACAATAGCAAGCCAAGCACCTGCTCCTCAACCACTCGCCTAAAGACCTATCCCTCAAGCTCCCACACAATTTTTTCCCCCAGTTCCACAGGCTTCTACACCTGTCCCACCAGCTTTTCCACCCACATTGGCCTCGGGTTCGTCCATAACCCTTACCTCGGATCAGTTTGAGAGGCTCTTTGGGAACGAATGCAAAAGTACCAGAACCGAAATACTTTATAGTACTAAAGCAATTTCCGATCACCACTAGCCAGGGAGATTTTGGCTACCCCATTCCCAAAGATTAGACTACCGAACCTTCCTAAGTACAATGGCAGTACAGGTCCTCAGGCCCATCTGGATCAATTTCACCACACAATGCTCGTCTACACCTCGGATGACGCTGCTATGTGTAAGATCTTACCTCAAACACTTACCGAGTCAGCTCAAATCTAGTTTAGGAATCTGTTCGAGCACTCCATTGGAAGTTTCGAATAGTTCAGCTATATGTTCATTGCAAAGTTTGTGGTATCTATTTGGCCCACGAAAGTCTCAGCCGACCTCAACCTAGTTCGGCAGGATAAAGGGGAGATATTGCGTTCCTATGTGAAAAAATTTAACACTGTTGCAATGGACATTCAGAACTTAAATTTAGAGGTGGCCAATAATGCCCTGATATGTAATACTCGGTGTTAGGATTTTAGTGACTCTCTGAGTAAGAAACCACCCAAGGATTTCACCTAGCTCATGTCTCGAGCTCACAAATATATAAGGATGGATGAGTCCCATCACCTTCGTAGTAGCACTCTGTATGAAGATACGGGGCAGGGATTCCTACAGGTCAGGATAAGAGAGGGGCAGTAGGAGAATGAAGTCTAGAAATTGAGGGTCTGGTGGCTCCAACCGAGCTTATGTAGTTTCATCGAGGTTTGGGGATCAGAACTATGAGAAGTGGACACCCTTAAATGCCTTGAGGGTGTAAATTTTGAAGTGAATAAAGGAGAATGACAAGGTAAACTGGCCGAGACCCATGAGGTTAAAAGTGACGGAACTTGTGCTTTTCATAAGGACAAGGGACACGAAACTAATGATTGTAACCAGCTCAAGAGGGAGATCGAACTCCTAGTTTGGAAGGGTAGGCTTGCCCAGTTTGTTAAAAGTGATAAAGGCAGGGATTGATCTCGCTCACCTCGGAGATAAGATAATAGAGCGAGTATAAGTAAGAAGGCTCAAGCTGGTGTCATACATGTTATTGCAGGGGGTAAGCATTACGATATTTTTGATGATTCTCGAAAGAGGAAAGCAAAGGAGGTGTTCTCCCTGGATTTTAGTCCCCCTATCATGAATTAGGAAGTAAGGTTCTCCGATATAGATGGCGAGCATGTTCGACAGCCACACACGGACTCTTTGGTCGTAGAGGCCTTAATTTAGGATTATTTAGTCTAGCGAATTCTAATAGATATGGGTAGTGCAGTTAACCTTATCACCCTACAGGCATATAAGGCATTCAAAATGTCAAATAACATCTTAGAACCGGTCACTGCCCCACTCATCGAGATATATGGTCAGCCAATCAAGGTAGAAGGGTCGGTTAAATTGTCTATACAGCTAGGGGATGATGAGGTGGTCCGAACTTGCACAAGCTGTTTCATGGTCATGGACATTCCACTAGCTTATAATGCCATTTTTAGAAGGCCATTGCTAGCTGGGGTGGATGCATATATCTCTATGCGAAAACTGTTGCTTAAGGTTCCTGCTTCGGGAGGTATTGCGATGCTTCGAGAAAATCAGAGGTGGCTCGGGAAATATATGTTACGATGCTGAAAGAAGCAGACTAGGCTCTCCCATTGGATTCATTGAATGTTTCCACCAATGACACTCGAAAAGCTGAGCCATTGGATTAATTACTAGCGGTCAAAGTAGCACCAGGCAAAATAGTCAAGATGGGGGTGAACAAGAAAGAGGAAGAAGTGTCAACACTTATTGCAGTTTTGTAAGAGTTTGCCAATGTGCTCGCCTGGCAGCCTTGGGACATTAAAGGGATATTCACTAAATATTAGGCCGGACTCTAAACCCCGTCAAGCAGAAAAAATGGAACCATGCTCCGAAAAGGCAGATAGCAATATCGAAGGAAATAGATACCCTGCTCGGGAATGGACTTATCCGGGAGGTCTCGTATTCGAACTGGTTGTCCAATGTTGTTTTGGTAAAGAAGGCCAATGGAAAGTAGAGAATGTGTGTAGATTTCACTGATCTAAATAAGGCTTGCCCCAAAGACAGCTATCTATTGCTGAACATCGACCTCTTAGTGGATTCAATGGCGGAGTTTGAAGAATATGCTATTCTGGATGCCTCGTCTGGGTACCACTAGATTCCAATGAACCCAGAAGATTAGAAGAAAATGGCATTTATTACTTACCAAGCTACTTACTGCTATCGAGTTATGACATTTGGGTTGAAAAATGTAGGGGCTACGTATCAGAGGTTAATGAACAAGTTATTTTCTAATCAGCTCGGGAGGAATATGGAGGTGTATGTATATGACATGATAGTCAAAAGCAAGGCATCCAGTGATCTGCTTGCTGAACTCATAGAAACTTTCGTGACTCTCAGGAAGTTCGATTTGAAGCTCAACCCAGAAAAGTGTGCTTTTGGAGTAAAGTCCAGGAAGTTCTTAGGTTTCATGATTTCAAAGAGGGGTATAGAGGCTAATCCAGCCAAGATCTAAGCCATTATGGAGATATAACCCCCGAAGTCCATTAGAGAAGTGCAAAAACTTAATGGCAAGTTAACAGGGGTTAATTTCTTAGGTGGTCACTTAACTTTGTGGCTTGTAACGATTTAGTTACTAAACTTCAATTTGTAACGAAAAAATAACGCATCTATTATTTTGTAACGAAAAAATCACAATGATCGGAAATTGTGCTCGCCGGCAACCGGCGCGTGATCGGTACGGTAAAACCCAATGACACGTCAAAAATTTTGTCACGTCAGATTAGAGTTAATTTTTGTGGTGGTCACTAAACTTTGTGCCTTGAAACGATATAGTCACTAAACTTCAACTTTGTGCTGTGCAGATCATGCTACGGTTACCGGCGAGCACAATTTCCGATCATTGTGATTTTTTCGTTACAAAATAATAAATGAGTTATTTTTTCGTTACAAATTGAAGTTTAATGACCAAATCGTTACAAGTCACAAAGTTGAGTGACCACTGAAAAAATTAACCCAAGTTAACAGCCCTAGGCAAGTTTATCTCTTGTTTGGCTAAACGTTGTCTTCCATTTTACAGGGCACTCAAAAACTTGAAGAAGTTTAAACGGACCTCGGAAGGCCAGCAAGCTTTTGAGGAGCTTAAGCAATTTTTTAGCACACCACCGCTGCTGAGTAGGCCTCAGATGGGTGAAGTTTTATATCTATATCTCGCTGTATCATCGGGGACAGTTGGTTCAGTTTTGATCAGAGAGGAATGCAGTCAGCAGTTCCCGATCTATTACATGAGCAAGGTGCTGAGAGGTGCCAAACTGAATTACTCCATTCTGGAGCAATTAGCCTTATCACTGGTGATATCATCCATCAAACTTTGGCCCTATTTTTAAGCACATACTGTGATAGTCCGAACAAATTCTAATATTAGAAGGGTGCTCCAAAGGCCAGAAGCGTCTGAAAGGCTCACTGAATGGGCAGCTCATCTCGGAGAATTACATGTTCGGTATGAGTCCCAACAATTAATGAAAGCTCAAGTTTTGGATGATTTTATGGCCAAGTTGCATGCTTCGTCCCCTGAGCCAGGAACCTGCAGTTGAAAGTTACTTGTAGACGGAGCCTGCTCGTCGAAAAGAGCTGGTGTTGGGGTAGTCCTTATTGGGCTAGGAAAGATAAACATTAGAGCAATGGTTCACATAGCATTTTTGGCCTCTAATAATACAGCGGAATATGAGGCCCTCTATTTTGGACTGGAGCTCGCCATTGAGGTAAAGCCTGATTCATTGGTCATTTTTTTTGACTCACAGTTGGTCGTAAGCTAGTTGCTTGGCAAATTTGAGGCTAAAGAGAACACAATAGTTCGGTACAAGGAGCCCGTTGACCTATTACTGTTCCAGTTGGAGAAAATGGGATGTGCATGGTCAATTGAGCAGATACCACGAGTAAAGAATCAGGGAGCAGATACCTTAGCCAAATAAGCCTCTTGTCAGGATAGAATATCCTCGGCAGATATAATGTGGTGGGTCATAGCGTCACCAACGTATGAAACATACAAAGTTCAATTGAATGAGCCAAAGGATGGATGGCATTTGCCGATATATCAGTACCTTAGTTCGGGAGTTCTCCCAAATGATCAGGTTGAGGCTCGAAAATTAGTTTGGCAGTCAAACCGGTATGCCATCTTGGACGATAAGTTGTATAGGCGATCATTCTTTCATCCTTAGACTTTATTTCTGAGCATTGAAGAGGTTGATTATGTACTCCAAGAGTTTTATGAAGGCATTAGTGGCGCTCATGAAGGCACACAAGCAATAACTCTGAAAGCTTTATTGCAGGGGTAATATTAGCCCACGATGGAGATAGAAGTTAAGGACCTCGTTCAGAAGTGTGATAAATGACAACAGTTCAGTAACATATTGCACCAGAAATCTACCACGCAAGTGCCCATTCACAGTCTATGGCCATTTGCTTAGTGGGGAATTGATATCCTTGGCCCTTTTCCATTGGCCACCGGACAGAGAAAGTTTATGAAATGGGTAGAAGCAGAGCCCTTGGCTACAATTACTCCGGCAAACATCATAAAGTTTGTGAAGAAGACTATAATCACAAGGTTCAGAATCCCGCACACAATCATTTCTGATAATGGCAAGCAGTTTGATTGCTCTTCCTTAAAGAGTCATTGCGTGGATCTAAACATCTAGCTGTGTTTCACCTCAGTATACCACTCGCAATCAAACGGCATGACTGAGGTAAAAAATCGAACTATTTTGGCTGGGCTTAAGAAGAAGCCGGATGATGCGAAGGGTCTCTGGGTTGACGAGCTCAATAATGTTCTCTGGGCATACCGAAACCTCCTAAGATCAGTGACGGGCCTTACTCCTTTTTCTTTGACATATGGCATAGAAGATGTTATCTCATGTGAGATTAGCATGCCAAGCATCCGAACTTCATCGTATGATAAGGAGGAAAATGAGGCAAATCTCTTGTACCACCTGGATCGGTGGAGGAAATTAGAGAGTCCGCCCAGTTGCAATCGGCAATATATAAGCAGCGAATGTCATTGTATCATGATTGGAACCTTAAATCCGGTCCTTTCGAGTTGGACAGCTCATTCTTAAGAAACTTATTGCAGCTCATATAGCCTATGAGGTCGGAAAGCTAAGCCCGAATTGGGAAGGCCCTTATATGGTGCATGAAGTCAAAGGTAGCACTTACAAATTGAAGGATCTCTTAGGGAAATTACTCCCTCACTCTTGAATATTTCCAATCTAATGTTATATTTTCAATAGTAAACTCATCTCGACAGGTTTGCCATGAGCCCTTTATTTTATTTAAGCTCATTTCGGCAGGTTTGCCATGAGCCCTTTATTTTATTTAAGCTCATTTCGGCAGGTTTTTCCATGAGCATTCTTTTTCCTTATTATATTGTAAGCTCATTTCGGCAGGTTCGCCACGAGCATTTTCATTATTTGTAAGCTCATTTTGGCAGGTTCACCACGAGCATTTTTATGATTTATAAGCTCATTTCGGCTAGTTTTCCACGAGTATTTGTAATTACTGTGAGCTCAGTACAGCTAAATCGCTATCCGAGCATATCTTATTATCAATGAAAAGCTCAGTCGGCAACATCGCCACGAGTATTCCTTCAATCTTTAGTTCTTTTTCTGATACTTTGACAAAATTTTAAAAGCTACACTTGTTGCAACTATATCGTTATCCGAGTATACATTCTTGCAGACTTATGCAATAAACTCTACGATTATTCAGTTCGAAAGAAAAACTCAATTTTATACATATTGAACAAGAGTTACAATTTGGAGTTACAAAACAGAAATGAGCAGTTCGACTTTCACTCGTGGGGTAAACCTCATCCAGCCAGGACCAATCTATGTTCGGATACCGGTCCTTTACTAACTAAATGAGTTTGCCGCCGAACGAAACACATTTGTCGGCCTCCAAGTCTGCTGCCTAGAATTCGAGCTCCGAACACGATTTGTTCCATCTCGGTTTTTACTTTTATTGCAACCTCTTGCCCTCGTCGCGCTTCTTCTAAGCTCAATTCATTAGCCTGGCTTTTCTCCTTCTCCTAGGCTTGTCGAGCTTTGGCTGCTGCGGCTCTTTCCTTGGCCTCATCAACTTCACTTCTTTGAGCAAACATGTTCTTCTTGGCCTCTAGAGCTCGCTTCTCCCAATTGATGTCGGAGCCAGGCTACCTCCTTCTCCTCCTTTTTACAGCACTGGATGAGTTTGTTCATCTTGCCAATTATCGCTCCAGCCAGCATGCACCCCTAGCAATAAAACATTTGTTATAATAGTCACCCTAGAAATCGGGCGTCTAATGATTTTAAGCCAAGCGACTTACCTCCACTTCATGTCTTTTCATAATGAGACTCAGTTGCTTGATGCTCATTTGCACAAGTGGAGTGGCCTCCGATGGAATACATGCCGCTTGGTGAATGAAAGTGTTGAAGTCCGGATTCTCTTTTATCCAAGACTTCCCCTACTGCTGCCAGAACTTGCGCACATCATCAACCAAAGCTTTTAGCTCCTCAACCCACATCTTCGGGTTTGGGGGCGCCGGATGACCATCGGTGCAGCAGAAAGGCTCCCTCCAGATTTTTGCCTCTTAGCCCTTATTAGCTCGGCATGCTAGATTCAAGTTTCTCTTCATGGCTGCAAAAAAGTAAGTAATACGAAACAGACAAGAACCCAAGAAGTATAAGTAAAATTTACCCTTTTTCTTGGAGCTCGATTTCGGAGGTGGTGGAGGTATGCCGCACTGGAGTTGTAAGTTTATATCGGTCTTCTCTTTGGCTAGCTCCCTCCACTGAGCTAGAGTCCTTTCCTGCTCATCACTGAGCAATAGTGAGTTGTCATTTTTGTTTACAAATTGACCCCAGTAGGTTCGGAAAGGAAAGTCCACCTCGCTTTCTATAACAAGGAACCGGTCCTTCTAGTTCAATCAAATATATAAGCCAGAGGAACCAGTGGTTAAGGGACAAGTGTCAAGCATTGAGTGTTTACGTCAGTGACCATTAAAGCAAGCGCTAGGCATTATCCTCTCTGTTCTTAACGCCCCATGTGCCTGACAGGTAACTTTTGAATTTTTTGGCTTACTGCCTAAATGACATAAATGTCATGTACTTGGGGGGGGGGGGGGGGGGGGGGGGGGGGGGGGGGGGGGGGGGGGGGGGGGGGGGGGGGGGGGGGGGGGGGGGGGGGGGGGGGGGGGGAGGGGCACTTATGCTAACCAAACACCTTAAAGAGTACAGGTTCATCTCATTCAATGAGTTCGGTTTTTCCTTATCACCCTTCATGAGTTCGATTTCTTCTTGCTTGTTCTTGATCCCGGACAGCCGAGCTGATCTGAAATATCTTAATAACAGCTCGGTATCACCTATAGCTCGGCAAGGAGCTCATCCCTCGGGATCATTAAGATTGTTGGAATCCTTCAAGGACCTCTATTACCTTGTGACGCATTTTCTACGTGATCATCCTTATCTGATCAGTTATTCAACCTTATCCAAATGGGAGTTACCCTTATCTGGTCAGGAAACGCTCTTATCTATTTAGAATCCGAATCCTGCTCTAGTTAGTACTCTCAGCTCCAGTTCCCAGCTCCAGCTCTATTGGGAATACCTATCCCACGCGAAAAAAAATTCCTACTCCAACACTGATTTCTAATTGTATAAAAGAGAGAATCCAGGTATGTTTTTCTTCTTGATTCTTTTACAATTACAATACCATAATTATCGTTAATTTTTCTGACTTGACCTTCGGAGTATCTTAGATCGAAAACCCGTTGGGATTCTTTGTTTTCAGGTGACTGTTTTAAGCTGCCAGCTCAGGAATTTGTAACTGTCATCAGTATATATGTAGTTTCTTATGGAAAGGTTAATTAAAAATTAATTTAAGTTTAATGCATGAAATGGATTCATTATGATCTTGGTATTTTTCTTTTAAAACTGCCTATGTTATAATTTGATCATATCAAAAAATATTTTGAAATAATCTATTCACCTCCTCTAAATCATATATTTAGGACTCACAATTTACACACTATATACAAAAAAAAAGAAGGTATTATCCTATCAATGTTTATTATTAAACTGGTTTTACTTTTCTAATATTGTTATCCTCTTAAGTAGTGAACTTCCTTCTTTTACTAATGATTAACCAAAATGTTCTTGTCGAATGTATTCTTGTACATTATCAGCAGCAGCCAATCCCTTCAAAGAATTTTACAAAAAATTCCATCTTTAGCTGCAAATATATATATATATATATATATATATACAAAGTAATGCCCCAATAGAATAATTTTTCATGTAGGGTAAATTGATTGTTTCTAAATAAAAACAAAATCTTTGAAGAAAAATGAGCAAATAAATCTAGATGGTGACATCATAAAGGTATTGAAAAAACCCTTGGTATAACTAATTTTAAAACCCTAAAAGTGGTTCAAGTAACTGAATTAGCTAAGAGATCTAAATATATTATATCATTGAAAGGAACCAAAAAAATATAAAGTTGTTGACAACACTTCTTCATAAAATATTGATGTTGATATTCTCAACAAAGTACGGATATTAAAATTAAATTTGTTAAAAAGTATATATATTGATTACATTCAATTTTATAAGATGAGTTTTTGGATATGAAGTTCAAATATATATATATACACACACATATGGTATTCATACAAAAGACTTGTTCCATGAGCATTTTTGCAATGAATTGACATTGATTATAAAGCGATATTTTTATATGGTGTATGCAATAATTTTTTAAATCTTTATCATTCTGGCAATACAACAATATGTGTTTAATTGACATTGTATGACCAATTTGATAGCAAAATTTATATAAAAGTCCTTATAAGGATTTAAATGATTGAAGTATGTACACATTTTTGAGAAATTTGTTCAATTTGGGCATATGAAATAAAAAAAAAAAAATTTGTTCCCTATAATTTAGATTATGATTTGTGGATGATTTAAAATACTTTGTAATAACAAATGTGGGAATATTAGTATTGTGAGTGCCTACATTTATTCCTAATTAGACTATAAGTCTACTATTATTATATTTATTTTAAAATTTTATTATTGACATTTTCACTAAATTTTTGTGTCTATAAATATATATATTTATTGTGAGTTATTTATTACACACAATAATAAAGAGATTATTCTATAGTTTCTCTTTACTATATATATCAAATGGATAACCAAAATTTTCCTATATTAATTACTAACCACTGAACCCCAATAAATATTTAAAAAAATTATTAGAAAACAGCAATGCCGTTTTAAAAATTTTAATTTTTAATTTTTTAATTATTACCTCAACCGATATTCGAAATTTATATATTTTGCTAACTAAAATTGAACTAATTGTTCAAATAACAGAATAAACATAATTATCCTGGTTGGATTCGACTTTAAATAATCAAACTATGCTAACCCTAGCACACAATGTTTTAGCTAAAATTTTGAGAGATAAAAAGAAGTATAAATATAATTCGTCCTTTTTTTTACTTAATATTTGTAACTTTTTATAGTAAATTAACTTGTTTTTATTTTTTACTAGCTCACTCATGTAAATGATAATAAATATGGAATTGATGTGAAGAGCATCTAAGAGCCAGTACCACGTAAATACCAAAAATGCAGAAAGAGAAAGCAGAAGGCCATGTGAACAGTCAATCGAAACAAAATCGTCAGCACATTCGACATCTTAATTCTTTTTATTTCCCCACCACGCAATGCATTCAACACAAACACTCTGAGACTTCCCCAATCCAACACCATAGTTCTAGTGAATTAACATGATTAAACCTCATATTCTACTAGTCTCATTCCCACTCCAAGGCCACGTAAATCCAGCCATCCAATTCTGTAAACGCCTGATGTCACCTTTGCCATTCCCATCGGTTTCCGCCGCCAAATCCTCAATGCCAACTTCCCTACCGGACTGTCTTTGGCAACTTTCTCCGACGGCTACGAAGACGGCTACAATCTTCTTGCAGATGACGTCGGACACTATGCCCCCCAACTCAGCTTAATTGCCCCTCAAACTTTTCCTCCAATAATCTTGGAAAATGCTAACAAGGGTCACCCATTTACTTGTATTATCTACTCATTACTTCTCCCTTGGGTGCAAAGGTAGCGCGTGACTTTCACTTGCCATCCATATTTCTCTGGAATCAACCCGCCATTGTTTTCGACATCTATTACTATTACTTCCATGGCTATGCCAATGCGATTGAGAAGCTGGTTAGTGAAAATGATGATTCCTCGTATGTTCTCAACTTACCTGGATTGTCACCTCTTGGTAAATACGATGTTCCCTCATTTTTCTTACCTAAGCATTCCCAAAAACATAGTTTTGCACTTCAAAAACTAAATGATCATTTCGATGTTATTGATGAACAAACCAACCCACCAATACTTGTCAATACTTTCGAGGACTTGGAAGCTTCAGCATTAAAATCAATCACTAACTACAACTTAATCGGGATCGGTCCGCTGATCCCATCGGCGTTTCTCAACGAAAAAGACCAATCCGATAGGAGCTTTGGCGTTGATCTTCCCAATGAATGAAAGGGCTACATCGAATGGCTCGACATGAAACCCGAATCCTCAGTTATTTATGTATCATTTGGAAGCACTTCTGTGCTATCAGAGGCGCAAATAGAGGAAGTGGGAAAGGCGTTGATTGAGATTGATTGTCCATTTTTGTGGGTAACAAGAGGATTATTAAGCAGAAAAGAAGTATTGGAAGAGAAAGTGAGGGTTGATTTCACCCATGGTCACTCAACTTATCACTTATCGCGCAAAAGTAACCGACTTTTTTTTTCTTACTTAAATGTCACTGAACTTTTAACATTATTGCACAAAAGTCATGTTGACCGGAATCCGGCGACGACTCTTGCCGGATTGATAAGTTCAACAAATGCTACATTTAAATTAATTTTAAATGTTACTGAACTTTTAACATTTTTGCAAAAAAGTCATCAATCCGGCAAGGGTCGTCGCCGGATTCCGGTCAACATGACTTTTATGCAATAATGTTAAAAGTTCAGTGACATTTAAGTAAGAAAAAAAAAGTCGGTTACTTTTGCGCGATAAGTGATAAGTTGAGTGACCATGAGTGAAATTGACCCAGAAAGTGATGATGGTAGAATGGTGTAACCAAGTGGGGGTTTTGTCACATAAATCAATAGGATGTTTTATGACACATTGTGGGTGGAATTCAACTGTAGAAAGCTTGAGTGTAGGGGTTCCAGTGGTGGGTCTTCCACAGTGATCTGATCAATTGACTATTTCAAAGATGGTTCAAGATGTGTGGAAGATTGGGGTGAGGTTGTTGCCTAATAATTGTGAAGATGGGATCTTTAAATGTGGAGATATAAAGAGATGTTTAAATATGGTCATGGCTGATACTCACCAAGCTAAACAGATGAGAAAGAATGCTAAGAAGTGGAAAGATTTAGCAAGAAATACCGTCAAGGAAAGTGGTTCTTCTCACAAGAATTTGAAGGACTTTTTATGTGAGATTGGACAAGGATGTTGAAAAGAACTAATAATTAATTAATGTTGTTTTCTTATGTCGATTGAAATGGAGATTCATTGCTCATATGTATCGTGGTGTGCGTAGATATGATTCAATAAATTAAAAGTTCATTTTATTCAATGATTCAAATATGCACACTGTAATCTATTGAAATGTTGAGGACTCAAAATTTTCCTTTAATAAATATGCAGAAATCTTCCGCATGCATTCTCGTTTTGTTAATATTGAATATTCATTAGAAATAATAGACTTAATTAGTTATGGAGATGTTAGCTAAAATTTTCCTTGATCATGTGTTGTTATAGCTAGATCTGGCAATCAGATTGGTCCGGATGGATTTGGCAATAACTTCAAGGTATTTTTTTCCGAATTTGAATTTTTCGAATCGTCATTTTTAAGTCATATCACTTTCTTTCTGGCTGATTTGTATTGAGTTTCTAGTAAATCGAGCCGAACTGCAAGTAACAGTATTTTTATTCGATTTTTTGTTTAATCTTTTCAGTTTTGAAATTGAAATTCAATAATATCGGTTCTGTTTTCGGTCTTCAAAAATCATTAAAATCGAACTAACAGTAAAACTACGTTGTTTTGTACCCATTTATATATTTATTTATATAAAATCTCTTAACCCTATTACTGTATTTTTTTGTGGAATCCAAGAAGGAAACGAGCTATTTCAACACCCTTCAGAGATCAATTTGCTGAGGGTAACACACTGGGTTATAACTAACTTAATTGTGTCTGAATTTCTTGAGCATAATATGATGTGTATAATTTGGTTGAAAAGATGAATTGATCAATTTATATTGTTTCTATTGTTTTGGCATGTTAAATCCTTTTCATAAGTCGATTTTAATTTGATTTCATTTAAATGGGCTAAGAAATATGTCAAGAAAGGTATAAAATGAAGGGTTGAGTGCTTAAAAATGGATTTTTTCCAGTTCTTCTAATTTCTGTGGACGAAAGACAGGAAGAAGACCCGACCGACGACTGTCCCTCAATCGAGGGACGGGACGTCGTGGAATCTCCTTCCTCCATTCCGTCGCCTTTCTGACGGCCGTCCCTCATCTCTCATAGGCCGTCCTCGTCTGATTTCTTTCTTTTAGTTTCTTTTCTTATTCTTTTTTAATGCCATGTTTTGCATGATCAACTTTATGTTTTCTTTTGCGCAATTAATGCTATTTTGTTATCTTGACATTTGTTTATTTTCAGTATTAATATTAATATTTTATTTTTAATGTTTTGTTTAACATTGGTAACATATTACTTTCTTTTGCTTAATTTTATGAGTTTATCTTTTAAATGAGCATTGATGGTAAACAGAGGTTCGAGTGACTTGGAGACATTATCTTGGTTCATTCCTCTTAACCTTTCTTTTTTATCATTTAACTTTCATTGTTCTTGGTCTCTTAATTTTTATTTTTTAGGTTTAATTATAATGCAAGTTTTTTTTACATGCGCTTAAAAAGAAAAGCACAAAAAATATTTTATTAACGAATTGGAAAGTTTTCTTTAATAAAATAGGACCAATGTCCTAGTTTTCCTCCAACAATATCACTTAAAAGTTATTAATTTTGTAAGTATGTATGCGGGAACAAATGTTCCCACCTCAAATAAATACCCCGTTTTATACATGATTTCTTTTCGCTCTATTTATTGGGATTGTATTTCGCCCCTTTTCCATTGTAAGTTTATTTATTTATGACTTTGTTTATCTCTTTTCTTAAATGCTTGGATGCGCTTTAAATTTAATTGCATGAACCGTTTGAGGAAAGAAATGAAAATTTTAATATAAAAACTTATTTATGACTCTGACCAAGGTATAAATAAGAGTAATGTCCCAAACTCTGTCTAGTCTTAGGTTTCATGAGGTTAGATAATCTTTTCAATGTTTTATTGGAAGGCAATTCCAAAATACTTTCTTATTGTTCAAAATAGATATATACGCATGAGCTTAGGCTCAACGAGGCAATATGAACTTTCCCAATATTTTATTGGGTGGCGACTACAAAACAGCTTTTGTTGCCCAAAATAGATGCACTCGTGGTTTGATCGATTTTCACGAATTTTTAATGAACCTCCCTCGAACCCTAAACGTAGGCCTCTGGTGATCCACGGGGTTCGATGCACATCACAACAGACTTCTCACAATCACCGTTTTAAGTCATGATCTCATAAAATATCTTTCGTGTTCACTATTATGTTTCTATTTATAGAAACCATAATAGACATGTCTGTGAACCGCGAATCCTTATGAATGTGATCAAAAGGCTATCTCTCCCTCCTACTGTATGCCATCCATCATGATTCAACTCGCTTTTCTAGCTAGATTCGCCATGCCTAAATTTTCTTGGACCTCTTAGAGACTAACTAAGCTAGCCACATTGAACCATACTTCAAAGATAAGTTAAGGTTCTGAGTGTCGAAATTTAAATAAGGTCCTCTAATAGGAAAAGTTGAGATCAATAATATTAAATTCTCATCTTTTTGGTTACTCAAGCATACACGATATAAAACATATGTTATGGTATTTTTCCCTTCCCTTAAAAGAGTGCATGTCTCACATTTAAAAAAAAATTATATATAACACCATACAGAAGCGTGAGGTTGTGATACACCGAAACACCTAACTTTAGTCCACTTACTTAAGGACTATTTTTCGCTTTTTAGATAAAATATGGTAGTTACATTTAACTTACCATCGGATTCCATACTATCCTTATTTGGATCTTATTCCAAAATATACAACATTATCACTACAAGAAATTACACCTTTTATGACGCAAAAAATTGTCATGAAAAATTTATTTTTCATCGCTGAAAAGATAAGGTGACAAATTTTTATTGTCACAGAGAACGTAACGGTAGACGCGTAACATAAAAGTTTACGTGACAATTTAGTTATTTGTCATCGTAAGTATATTTTTTGTGACGAAAATAATTATCGTCATCTTTGTTTCTTACTTTTCATAACAAAAATTATGTCACATATAAAATTATATTTCGTCACATTATATTGTTTATCGTCACAAAAAATTGACATTTTTTATGACAAATTTAAAATTCGTCACGAAATTTAACATTTTTAATGACGAAACTCTGCTTCTAGTTAAAACCATTAAGTATTGGTTACGTAATTATCGTTAGAAATAAATATAATTTTCGTCATAAAATATTTAATGTCGTTATTAAATATAATACTTTAAGTGACGAAAAATGATTTCGTCATTAAATTAATGTATATTAATGATGAATATAAATTGTCATATTATTTTACAAATTAGTGACATAAATACAAACAAAATTAATTGTCACAAAAAATAATTTTAGTGACAATTTTTTATTGTCATTAAATTATATTTTTTTATTACAACATTAATATCGTAATTGTAAATATTATATCGTCATTTATGAACTAAAAAGTCGACAAATTATGACAAATATACTTGTCATATATGCGTTGTATTAAAAATGACATATTTTAAATTTAATGTTATACAATCAATTAAATTTCTAAAGAAAACCTAATATAAAGTGTTTATTCAAATAAAAGGTTAATTAAATAAAAACATACTATCTAATGCAAAAAATTAAATTTGCATCCTAATCCAGAAATAAATTTTGTTGAAACTTCAAAATTTGCATCCTGTTCCTACAAAAAAAAAAAAAATCATATATTAGATAAAAAAAACTCAATCATTTAACACCATTAATCTATACACACACTACGGTTCCAACGATACTGCACGATTACTTAATTGTCTTAAACTACTCTTAAGATTGTTGCGAAATCCGGGTAATTATTTTTTTTTTATACTTTCATTATACCCATTTGCCCTATAACTATTTAGTTTTACTATTCATTCAATCAAAATACAAGTATGTCACTTAATTCTACCGAAATTTCGGCAGAATTTTCTCTATAATATTGCCTATCCCCCTGTAAACAATAAAATCTTTACACTTCAAATAATCATATATTCATTCACCCCGCTTCAATTCAAACTCCAACACAAGTTTGCCCATCCTCCAATTTAGGTCCAATCTCACACACACCATATATTATAATATACTTATATCATTTACTTTCAATACTCAATTTAATTATACAAAATACAAAGGTACAATATTAATACATCAAAACTATCAGCTATAAATAATTTAAAATATTAATATGCATTTGTTAACTTTTCAGCTAAATATATATATATATATATATATATATATATATATATATATATATATATATATATATATATATATATATATAAAATCAAGTAATCGTGTAGCTTCTATGTACTCCTTAAACCATTTCATGGTATACATCCAACTCTTATCCATTTTTTAATATAACCTAAATGAAAATAATCATTATTAAGTAATTGGAAAAATAAAATAATATAGTTAAAGTTAAATTGAGCCCACATATATCATACATAACATAAAACATATATATATATATATATATATATATATATATATATATATATATATATATATATATAACTATTTTGGGTAACATCTACATACTATTTAAGTAGTTTTCAAGACAATAATTACAACATACAAAGGAATTTTATAAATTTATAAGATAAAAAAAAGGAGAAAAACCTGATAATGAAAAGTTGACACTGGTGTAGACCTTCAAAAATATAGTTAATTCTTGTGTATCCTAAAAAAAAGAGAAAAAAATATATTATTATTATAAATATATTAATATATTATAAGTATAAATATATTAATATATTATTAATAATAATATAAATATTAATAATAATATGCTCAAAATAAATAAATTTAACTAATTTACATGACATACAAAATATATTTACTGGCCATTAACTTTAAGAGCTTCTCTATTTATTCACCAATGGCATAAGAATATCAAAACCAGTAAAGAAAAGCTTTGCCAGCCGTACCATACTATAAGCATAAAATTCACTTTTCTCTATTTTTTTTTAATAATCATGCCATTTTTAAATAAATAATTTGAAATCCTACACACTAGAAGTCCTTAATCAAAAATAAAATAAGCCTGAAAACCAGCATTCATTAACAAATTTCTGTTAGCTTAAATTTAGCAGTCATGTATGTCTTTATCTTGCACTTTAACAAGACACATGCACGATTCGTGCAATCCGATCAGGGAACTAGCGGTTTTCTGACCCGTCCGATCGAGAGAAAGGTTTTAATGGCTCGATCCGAACGGGAAACACAAAATCCGATCGGAGAAATACGATTCAAGCAAAAATAAAGGCAAAATCCGATCGGCAACCAAAAACAAATCAAACGAAACTCACGACTCAAACACACAGAAAAACAGGGGTAAACAGAGTATGTTTAATAGATTGAATAAACATGGCATCATGCGATCCAAACGTAAAAAAATATCATGCAAACATGTTTAATGAATCATAACGACAATAAACACGACGAACAAATTAATAAAATCAAGCAACAACCAAGAAAAAGTATATACAATGAGGAGAAGTAACAGGTACTGCAAAATAAAGAAAAGAAAGAAGAAAGAAAGAAAGAAAAAGAAAAGAGGAAGGTTTCCCAGTATTTACCCTCAGATATTGACATTAGATTTGCAGATGAAGAAGCTCTAGATTTCCTCTTTGGTTTGCTTTGAGAGAAAAATTCAGAATGCCTTAAAAACCAAAATCGTTTTCTGCTCTCAAAACTTTCTTCTCTCTGTGCTTTCTCTCTTTTTCGTTTTCTCTCCATCTTCCTCTCAATAATTTTCCTCCAATAAATTTTTTTTCTCTTTTGTTTCTTAACACTTTCTTTTTATATCTCAGATAGCATTACGTGATTTCTCACCCAATCCACCATCAACCCATGCCTTTCAAACTAACTCCCCTGAAAAATGGGAGAAGGGACGTGCTGGAGGGAAGAGACAGGTGAGACTTTCATCTCACATGTGAGATGGGCCTCACTAACGTGAGGCCTCATCTCACGTTAGTGAGATGGGCTTCACATTAGTGAGGCTGCCATCTCACTTAGTGAGATGGGCCTCACTACCCAGGCCCCCAGGAAACAGCCCACTAAAACCTTTTTTTTTTTAATAAAAGAGAAAAACGTATTTTTTGAGGAAACCATAACTTCTATCTGTCTTTTGCCTCAGGACCTGATGTCTACACACGGGGTTCGACGGCGTCACAACAGACTTCTCACAATCACTGTTTTAAGTCATGATCTCATCAAATATCTTTCGTGTTCACTATTATGTTTCTACTTATAAAAACCATAATAGACATGTCTGTGAACCACGAATCCTTATGAATGTGATCAAAAGGCTATCTTTCCCTTTTACTGTATGCCATCCATCATGATTCAACTTGCTTTTTTAGCTAGATTCACCATGCCTAAATTTTCTTAGACCTCTTAGAGTATAACGAAGCTAGCCAAATTAAACCATACTTCAAGGATAAGTTAAGAGTTTTGAGTGTCGAAATTTAAATAAGGTCCCACAATCGAAAAAGTTGGGATCAATAATATTAAATTCTCATCATTTTGGTCACTCAAGCACACACGATATAAAACATGTATTATGGTATTTTTTCCTTCCCTTAAAAGAGTGCATCTCTCACATTTTTTTAAAAAAAATATATATAACACCATACAGAAGCGTAAGGTTGCGATACATCGAAACATCCAACTTTAGTCCGCTTACTTAAGGACTATTTTTCGCTTTTTAGAAAAAATATGGTAGTTACATTTAACTTACCATTGGATTCCATACTATCCTTATTTGGATCTTATTCCAAAACATACAACATTATCTATGTCTTTATCTTGCACCTTAACAAGACACATTTTGCAATTTCTGCAAGATGATAATTTTATTTTGAACGGGCTCTTGAGCAATCTAATACGTTCAAAATTCACCTCATCTTAGTTTTTTCCAACTCATTGACAAAATTAAGGTAAACACTTTTGTGAGTGGGCTACTTCTCTGTCCCGACATGCTCAAACTCAAATAATTAATAGTAAATGTTCACACATAAACATTCACACTCATTTATTGCCAACTGACGCGACCTCAGCAAGTGTACTGAATCGACAAGTAATATAATGGAGTATTTTTAAGACTCCGAGTTATCGTCCCCAAGAGACTGTGTGTGCAAGTAATGAAAATCAAATGTATGCTAAAGAATTCCCAATTATTTGAATTGATTAAATTAACTACTGATTAAAAACAAAGAATTTAAATAACTAAAATAAGAAAGCAGAAATAATCAAATTAAATTGACGGCAATAATTGCAATAAACAAAATGACGAAAAAATTAACAAGATAAGAATTCAAAAATAGACAAACGTTGCTCAGGTTCACTCATCCACCCCATACCCAGATATGAATAAAATTAATCCAAGAATTAATTATGAAAGAATTCGGGATAACCCTCTTAACCCAGGCTTCCCAAACGGAATCAGCCACTCTAATTATAGGCTTCCCCAAACGGAGTCAGCCACATAATCAGCCTATGCATGGGTCTAAAATCCTAAGTTTAGTTTATTTTCCCAATACGGAGTCAAATAAACCAAAACTTAATTATCTCACTCACCATTCTAGTCTTAAATCACAAAATCCTGCACTTCTAGATTCCCAATCGGAGTCGTCCAAAAGACACAGCAAGAATGATAAAACTGAACATAGATAACCATGGTATTCAATCCATACAACTCAATAACCAACAAAGATAATGAAATAAATCATTCATCAAAACTGGAAATTAACTTGATAAAATAAATTCCATAAATCAATAATAAATACCAGTGAAATAAACCACTCAATCATATTTAAATTCAACGATGATCAGAATTCACATCATGGGTAGGGGATTCAGAGAACCCCAAACAACTAAAAAACTACTCACAACCCATCACAAAATCAAAAGGAAAGAGGAAAGAATGAACCCAGAAATTCATTGAGGTGTAGATCCCATTGAACCCTTAGTTTCTCAATCTCCTTCTTCAAATCTTCAATGGAGAAAATCTGGAAATTCTCTGAATGTAAAAACTCCTCTTGAAACTAAAACTAGGTATTTCTAATG
Source organism: Excoecaria cochinchinensis (assembly GCA_947683425.1). Lineage (NCBI taxonomy): Eukaryota > Viridiplantae > Streptophyta > Magnoliopsida > Malpighiales > Euphorbiaceae > Excoecaria > Excoecaria cochinchinensis. The sequence continues at coordinate 2,436,035 of CANTUQ010000008.1, read as the reverse complement.
TAAAAACTCTTGAATTGCAAATCCAATCTCAAGATAAAATCCGAAATCATAATTAAGAACAACTGAAAAATTATCCCAAAAATCTATCTCTAAAACCCTAACTTGAAAATAGATTCAAAACTAGCAGCCGGCACCCAAAATCAGAAACTTCTCTTTTTAAATCGCAATGGGTCACGGTGGTAACCAGATTGGTTGCCACCGTGAGGTGTTGAGGAGATAAATCTGGATTGCATGTGGGTTGGGGGTCACGGTGGTAACCAATCTGGTTACCACCGTGACATGCTCAACTTTTTGCTTCTGTCCAGGAATTTCCTATGTCACGGTGGCAACCACATTACCTTGCCACCGTGAGGTAACTTCTCACTTGATTCTGTCTTGGTGCGAACTAGGTCACGGTGGTGATAACTTTGGTTACCACCGTGACCCATAACAGGTCTGCATTCTGCCCAATGGATACACATGTCACGGTGGTGAGGACTTTGGTTACCACCGTGACCTATGTTACTCCTGCATTCTGCTTTTAATTCCTTTGTATGTCACGGTGGTGACCAAAGTCATCACCACCGTGAGGTACCTAAAAATTCTGCACACAAATTTAAACTTAATCAAAAACTAACAAAAATTACATAAAAACTCTAATTTCATTAACATTGACATAATTAATCTAAAATGAGCATATCACGACAATAAACACTACTAAACACCATAAATCATACGAAAACACTACCAAATCTAAATACTAAATTGAAGTTATCAAATACCCCACACTTAGACTTTGCTCGTCCTCGAGTAAACGAATTATCCACATTTCTGAAATTTCAAACTCTAACTCAGAATACGAAAACTTAACAACAATCATAGCACCAAGTAGAAGGGTCTTAGTTACAAATCCTCAACTCAATTTATATCAAGTAATTTCACGTGTGTGTGTGCTAGGCTCAAAACAAATTCTCTCTTTTCAAAACAAAACAACCAATGCATTCTAGCAATTTGAGCAAAGAAATTAAATATGCAAACGAATTTACATACAGGTTTCGCGCTTAAAACTCAGGAAAATCATACGCCTCTCCTTTAGCACCGGAACCACAAGGGTCATCTCCACTTAAACAACTCAAATCAAGAGCAGAATCAAAAGGACTTATTCCAGGGTTGTAATGTTAGGTTAAGGTAATGGCTAACAAGAAAAGTTAAAGAATTCAAACAAAGAATTAGCCACTCTACCTCAAGTTTCAACTACCCAAAACTGAACAAGATTGTCCAGATCCTACCTTCAATTCACCCATAATTTCCAATGTTGTCTAAACTTCCTCATACATAATATGCATCGAACTCAAAACAACAAGGTGATGAACTTCCCTTTTAATTCACTTTTAAACTCAATTCCGTAAATATGAGTATGTCTTTTTCTACTCAAAGGTACCCCACACTTGAATTTTTCTATATTCAATACATCAAAATTGACTAAAAGAAACAACAAAACTCATTAAATTTTCATTTTTTTTTCATCATTTTTTTTCTTTCTCTTTTTTTTTTTCTTTTTTTCATGATTTTTTTCATGATTTTTTTCTCTTTTTTTCTTTTTCTTTTTCTGGGATACCCAAAGTCTAGAATTTCTTAAACCCATTTTTTTTTCTAATGAGGGAAAGTTTAACACCATACTAAATAATACCCACAAAATTCAACAATTCTTCTCACACTTCCACTATTTCAACAATAGATACCCTTATTTAACTTTTAATGATATTCCAACCCAATCCTAGAGTGGCCAATTCTTAGAAACGGGTAGGCAAAGGCATTTAGGCTAAATGGTAAAATAATAGTGTAAAAAGAAAATTCCCTAGTACGCTTTTAGCATACTAAATCAGCTCAACGAGGCTAGCAATGGAAATAACATAAACAGGTAGGTCTAAAGCTATTTAAAAGTGGTTATCAAAGAAACAAATTGCCTTAATCACGTCCTAAACTTGTTTAAGTTGTTATCATGTTTCGAAGAGTGATGAGGAAGGTTCTAATTATCCTACCATTCCTTCACTCAAAAACTCTTACGCACTGGATTTTTTCAAATTTTTACAAACAAACCTATAGTGCATAAAAGATTGAAAATCACAAGATATATGATCGATTGAGATTCAATTTGCTTCTAAAACTTCCAACTACTCATTTGCTAAGATTGATATTTAAGAAATTCCATTCACAACTTAAAGTTCAAAACATTCACAACAGGAATAACTAGAGGCAAGCTAAACTAAGATAGGAAAAATTCTCACAACCACAATTAAGTATTCAAATCACCTGAACTCAATAAAATATGCAAATATAATTAAGATAAAACATCAAACATGCAAAAACATAAAGAAAATGAAATAATTATTTACATATTAAGCTGTTGGAGTTAGTCGTCCTACCCCCCACTTAATACCTTGCTGTCCCCAGCAAGTTAAAAATAATTACAAAACACAGTTAATAAGAAAATCCAAATAAAAATAAACAAAAAGATAATAGGTCTCCCTGGTCATATCTCTGGAGGTGATGGTGGCGGTGGGAAATGAGCATAAGCCCGTGCAGACCAGGCGAAAAATCCTTGGATCAGCTGGTCCATCTGGGATTGCATGTCTGCCTGAGACGCTGAGATGGTGCCCACAGATGTGGCAAGGGTATCCACTGACGCAGTGATGATGTCCATGAGAGCCATCAGAGCGTCGTACTGCTGTGATGATAATTGCGCAGGCTCTAGTGCTGGAGGTGCCTCCGGATCGTCCTCGTGCTCATAGGGCAAGCCTCCTAGACCCCGCTGGACTCTCTGAAGATACTCGGCGCGGGTAGTCAATCTGTATCCATGTCCAGTCGTCGCGTCGTCCACTACGACTTTCATGTTCTTCAATAGCTTCTTATCAATAGTCGCAGTGGAGGATTGTGGCTTGGGTCTCCTCAAGGGGTGATGCACAGCCTTAGCAATTACTGTGACCAACCCACCCAAAGCAATCTTCTTCACCTTCTTGGGGTGCCATTGCATCTCTTCCAACTTATGCCACATATGGGGTGCCCCATTAATTTGCATACCCCGCGCCATACAAGCGAGAAATAATGCTTCCGGTAAATTAACCTGCCCTGGTGAGTCCACATGACTCAGGAAAGATAGTGAGAAAAATCGATGGAGGATCCGCATGGCAAGAGTATCAAGATGGTGGGCCTTTATCCGGCCCAATACATATTGCGTGGCTGTCACAGAATCTCGAATGATTGCCCAGGCGGTATCCTTGTCATAATCCGCAAAACAGTCAGGAGTGAGGGCAGAAAAACCTAGCATTTCAGAAAAGTCGACAAAAGACCGCTCATACTTTGTACCCTCCAAAAAAAAAAGTTACTCTTCCCAGATCTTGAGAGAGGTCGCGGCTAATCCTACATTGCACAGTGGACACGAAATCTCTTGTCAACCCCGGATAGACTTTCTCGTTAATCGCAAACAGCCGCTCTTAGCCGCTGTACGTCATTTTTTATTCCCAGCTTTTCCAACAGATCAAAATCCAAATAGCTCGTTGGAATGTACGAGCATTTGGTAAACAGAGCGTATGCAGGTTTCTGATTTATCAGAACCCAGGAAGGCACATGGGAAATATCGATAGTCGGCTGACTGGATGTTTGTCCTGATGAACTAGAGGCAAGAGCCGAACTTTTGCGCTTAGGAGCCACTGCACAACATGGAAAAACTAAATTCAATAGCATGCGATGGGCATTAACAGCAATGGATTTAAAATAAAGCATAATGTTAAGCTCCTGCTAAGTTGTTAAATAATCTCTCAATTCCAAAATGAATAACATAACAGATGCCAGAATGTAAGAGGAATGCAAATGACATAAGCACAATGCGGCATAGGTGATGAGCAGATGCTTTATGAAACCCAGAATCACTAAGTAGCAAAATGCAATAAAAGGTTAATAGAATTTGAGCTACTGTCAAAAGGCAAAATGGATAAATGAGAACAACAAACTCATTTTAACGTTATTGCGAAAGAATCTTGGCATTTCATATTGGCAGGAATTGGAAAAAACAGGAAAATCATTCATTCAGACATTTAATCAAACACCTGGTATGCAGATAGTTATCTGACCAAATTAAAGCTCAAAGATCATACTAACAACCCATAATTTCAAAAACCAGGCATTACAATACAGAGTAAGCAATTAAAACCCAGCAATTTCCATTATGAACCAAGAATTTGAAGAAAAATTGCAATTTAAATCATACACATACCCACTTGCCCTAACATCCCAACTCAACTTGTTCATGGATTCAACATCAGAGATTGAAATTGAGGATGAAGATAAGAATTGATAATACCCCCAATATAAATTCAGAGCATAAACAGAAGTAAATCCTCAGTGGGGAGAAATAAAGAGACTTCTAACATACCGCTATTGTAAAAACAAGAACAGGGAAAAAAACAACACGAAAAGAAAATAAATGCAAAAATAGAAAGAAAAAGAAAGAGTCGAATTACTTACTTGTTGTAGGTTGGTAGAAATCGAAGCCTAAAAGAAAGATTGGAAGGTCGAAATAGCAGATGAAGTGAAATATTGAAATTTTTGAGAGTGCGATGTGCGGGTGAGTGAGAAACAAAACATGAAAAACTAGAATTTTAAAACAAATGTGCGCGTGGGTCACGGTGGTAACCAAATAGGTTGCCACCGTGAGGTACCTAAAACTTGTAATCCAGAATTGAAATGCCCCTTGGTCACGGTGATAACCAATTTCTTTGTCACCGTGACATACAAAAAATGCAAAACAGAATGGAAGTGTCAACATGTCACGGTGGTAACCGGATTTCATTGCCACCGTGACATGTGCAAACTCAAAACAGAATGGGACTTACCTTTTGGTCACGGTGGTAACCAAATACCATTACCACCATGACATACGAAAAAATTCCAATCCAGAATGGCTTCCTCATTTGGTCACGGTGGTAATAAGATTCCATTGCCACCGTGACATAAGTACATCCCAATTCCAGAATGCATTCTCATTTGGTCACGGTGGTGACCAATATCCATTACCACCGTGACCACCTGCAAACATGCAAACACATTTCATTAACCACTCAACTTCAGCTATTAAAACCTTGAACAATCTCCCTTTAACAACATAATTTTCTTATGACGACAAGCCAGTCAGTCTCAACAAAAATAAATAGGATTAACTACCGAAATAGAAGAACTATAAATACAAAATAACACAAAAGGAGAAAAAGTTCTGCATTTAACAAGTCCGCAGCTGGACTTTTAAAACCGTTAAGGATCCGCAAGGTGGACGATCGCCAAAGCCTCATCATATTTTGATTCAAAATAAGGCTTCACACGGTGTCCATTGACCTTGAACTCATTTTTAGCATTGGGGTGCTTCAATGTGATTACTCCAAACTAATCAGCTTTCACAACCTCATATGGCCCCTTCCACCGAGATTTTAACTTTCTAGGAAACAAACGCAACCTGCTATCATATAAAAGTACTTTCATACTTGGAGTGAATTCTTTTGGGACCAATCTCTTGTCATGCCATTTCTTTGTGTTTGCCTTATACTTCTCTGCTAGTTGGTACGACCAGTAGCGTATCTCTTCCAATTCGTTCATCTGGAGAAGTCTCTTCTCACCTGCACTCTTAATATCAAAATTTAAAAACTTGGTTGCCCAATAAGCCTTGTGTTCTAATTCGACAGGGAGATGACAAGATTTGCCAAAAACAAGCCTAAATGGGGATAATCCTATAGATGTTTTGAAAGCAGTTCGGTAGGCCCACAAAGCTTCATCCAACCTTAAACACCAATCCTTTCTAGATGAATTCACAGTCTTTTCTAGGATGGCCTTAAGTTCCCGATTGGACACTTCAACCTGCCCATTAGCTTGAGCATGATAAGGGGTGGTTACCTTATGCCTAACTCCAAATTTTTGCAATAAAGCCTTAAATTGATGGTTAACAAAATGTTTACCACCATCACTAATAATTGCTCTAGGGGCTCCAAATCGGGTGAATATATTCTTTCTCAAAAATTCCAGAATAACCTTAGCATCACAAGTTCTAGTGGCTATTGCTTCTACCCATTTACTCACATAGTCCATTGCTACCAAAATATACTCATACCCATAAGAAACCGAAAAAGGTCCTATAAAGTCTATCTCCCATAAATCAAACAATTCTACCTCTAGCAAATTGGTTAAAGGCATCTCATCTCTCTTAGAAATGTTACCTACTCTCTGACACCTATCACAGGTTTTCACAAAAACTTGCACATCTTTAAACATAGTAGGCTAATAAAAATCAGAGGATAAAATTTTCGATACCGTTCGATTTGGTGCATGGTGCCCACCAGCTTCCCCACTATGACATGCCTTGACGATTGCTCCCTTCTCTTCATCCGAGATACATCTCCTCAGCACTTGATCAGCACACAGACGGAACAAATAGGGGTCATCCCAAATGTAGTATTTGGCATCAGCTTTCAGTTTCTTCTTTTGCTGCCAAGTAAAATCTTTAGGCATAAAACCTCCTGCAAGAAAATTTTCTATGTTAGCAAACCAAGGAACAGAAGTGTCACAAGCAAATAAAGCACAAATGTGTTCATCAGGAAATAAATCTAAAATTTCCCCCTTTTCAATGTGGTTATTTTCCATTCTTGACAAATGGTCTGCCACGAAGTTTTCAGCGCCCTTCTTGTCCTTAATTTCTAAATCAAACTAACACCCAACGAATCAGCCTTGGTTTGGATTCCTTCTTGGCAAATAAATGCCTCAAGGTTGCATGGTCCGACCACACCACAACTTTTGCACCCAGCAAATATGGCCTGAACTTCTCAAATGCATACACAATTGCAAGAAGTTCTTTCTCTGTGGTGGTGTAATTAACCTGTGCTCCTGTCAAAGTGTGACTAGCATAATAAATTGCACAGAATATCTTATCACGACGCTGTCCCAGTACCGCTCCCACTGCATAGTCACTAGCATCACACATTAGTTCAAACGGCATAGTCCAATCCGGAGATATAATCACCGAAGCTGAAATAAGACGTTGCTTTAACGTTTCAAAAGCTAGCAAACATTCATTATCAAAATTAAAAATAGCATCCTTCATGAGTAAATTAGACAGGGGTTTAGCAACTTTTGAAAAATCTTTAATAAAACGCCGGTAAAACCCTGCATGTCCTAAAAAACTCCTTATGCCCTTAACACTCGTCGGAGGCGGTAACTTCTCTATTACTTCAACTTTTGCCTTATCCACTTCTATCCCTCTCTCTGAAATTTTATGCCCTAACACAATGCCCTCTCTCACCATAAAATGGCATTTTTCCCAATTTAAAACTAGGTTAGTCTTTTCACACCTCCCTAGCACTAAATCAAGATTCTTTAGACAGCTCATAAAATCAGCTCCATATATAGTGAAATCATCCATGAATACCTCCATAATTTTCTCTATAAAATCATGGAAAATAGCCATCATACACCGCTGAAACGTAGCCGGTGCATTACATAACCCAAAGGGCATTCTTCTATAAGCAAATGTGACATATGGGCAGGTAAAGGTCGTTTTCTCTTGATCCTCAGGGGCTATAGGAATCTGCAAATATCCCGAATACCCATCTAAAAAACAGTAGAACCTATTACCTGCTAACCTCTCTAGCATTTGATCAATAAATGGCAAAGGGAAATGGTCTTTCCTAGTGGCAATATTCAACCTTCTATAATCAATACAGACTCTCCAACCCGTAACTGTATGAGTTGGAATCAGTTCATTCAGTTCATTCTTTACCACTGTCATCCCCCCTTTTTTAGGCACACACTGCACTGGGCTAACCCATTTACTATCAGAAATAGGGTAGATTATACCTGCATCGAGGAGTTTAAGTACCTCTTTCTTTACTACCTCTTGCATGGCCGGGTTGAGTCTTCTCTGAGGCTGAGCTACCGGCTTGCATTCCTCCTCCATTGGGATCACGTGTGTGCAGTAGCTTGGGTCTATCCCCTTCAAATCTGAGGTTTCCCATCCGATGGCTCCCTTGTGCTTCTTCAGCACCTCTAGCAGCAGCTGTTCTTTATCACCTGACAACAAAGAAGATATGATTACTGGTTTCTGTTCTTTCTCTAAAAACACATATTTTAAATGAGAGGGGAGAGGTTTAAGTTCAGAATCTAAATCCCCCTTTTTAGGGTTAGACTCTTCATTTTGTGACTCATTCTTTTCATCTTCTATCTCCACATTTTCTATTTCTTCTCCCCTCTTCTCTTCTTCCACTTTTTCTCCTTCCACTGAATGTAGCAAACTCAAATTTTCTGAATTAGCTCCAACTGCATTTTCCTGCACTTCTTCCACACATTCGTCTATTACATCAACAAAATAAACAGACTCCTCCATATCCCCAGATGGATACTTTTGAGCCTTGTTCATATCGACTACCAACTCTTCATTATTGAACCTCAGGGTGACCGTTTGACCATGAACATCGATCAATGCCTTCGCTGTGTTTAAAAACGGCCTCCCACTATCAGTGGCACCTTCCTATCCTCTTCCATTTCCATCACCACAAAGTCCACTGGGAAGATGAATTTCCCCACCTTCACTAATAGATCTTCTATCACTCCTTTGGGCCGCCTCACTGATCTATCTGCCAGTTGGAGTCTCATTCCTGTCTCCCTTAGGTCCCCAAGATTAAGCTTCCTGCATATAGAATAAGGCATCAAATTTATGCTGGCACCCAAATCACATAAAGCATTACCATAAAAATCTTCACTAATAGCACAGGGTAAAGTAAAGCTACCTGGATCTTCCAATTTTTTGGGGATCTTATTCATAATTATAGCACTGCAATTTTCTATAAGCTGTACAGTTCCATGCCCTTCTAATTTCTTTTTATTAGGACATAATTCTTTCATAAATTTAGCATAGTTAGGCATATGAGCTAAAGCTTCAGCAAATGGTAAATTGATGTGCAGTTTCTTAAACATCTCTAGAAACCTAGCCTTTTGCTCATTTTTCTTTTCCTGTTTAGCAACTGCAGGAAATGACAGTCTATTTATATCAAGATCCTCTACCCTCGGATTCACTAAACTTTTACCCTTATCACTTTTAGGAGCATCTTCATTAACTTCTACTCTAGAGTTAGAATTACTTACCGTCCGTGTCGGCTCCTCCTTTTCTGATGATGAAGAATTTTTACCTTGGCTTTCTCTCGGTACCATTTCCTTACCACTTCTCAGTGTGATGACTTTAGCTTCCTTTTTTGGATTCCGGTCCACATTCGAAGGAAATGTTCCCGATTGTCTTTGAGACATGGAATTTGCTAGCTGTCCCACTTGAGTTTCTAAATTCCTCATGGAAGCATCTTGGTTCCGGTTCCACTGCTCTTGAGATTTCCACCTTGACTCTTGATTAGCCATAAACTGCTGCTGGCTATTTACAAACTATTATTGACTGTTTATGAAAGTAGCCAACATGTCTTCCAGATTTGTCTTCTTTTCTTGCACAAGTGGCCTCGATTGGTATCCCGGTGGGTGGTATTGCTGCCCTTGGTTGATATGGTTGTTGATACGATTGTTGATACGGCTGCCCTTGGTTCTGATGAGTGTTTTAGTTGAAGGGAGGTCTAACTTGTGGTTGAGAGGATGAAGCATTTGGATTTCCATCCTTCCATGAGAAGTTTGGATGATTTCTCCATCCCGGATTATATGTGTTGCTGTAGGGGTCATTCCTTCTGTAATCCCCTATGGCATTTATATCTCCCATTGCCCCACTCTCTTGACCAGCTTGCCCACTTTCATACCATCCACTCTCTTGAGCCACAGAGGCTACATTCTGCACCTTCAGACTACTCATCTCCTTCCTCATGGACTCAATCTATGCCTTCAGCATCGACACCTCATCCACAGCATGTATCCCTTGTCTTTTCGGAACTGACCTAGGATTAGACCATTGAGCATCATTCGCCGCCATTTCATCTAGTAGATGAAAAGCTTCCTCTGGTAGTCTATTCATGAATTACCCTCCTGATGAAGCATCCAATAAAGATCTTGTCTGTGGTGTAACCCCAGAATAAAATGTTGTCATCAGGTGGTATATGGCTATCTCATGGTGTGGACAGCTTCTCAACAGCCTTCTAAACCTTTCCCAGGCTTCATGAAACGGCTCCTCACTCATTTGACTAAAACCCAATATATTGTTACGGATGTGCGCAGTCTTTGTCGGAGGGAAGAATCTCATCAAAAATCTCTCCTGTAACTGGTCCCATGATCTAATCGACTGTCTAGGTAGCATTTGCAACCATTCACGTGCTTTTCCAATCAATGTGAAAGGGAATAACTTTAATCTTACCGAGTCAGATGATACTCCAGGAATCTGAACCGTATCACTGACCTCTAAGAATATGTCTAAGTGCTATACGGGATCTTCCACTTCTGAACCCGAAAACTGATTCCTCTGTACCATATTGATGGTGGCTGGTTTAAGCTCAAACTGCACTCCCCTTGGCAGCATAATCGTCCGATTATCCTCATTCCATCTTGGTACTGCATAATCCCTTATTGTCCTCTGCCTCGGGACCTCTTCTCTATAATTCCCTTGATTCCCATCTTGTGCCCTCGGCACTTGTTCGTTCTCGGGAGGAACTTCACCAATAGGAAGAGGATTGTCTTCCATGTTATAATTTCTATTGGCTCTCCTTCGTTGATGCAAAGTCCTCTCAATTTCAGGATCGTAGGGTGCGATTTATTCCTATCTCAATCTGCTCATGCACCACAACAACTACCTGAAAAGAATAAATAAAAATAAAAATAAAATAAAATAAGATAAAAAAAAACTGAAAAACACACACAAATAATAATCAAAACTTAAAACAACGCCAATCCCCGGCAACGGCGCCAAAAACTTGACGCGACCTCAGTAAGTGTACTGAATCGACAAGTAATAATATGGAGTATTTTTAAGACTCCGAGTTATCGTACCTAAGAGACTGTGTGTGCAAGTAATGAAAATCAAATGTGTGCTAAAGAATTCCCAATTATTTGAATTGATTAAATTAACTACTGATTAAAAACAAAGAATTTAAATAACTAAAATAAGAAAGCAGAAATAATCAAATTAAATTGGCGGCAATAATTGCAATAAACAAAATGACGAAAAAATTAACAAGATAAGAATTCAAAAATAGACAAACGTTGCTCAGGTTCACTCATCCACCCCATACCCAGATATGAATAAAATTAATCCAAGAATTAATTATGAAAGAATTCGGGATAACCCTCTTAACCCAGGCTTCCCAAACGGAGTCAGCCACTCTAATTATAGGCTTCCCCAAACGGAGTCAGCCACATAATCAGCCTATGCACGGGTCTAAAATCCTAAGTTTAGTTTATTTTCCCAATACGGAGTCAAATAAACCAAAACTTAATTATCTCACTCACTATTCTAGTCTTAAATCACAAAATCCTGCACTTCTAGATTCCCAATCGGAGTCGTCCAAAAGACACAGCAAGAATGATAAAAATGAACATAGATAACCATGGTATTCAATCCATACAACTCAATAACCAACAAAGATAATGAAATAAATCATTCATTAAAACTGGAAATTAACTTGATAAAATAAATTCCATAAATCAATAATAAATACCAGTGAAATAAACCACTCAATCATATTTAAATTCAACGATGTTCAGAATTCACATCATGGGTAGGGGATTCAGAGATCCCCAAACAACTAAAAAACTACTCACAACCCATCACAAAATCAAAAGGAAAGAGGAAAGAATGAACCTAGAAATTCATTGAGATGTAGATCCCGTTGAACCCCTAGTTTCTCAATCTCCTTCTTCAAATCTTCAATGGAGAAAATCTGGAAATTCTCTGAATGTAAAAACTCCTCTTGAAACTAAAACTAGGTATTTCTAATGTAAAAACTCTTGAATTGCAAATCCAATCTCAAGATAAAATCCGAAATCTTAATTAAGAACAACTGAAAAATTATCCCAAAAATCTATCTCTAAAACCCTAACTTGAAAATAGATTCAAAACTAGCAGCCGCCACCCAAAATCAGAAACTTCTCTTTTTAAATCGCGATGGGTCACGGTGGTAACCAAATTGGTTGCCACCGTGAGGTGTTGAGGAGATAAATCTGGATTGCGTGTGGGTTGGGGGTCACGGTGGTAACCAATCTGGTTACCACCGTGACATGCTCAACTTTTTGCTTCTGTTCAGGAATTTCCTATGTCACGGTGGCAACCACATTACCTTGCCACCGTGAGGTAACTTCTCACTTGATTCTGTCTTGGTGCGAACTAGGTCACGGTGGTGATAACATTGGTTACCACCGTGACCCATAACAGGTCTGCATTCTGCTTTTAATTCCTTTGTATGTCACGGTGGTGACCAAAGTCATCACCACCGTGAGGTACCTAAAAATTTTGCACACAAATTTAAACTTAATCAAAACCTAACAAAAATTACATAAAAACTCTAATTTCATTAACATTGACATAATTAATCTAAAATGAGCATATCACGACAATAAACACTACTAAACACCACAAATCATACGAAAACACTACCAAATCTAAATACTAAATTGAAGTTATCACCAACAATGAACTTGATTATTATTCATAAATAATAAAGTTAAGGGATTACAAAAGTAAAACAGTATACATCAAAATCTATGCAAACTCTGAGATCTAATGTGCCTCTCAAATACATCTCTCATTACAGGTTTAGTCAACGGATCTGCAATCATTTCATGTGTAGAAATGTACTGTAAGTTTACATCTCCTCGTGCAATAACATCTCTCATATATTGATACTTAATGTTAATATGCTTAGTTTTACTATGAAATTTTGGATCTTTTGTGTAAGTTATCGACAACTAACTATCGTTATAGACGGATATTAGTTCTTCTGAGGTAGTTATTCTTAAATTGTCTATAAACCATTTTAGCCAAACTACTTCTTATATTGCAGCTGTGGAAGCAACAAATTCAGCTTCCATTATCGAAAGGGTAGTACAAGTTTGTTTCTTATTACTCTATAAGATGGCACCCTTGCTTAGGGGTGAGCAACGGTGAACTGAACAGATAAAATCAAAAACTAAAAATTTATGATTTGAGCAAACCGAACTAAACTAAAGTTATATGATAATCGATCTCAAACAAAACCTAAATATTCAGTCGGTTCAGTTAACTATATAATTGAAATTTCAAAATTATAATTAAAAAAATTGTGTGCAAAATTTGTACAAAATTACAAATCATAAAACTAAAATAAAAACATCCAAGTTGAAAAAAATACAAGTCTAATTTAAAAATACAATTCCAAAATACATATTACAACTCATGAAAATAAAAATACCATTTCAATTTTTAAATATAAAATAAATAAACTAATAATTTTAGTTTATGATAATTTTAGTTTCATAGTACAACTCATGAAAATAATTTTAGTTATATGATAATCGAAGTCAAACAAAACCGAAATATTCAGTCGATTCAGTTAACCATATAATTGAAATTTCAAAATTATAATTAAAAAAATTGTGCATAAAAATTGTACAAAATTACAAATCATAAAAATATAATAAAAACATTTAAGTTGAAGAAAATACAAGTCTAAATTAAAGATACAATTCCAAAATACATAGTACAACTCATGAAAATAAAAATACCATTTCAATTTTTAAATATAAAATAAATAAACTAATAATTTTAGGGGTAAATCGGTCGGTTCAATTTTTTTCGATTTTTTCCTTTCAAAACCGAACCAAACTAATCGAACTTGCTGGAATTTTAAAATTGAAATCGAACCAAAAAATAAATAAAACCGAACCAAATTAAAAATTCAATCAGTTTGGTTCATTTTTCAGTTTTAACCAAAGTTTGCTCACCCCTACCCTTGCCAAGCAAGAATATAAAACATGAAGTGGATTTCTTCTCATTCACATCTGTTAAGTGCCTAATGTTGCATATTTTAACATGTTTTTCATCACTTTATTGCACTTAATATTGGCTTAAATTAGTACTCTTTACTTGTTTTGTGATTTTGGTCATTATAGGGTTAAAGTGGTAGAAAGAAAACAAATTGAAACTAAATGGGGTGAATTTAGAACAGCCATGAAAGTTCAAGAAATTTAGAAGCAAAGAGTTGATTATTGCCTTAGGCTTGCCCAAGACTAAGGGGCAAGGGTAAGGAGCTGCCTTGCCCAAAGCTAACAGTCAAGGCGCGTCAACAGAGTGCAGTTTTTATATTTTTAATCCGAAGTTGCCCTAGCCGCCAGCTTTTCTCAGTCAGATTTTTAGGGATAATTATGCTGTAATTAAGGGGATATTAGGCAGTATTTTTAGTAGGATAATATTTCATTTTATATTTGTAATTTATTTTCAAAGTTTATATAGGATTTGATGACTTTCCTAACTTATCTAAATTTTATTCCTTTATAGCTAGGGAAAAATGTGAATAGTGACATCTCCTCTATTTCTGCTTCATCTAGGTTTTTCTCAAGGCTATAACAGGGAGTTTATTTTCTCAATTTAATTTAATTTTGTTTTTATTTCAATTATGTGTGGCTAAATACTCTTATTCTAGTTAAGGATTAATTCAAAGCCAAGTTTTATTCACCGTGAGATTGTTGCAATTATTTATTGTTCTTAATTTCATATAATGTTCATGTTATTTACTGATGTTTAGAGAAACCATATCTCGATTGTTATTTGTTTTATGTTCAATGAGGCCCCGTTGTTCATTTAATTAAATAACATATTGCTAGTTAAATTTGCTAAATCCGTAATTGTTTAGTAGAGTTAACAACAAGTGGCAATCATTGTAGCTTCCTCACAAGGGCTATTACTCTGAGTAGATGCATGATTGGGTCTAAATCAATCTCGCGTGAGGTCGATTGGCTTAGGTCAGGTCTTTATATTTCTTTAATGCTGTCAATAAATTAAATCCTTGCGCGTGTTTAGGGTTATTTATTGGTTAGGAATTAATTATAGTCTTACTTGATTAATTCAATAATACGGAAAGATTAGGTCGGAAGCGCGAAGCCGACGGCTATAACTGGCCCATTATTTGGTTTTTAGAATTATTCTGTTGTCAATGATCGGTTGAATTAATCCTGTGCTGCGAATGTCTTTAACTGGAATTTATTGCATATTGAATTTTCTTTTCATCAATTTATTATTCGTTTATTTATTTCTTCAAATTCAGTAATTGTTAGCTTTTGTTTTATGGAAATCCCCCTTTTATATTTTTATTGTTAAAAATCTGGTTGTTCAAAATTATTTCAGTGCTAGTCTCTGTGGATTCGACCCTTTCTTAGCCTATTTACAATTAATTTGATAGGTTAATTTAGGTATTTATTTTTGGTGGCTTCAACACCCATCAAATTTTGGCGCCGTTGCCGGGGACTAGTCTAACTTGATTTAATTTGTTAATGACCAGGTCTGAAATTTTGGGAGAAATTTTGTTCGATTTAGAAATTGAAAAAACAGCTCGGAGACTCAGGAAAGAGACAAGGTTATGTAAGGAACTTGCTGGAACTTCTTCCCAACAGCAGCAAGAAGAAGAGGAAACTGATTTTATTGAAGTTCCAGCCGAAATAGAAGAGGAAAGAATGGCGGAACAGGCTTTGAGAGAATTAAATACACCTCTTTTGAACTAGCAGCCCCTGTGCATAACTTATCCAGCCTTGGACACCGCTTTTGAACTAAAATCGGGGTTGATTCACTTATTACCCACTTTTCGTGGCTTAGAGAATGAAGATTCTCACAAGCATTTGAAAGAATTTCATGTGGTTTGTTCTGGTATGAGACCACAAGGAGTTACTGAAGAACAAGTGAAGTTAAGGGCCTTTCCATTCTCATTAGCTGATTCAGTAAAGGAGTGGTTATTGAATTTACCGTCAGGAATAATCACAATGTGGACTGATATGTTGAGAATGTTCCTGGATAAGTTTTTTCTAGCCTCCAGAGCTGCTGTAATTCGGAGGGAAATAAGTGGAATAAGGCAAAAGGATGTGGAGTCACTTCATGACTATTGGGAAAGATTCAAGAAATTATGTGCAAGCTGCCTCCAATTGGGAAAGATTCAAGAAATTATGTGCAAGCTGCCTCCAACATGGAATTACTGATCAGTCCCTTATTCAATATTTCTATGAAGGTATGTTAAGCATGGAAAGGAGGATGATAGATGCAGCAAGTGGGGGAAGCCTCAACAATAAAACCCCAATACAAGCACGTGAGTTAATACAAAATATGGCAGCCACTTCTCAACAGTTTGGAAGATATCAAGACCCCCCAAGAAGAGTACATAAGGTAAGTTCTTCTTCCATTGAAGATAAACTGAATGCTCTAACTGTTCTTATGCAAAATATGGCTTCAGGAACATCTTCACAAGCAAGGGTGTGTGGGATATGTACATACGCTGCTGTAAGAAGACTCACAAGAGAAAGTAAATGCGATGGGAGGATATTCTGGACAGCCCTACAGGAAGTATGATCCGTATTCCAGCACATATAATCCAGGGTGGAGAGATCATCCCAATTTCAGCTATGGAGCTAGGCAACAAAATCCACAGCAATAATTCCAACCTAGACAACCACAGCAACCTGCTCAACCAGCTCCTAAATAGGGTATGAGTCTTGAAGACATTGTTCATTCTTTAGCTAATAATATGCAGGATCTTCAGCAGCATGCAAAGAAGTCAGATTCAAGGCTTCAGAATTTGGAGATACAAATGAGCCAAATGGCACAATCCTTGAGTAGAATTGAGTCCCAAGGACGTTTGCCCTCACAAACCATAGAAAATCCGAGACAAAATGTGAGTGCAATTATTTTAAGGAGTGAAAAAGAGCTAAAACAGCCCCTGCCCAAGAAAAGTGACCAGAAAATGGCAAGAAAAGCTGAAAAAGAGGTGAAAATTGAGGAAAATGAACAACCCAAAAATTCAAAACAGCCCCCAGCTATAGTCATCAGACCCCCTTTTCCTGAGAGATTGGCCAAATCTAAGAAAGAAAAGGAGGAGAAAGACATATTTGAGATATTTTGCAAGATTGAGGTAAATATCTCTTTAATTGATGCTATTAAACAAATACCTTGATATGCCAAATTTCTTAAAGAATTATGTACTGACAAGAAAAATTCAATTGGGTATGAGAAAATAATCTTGAGTGAGAATGTTTCAGCTGTACTTGAAAGAAAAATGCCAAAAAAATGCAAGGATCAAGGAATGTTTGCTATTCCCTGTCAAATAGGTAATGTTCGCATTAAGAAAGCAATGTGTGACTTAGGTACATCAATAAATGTTATGTCTCTGTCAATTTATTCGTCTTTAAATACTGGGCCTTTAGAAGAAACGGGAGTAGTAATTTAACTTGCTAATAGGTCAATTGTTTATCCTGAAGGATTATTAGAGGATGTTTTAGTGTAGGTTAATGGCTTAATTTTTCCAGCTGATTTTTATGTTATTGATATGGATGATGATGACAAATCTTTGGAGTCATTTGAGATTTTACTGGGAAGAACTTTCCTTAAAATAGCTAAGACCAAGATAGATGTGTATGCAGGTACACTTTCTATGGAATTTGATGATAAGATGGAAAAATTTAATGTTTATGATGCCACGAAAAATCCTAGTGCTATATCTTCTGTTTGTGGTGTAGATAAAATTGAGCCTTTAACTCCTCCAGTGTTTGAATTGAACAGGGATGACAAGTAACAGGTAACTTTGGGTGATAATGTAAATGTGGACAACACTGATACATTGGAAAAGAAGCCGAATTTGGAAGTAAATTTACAAAAATTAGTGCATGAATTTGAAGCCTTAAAGGAGACAAATAATTCTTCTCCTTGGGGAATTAATCAATTTTATGTTCATAATTCGAAGCAGAATCCTGGTTATGTGTCCAATATTTTTGAAGTAGATGTTACTGCACATTCATATAATGAATCATTTGAATTGGGTGATAATTCTAACAATTTAAAATTTTCATATTTTTTTGACTCTATTTTCAAAAATCCTATCAATTTTGAGAAGAATTTGGTAGTTGATACCAATTTGCAGGGAGTGGTGAATGGAAGGACACTGAAATGGGATTTGAGACCTGTTTGAGAGGCATTGAAGGCCAGGAACGTCTAGCCAAAGACGTTAAATAGAGGCGCTTTTGGGAGGCAACCCATTTCTTAGCCTTGTTCAAGGCTAAACAGATACTATTTAAATTTAATTGCAATTTTAGTCATTTTATTTTAGCTTACTGCCTTCTTCTCCCTGTTTACCTTCTCATGGTTAACTTCATTTATTTTTCTTTATTCATAGGTATGTTGGTAACACATTGGCAATTGAGATTGGTCACGTTGGTTACTTTTTGGGCATATACAATTTACCGGTCAAGGGGATCTAATGTCATGTTCCTGAGAAATAAGCAGCTAATGGTGGTTTTAATGGAATTTTAGTTGGATCTTGACTTAATCTTTTCAATTGCAGGCTATTTTCATTTTATTCTAGATTTAATAGATTTATTGGGTTATTGTGTTTTACTTCACGGGCTTTTAATCTCAAATGGGTTTTAATTTTAACTTTTAATTCAATTGTTTTATTTTAATTCAATTGAGTTATTTCTTTTTAACCCATTTACTAATTTTTTTCTTTTAACCAAATAGATTTATTTACTCTTTTTTTTTTTCACTTTAACTATGCAGACCATCAACGACGCCGCCCACCACCGACCACGACCCGAGCACCACCCAAGATCCGTCACCGTCACACAAACTACCACCAGCGCCGATTGCGCACATCGCTGCTCTTTCACCAGCCCGACTCCTAAGCCAATGCCGCCGCCGCTTTCCATCAGCCCACCAACGCGCAACATCCACTACAAGAAAAGAGAAAAATAGCGACGGAAAAATAGCGACGGAGATTTTTCCGTCGCTAAATAGCGGCGGAAGTAACATTCCGCCGCTATTTAGCGACGGAAATAGTTTTCCGTCGCTAAATGCCGACGGATACATTTAGCCGCCGCTAATTAGCGACGGAAATTGTATTCCGTCGCTAAATATGGCGCCAACTTTTCCCTCCATATTCTGCGACAGTATTTAGTGACGGAAAATTAAAACGTCGCTAAAAATAGCGACGGTTTAAGAAAACCGTCGTAAAATTAGCGACGGTATATGATAGCCGTCGCTAAATATAGCGACGGTAATATTCACCGTCGCTAAAAGGAAAATAAAATATTTACGTTTTATTTAGCGACGGGGAAGTATATTCCGTCGCTAAAATTACCGACGGTTTATCTCTTCCGTCGGTAATATTAGCGACGGAAAAAGAGCTTTCGTCGATAAAATTAAAAATTCAGTTTGTAAAACCCGATCCCCTCCCTCTGCCCTATCTCTCCTCCCTCTCACCTCCCTCTCTCTCTCCTCCCTCTCTCTGCCCCCCTGCCCTCACGCCGCCGGCCACCGCGACCCTGCAGGCGGTCCGCCCCTCCCGTCCGATCGCCGGTCCCCTTGCTCCCCTCCTCCTCCGCTCTCCCCTTTCTTCCCTCTCTCCCCTTCCTTCCCTCTTCCCGCTCCGATCTTCCCCTTCTTTCCCTCCCTCCGCGTGACGCCGGCGTCCTCCACTCCGATCAGCCTGCTTGCCGGTCCGCCTCTCCTCCTCCGCCGCCTCCTCCTCCCTCCGCTCCTCCTCCTCCTCTCCTCCAGCATCCGGTACCGATCTGCTCCCTAATTTTTTTTTTTTTAGTTAAAAATATTATTATTATTATTATTATTATTATTATTATTAAATTCAGATAATAATAATAATATTAATAATTTGATTTTGCTTATTAATATTAATTATTATTAATATTATTATTACTAATAATATTATTATTATTATTGTTGAGTTGATTATATTATTATTATTGTTAATATGATTGTTATTATTATTAATTTATTTATGTTAGTTAAGTATTGTTGAATAAATATATATTATTTTTAATTACACCAACAATTAATTGAATTTATGTTCTAATTGTTAAAAAGTGTAAAAAAAATTAAAATTAAAATATCTTGGGGCATGCCCCAAGTAGCAAATACATTATTTTAGGGAGCAATTAATTGAATTTATGTTCTAATTGTTACATTATTTTAGCAAATACAGATACATTTTAGCTCGAAAAACAACTTAAAGAGTAAATCAGAGAGCCGGAATTAACATTCATAATAAAATATGCTAAGTAAGCTTTTGATGTATTATTTTCTGTGGCAGTTTATAGTTAAAGTGATTAACTGAAAACTATGGGAACGATACAGACCTTGGAAAAGGAAGCTTTATACAATATAGGATAAAGTAATAAACCATAGAAAAGTGTGGGTGCCACTAAGAAAATTAATTTCAGGTAGGGTTCCTAAAATTCTGAAGCCAAGAGGAAGAGGATGAATAATAATATAATTTTAATGGTAAATAATAATTAATATATTTACTATCATCATACTCTTAGCCAAACTTTACAAATTGCCGCCCCAATTGACCTCATTACCTATCAATTATTGAGCAAATTAAATAATTAATTTTTTTTTTATAATCTATTTATTTTTCTACTACTCTCTATCAACACTTTTTAAATTTATAATATCAATTAATTTAAAATTAATTGATATAAAAATTAAATTTGAAATTTTATTTGGAAAAATTCGAATTGGTCGGTCCGATTCAACCAACTAATGGTGGTTTTGTCATCTCTTTTTTGTTATATATATATATTATATATAGAACAAGAATTTGATGCCCCAAGTAGCAAATTAAGAAAGTTTGTTGAAATGCCAAAAATTTGTATGTTATCAAATTAAAGAAATTGGCAGTTATGTCTTGTTAAACAACAAAGTATAACTTTTCCTAAAATAAAATATAAAAAATAACAACAAACTATATCTACTAGTTCATCTGGATAGGAATTTTAATCATTTATACATACCTATTGATTTTATAAATTTAGAGTACATTAATATTTGCATATGGTTTACCAAAAATATTTTTAATTTTTTTACATACTAAATGTAATTAATATATATGGATCGTTAGATGAAAAATAAAAAAAAATATATATATTTTTAATTCAGTAGCCCATATTTATTAATAAATAGTACGGATTAAATACTAAATAAGGTAAATATTTGGAATGGTGATTCCATTCCATCTATGGATGGAGGTCAATTTGTGGATCAGGTAGGGTTTTAGATCAATCATAAATTGGCACTAAGCTTGAAAAAGAGAGAGAGAATTGATTTGTTTTGTATCTTTTGAGAGATGAGACATTAATTATTTATTCAAACCCTAATTATGCTCAACTATATATCATCATATCCTTCTTTAATTGGATAAGAGTTCATATCAAAGCTATCCCTTCCTCATGCATATGCATTAAGCTCCTTTTTTTTAATTAATTTTCATTTCCCTAAAAATAAAAACTGATTAATGGTATTTTCAATAATAATAATAATAATTTTCCTTTTTTGGTCGAATTGTGGATTCGGAAATATAATTAAAATCTATAAATTGATTTATACTCATTTTTATTCTGTGAACAAAACTCATTATAATTTGATATAATTAAAAAATTAATATTATTATTACTTTTATCATTATTATAATATTGGTTGTTGAGTATAATAATCTTGTAAAGTTATTTTTCTAATTAGTATTATTATCTAGGTTATTGACTGTAATATTATAATTTTTTTTGTTTTTTGTTAATAGCATAATAATCCGTATAATTATTGTTTAAATGACTCCTTGTTCATGTAACAGTTTTGGAATTAATTATGAGTAGCGTAGATAGATCTTGGATGTACAGACGAAAAACAAGGGATGGTTACATTAATCCAGAATATGTGGAAGGGGTTCAGTCGTTTATTGCATACGCCAGTTCTCAACCTGCACATATGGACGGGGCTAAAATAAGATGTCCATGCAAAAAGTGCCAACACCTTAGTTATCTTCCTGTTGATGAAGTATATTTTCACCTGTTAAAAAAGGGATTTGTTCAAAATTATTTTGAGTGGACACGACACGGAGAACCATCAATTTGCAGTACCTCGATGGGAAATGTGGGTAACATGTCAACAATTGAGGGTGAATTTGAAAGAGGTGGGGAATTTGGTGCCGATGATGTAGGGGTGAATGATAATCCATACGTCCAAATGGTTTACGATGCAGCGGGCCATGATTTTAGAGAAAGTACAGCAATGATGGAAGAACCGAACGAAAATGCAACCAAATTTTACGATTTGCTAAATTCAGCAGATCAGGAGTTATGGCCAGGCTGCGATAACATGACTCAGTTATCTTCTGTAGCTCGGATATTGAATATAAAATCCGAGCAACATATTTCGGATCGAGGTTTTGACCAAATTCTTGCTTGGTACAATGAATCATTGCCTCCTGAGCATAAAATGGTTCCTAATCTGTACAATGTGAAGAAACTAATCAGTGGTTTAGGTTTGCCTGTTGAGAAAATCGAATGTTGCCGGTTGGGATGTATGTTGTTTTGGAGGGATGACGTCAATTTACAAGAGTGCAAATTTTGTGGTCAACCTAGGTACAAATCTAAAAGTGGCGGTAATCAGCATAAATTGGTACCTTGGAAACGTATGTATTATTTTCCGTTGACTCCCAGGCTTCAAAGAATATATGCATCCGAAGTTACTGCACCTCATATGAGATGGCATGATGAGCACGAAAGTACAGGTGGAATAATGAGCCATCCATCAGATGCAGTTGCATGGAAACATTTTAATAACATCCATCCTGATTTTGCTGCTGAATCTAGAAATGTTCGGCTGTGTTTGAGCACTGACGGGTTTCAACCTTTTGGTCAATCAGGGCAACAATATTCCTCATGGCCAGTCATAATGACTCCTTATAATTTGCCTCCGTGGATGTGCATGAATGAGGCATATATGTTTTTGACAGTCATTATTCCAGGACCTAAAAATCCGAAGCACAAAATTGATGTATACTTGCAGCCGTTGATTTATGAGTTACAACAGCTTTGGGATGTCGGTGTTGAAACATATGATGCATCACTTAAACAGAATTTCATGATGAAAGCAGCTTTAATGTGGACGGTCAGTGACTTTCCCGCCTATGCTATGTTGTCCGGTTGGAGCACGGCTGGAAAATTAGCATGTCCTTACTGTGGCGATGATTCAGATGCGTTATATCTTCAGCATGGTTGCAAAACTTCTTGGTTTGATAACCACAGGAAATTCCTTCCACCTGACCACCCGTTCCGACGGAACAAGAACAAATTTATTAAGAATAGAGTTATACTTGCTAGTCCGCCGGTGGTGAAAAGCAGTGAGCAAATTTTACAAGAAATTGATGAGTTGGGTTTACTGAAGGTAACAGAACTTGATGCTAATGAAGTAAATGGAAGAATCAACAAAAATTTTGGTTGGAGAAAAAGAAGCATTTTTTGGGATTTGCCGTATTGGAAGACTAATTTATTACGGCATAATCTGGATGTGATGCACATAGAAAAGAATATTTTTGATAATGTATTCAACACCATTATGAATATAGAAGGGAAGACCAAGGACAATGCTAAATCCCGATCCGATTTAAAGTTGTTATGTAGAAGGCCTGAGTTAGAAAAAGATTACTTAACCGGAAAATATCCCAAAGCATGCTACACTTTGGACAAAAAACATAAGGAAGTCTTGTGTGATTGGCTAAAAGGATTAAAGTTTCCAGATGGTTACGTCTCCAATTTGGCAAGGTGCGTCGACATGAGAAAGTACAAATTATTCGGTATGAAAAGTCATGATTGTCACGTTTTTATGCAGAGGCTACTCCCAATAGCATTTCGAGAGTTATTGCCGACAAAAGTTTGGGAAGCTATAACAGAGCTAAGTATGTTCTTCCGAACATTGACGTCATGCGAGATAAATGCAGCAGATATGGCTAGATTGGAAATAGAAATTCCAGTAATCCTGTGCAAACTGGAAGCAATTTTTCCTCCAAGTTTTTTCGACTGTATGGAGCATCTCCCCGTGCATTTAGCACATGAGGCGAAACTCGCTGGTCCGGTTCAATATCGTTGGATGTATCCATTTGAGCGGTAACTATCTATGACCTTTAATTGCAATTATATTATACCTTTGTATGCTAATTAATGGCATTAAAATATATCATGTAGGTATTTGTTTCACTTGAAGAAAAACGTAAAAAATAAAGCTAGAGTTGAAGGTTCAATATGTAATGCTTATTTGGTCGAAGAAGCAAGTACTTTTTGTTCGCATTATTTTGAGCCTCATATACACACGAGACAGCGGAAAATGCCACGTAATGATGATGGCGGGGAATCAAGTAATCAGGACGGAAACTTATCCATTTTTACATATCCTGGGCGTTTACATGGCCGTTCAATACGGAAAATGCTAGTAGAGAATGAATTAATAGCGGCCCATAGTTATATTCTATTGAATTGCGAGGAAGTTCGTCCTTATGTGAGGTAAGTTTAATATATACCCACAAATATTCATTTGTTTTACTATGTTAAGAGTAATATATAAATTGATTTTGGCATTTTAGATTATTTGAGGAATGGGTACGGGATCTAATGCCTGAAAAAGATGAAAATGAGGTGAATAAGGAAGTCGAAAAACACTTTCATCATTGGTTCAAGACATATGTAAGTTGTGATTTTGACCATATATTTCCATACATACAATATATATGAAATATATGAATTAAATGATGTTTGCTTATTGGAATATGTAGGCATCGACAAATGCAATTGACAACAAGTACATCATTGATCTTGCAAAAGGACCTTTGCGATATGTTAAATCATTTCCGGTTTATTTCGTAAATGGATATAAATTTCATACACAGAGTCATGGTCATAACAAGGAAACGGTAAACAGTGGGGTTTGCATTCAAGGAGAGTTGATGGATTATTATGGGCAAATTGTTGATATAATTGAAGTCGAGTACCCCGCGCTGCCAATAAAACGTTGTGTATTATTCAAGTGCGAATGGTATGATCCAACTATTAACGTGGGAACAAAAATACATAGCAGATACAATTTAGTTGAAGTCAACCAGCGTAGAAGATTGAGGAACTTTGAACCATTTGTGTTGGCAATGCAAGTGGGACAGGTATATTATGTCTCTTATCCAAGCGTAAAGCGAGACAGATCGGAATGGTTGCATGCGTGCAAAGTAAAACCAAGAGGCATTTATGAAAGGGAAGGCGCCGGACAAAGTGAACGTTATGAAAATAATGATGCATTTCAGGAGGAAGAATCGGAAGTTCATGAAATCAACAACTCTCTGAATTTTGAAGATAACGAACCATTGAACTATGCGCACAATGAATTTGTTGACATTGATGGTGAGGATGATGAAGAAACTTTGGTTGGCGATGGATCTGATGACGAGCCAGAATTTTCATCTTATACATCGAAAAATGAGGATGATTTGAATGACGATTTACAGCTTAGTGACGATAGCGAATAATTTGTTTAACTACTACTTGCTTATCATGTGAGACCAATTAATATTGCACTGACTTGGATATTAATTTAATATGCTTATTACAATGCAATTATTTTCTATTATCTGACAATATGCATTTCCAATGTAATGACAGGTTCAAAAATGTTTAAGCGAAAGAAGAGAACGGCGATTCCTCCGCGTTTGAGGCAGCATGACGGCGATGACAGTACTGGTGATGGAGGATCCTCATCGCATGGGCTCAATGCCAGCACTCAGGCTGCCGCATCACCGACCATCCCACCCGTTGCGCCATCTACCATTCCTTCCACGGATTCCACTCCTATAGCACACCCTGAATCTATGCCACCTCAGGGGTCAGGAACAGAAGATGCGGAAGAGCCTACGCCTGGCTCAATTGGAGTTGATGGAAGAATGTACATCAATATCACAGCTAAGGAGTAAGTGAATAATATTTCATTCATTATGATTTAAATGACAGTTATTACTTGTACTAACATTATTCACATTGTTATATTTTAGATTGAATCCTTCAGGAAAGTGCTCACACATAATGACAACTTCTTTCAAAAACAGAATTGAATATGATGGATTTGCCTGGAAGAATTTGTCAGAGGAAATAAAAAGTTTTTATTTCGAAGAATTCAAGGTAAAACATTTCTGATATTGTATGTTACATAACGAATTATATTTTACTCTTGCTAACAATTTGTTTTTTTTTCTGTCTGCCTTATAAGAAAAAATGTTATTGGAACCCGGCGCTTGACGAGATCATGTATTCTGTGTGGGAGACTCGTGCGCGGGCACGTTACAGAGATTTTGTTTGCTTGATAAAGGATGGTGGTGTCCGACCTCGCTACATGACCGAAGATTTATGGGGACATTGGACACAGTATTGGGCGACCCCTGAAGCCATTTCCATTTCAGAGAGGAATTCTAGTAATAGACGGGGAGGACCTGATGGACTCAGTTCATGCTCGCACACTGGAGGGTCGATGTCACATCGGGAACATGCAGATAGACTAGTAAGTTTTACATAATATTACTGTTATCACTGTAATTAATGGTTACAATTTCTAAAATATATCTCATTACCATAGAGGAGGATGGGAATGTACTTGTGTGAGGAGTTTGCATTGTTGTGGAATGTTGGATGGTAGC
The DNA here is from genome assembly GCA_947683425.1 of Excoecaria cochinchinensis. NCBI lineage: Eukaryota > Viridiplantae > Streptophyta > Magnoliopsida > Malpighiales > Euphorbiaceae > Excoecaria > Excoecaria cochinchinensis. The sequence goes on along the minus strand of CANTUQ010000008.1, from coordinate 2,409,357 downwards.
TGAATGTCGAAATTTTGAAGTGTTTTTTTATCTTTGTATACAGGAGGTATGCTCCAAATATAGGGGAAATTCTGCCAAAATTTTAGTAAAAACTTATAGGAATAGTCAATAAATTATAGTTCGCCTTTAATTCTTTTTATTTTTGCAGGGACAATCGATGGGTCGACCGGCTACACTCCCTGAGGTATTCTTACACACCCACACAAACAAGCATGATGGTCAAACGTATGTCAATTCCCGGTCAAGGATTTTACATGTATGTCCACATTACTATATTATACAAATTTTAAAGATTAGTTATTATTAATCGTTACTTATTGTAAAACACTTGTCCTATGACAGGAACAAGTTGAAGATGCAATTCAGCAACGCTCACAGACTTCTGATCATGTTGATGCGAATCAGATCTATTATGAAGTGGCTGGTGGTAGAGACCAGCGAGGACGGGTATTTGGCTTAGGTTCTTTGGCCAAATCTTGTTACTCGCATTCCTCGGGTTCAAGTACTGCTGCATCTAATAGACGGTCATCCAGAGAAGTACTTGAACTTCAGAATACTGTAAGTGAGCTGAGATCGGAATTGCAACAGTCACAGACTCGATGGCAAGACTCAGAGGTTCGATTGCAACAATCTCTGGACTACATATCTGAGTTACGCAATGAGATGGCAAATTTATCTGACCTACGCACTGAGATGGCAAATTTGAAGGGTATGTTTGCCTCGTCATCGCATCAGTCTGATCGTACGCCGCCGCCGCCATCAGTTTAGTTCTCATTTTGTATTACACATACATGGATATTATGTTGTTAACTAATTACTAACTTTATAATTAGCACAATTATTAAATTCGAATATTATTGGATATTGAAATTTAGATATTATTATGATTTTTTTCATTATTTTGCAATTAGTTTTAACAGGTTATATTTACATAAAAATAAAATACAAATAAATAATATTCAAATTTTCTTTAAAATTACCGACGGAAAATAATTTCCGTCGGTAAAATTTCCCGACGTAAACACAATTACCGTCGGTAAATTACCGACGGAAATTGTAATTCCGTCGGTAAAATTTACCGACGGAAATTGTGTTTCCGTCGGTAAATTACCGACGGAAATTGTAATTCCGTCGGGAAATTTTACCGACGGAAATTGTTTTCCGTCGGTAAATTTTACCGACGGAAATTGTTTTCCGTCGGTAATTTCCCGACGGAAACACAATATCCGTCGGTAATTTTTACCGACGGAAATTTTTCCGTCGGCAAATTTACCTACGGATTTTATGCCGACGGAATCATTTTCCGTCGGCATTCACATTTCCCGACGGAAATTACACATTTTCCGTCGGTAATTTCCGTCGGGAAATGTTGTTTTTCTTGTAGTGATCCAGTGGCCACGATCTCCTCCGTGGCTAGCCACCATCGCACACCAGCCGACCACTCTCCTCGTCGGCAGCCACCATGACGCATCAGATCTCCCTGCGCGCGTCACCACAACGCGTAGCCGAGCCCAACCACAGTACCACCGTGCATGCAGAGCTGCCCCCAGCCGTCATGCGAGCCTTCCACTCCAGATCGTGCTCGCAGTAGCTCCGCCAACCACCAACGTCTCGCAGTCCCATGCCCATCCGTCGTCGCCTGAAGCCCCATGCATAGAAGCTCCCACCGCAGTAGCCCAGAGCCTAACCCACCTTATGCTTCCTACTCCTGTCGCCGATCAATCACAATAAATCAGCAAAGCAGAGCACCTTTGCTAAAAACAGGGCAGTTTCTTAACTCCTCTTTTTGTTTATTTTTTGTGCTACTCTTCGCCCCACGTTGTTGTGTCATTCTGCATTGGGGACAATGCAAGGAGAAAGTGTGGGGGAGGGGTTTGATTTAGAAGTGTTTATTTTGTGACTTTGCGTTGAAATTGTGATAAATATTGCTGGTTTTGCTTGCTGCTAATTTTGACAGTGATTTGAAGTTGATTTTTCTGCTGAATTTTTGCATCTAATTGGTTAGATATGTGCATATTTTAGTCGATGCTGAAAAATAATTATTTTGGAAAAAATGTGCATATATAGGTTAATTTGCTACTTTGATGGTAACTGGTTACTAATTATTGTGCAAATCTTGAGTTGTCCTGCCATTTTTAGTGCTTAATTGTTAGATGCTTGTGTTGTAATTCTATTTATTTGGTTAATTCTATGCAAAATTTTGATATATCTACTTATATGAAGTATTTTTGGTGACCATTTTTAGTAGAATTGTGCACAAGCTTTGAGTTAGAGTTTAATTTGGAGTTTACTTGGATATGGCTTAAATTGATGCATTTTGTGCTAATTTTTGAAAAAAAATTCTGGTGGTTGATTTGAATGAATGGCACTTGGCACTTCAGATTCAATATTCCAATGTTGAATTCTTTTGCTGAAATCCTGTTAATTTAGTTAATTTTGTGCAAACTTTAGATGCAAATGCTCTTATAAAGTATTTGTGGTAACCATTTTGAGGAAAAATTACACATAAGTTTTGAGTGGCATTTACCTTGGATTATTCTGGCTTGGTAATTTGATGTTTTGGCCATGATTTCTATGCAAAATGCTGTCTTCCTCATTAGGCTTTTATAGCTTGTCCCCTTGTTCAATGTTGTATCCATCTTGTTCTTTAATATTTGTTAAGTTTCATTCACAATCCTAGGGAAAAGTGTTTGTCTAAATCAATTCCAAAATCATTTAGTTTTTAATTCATTAATTTGTTGGACAAAGTTTGAGTAGTGTTCATGATTATTTACCCATTTTCATGCAATTTATGGTGGTCTTAATTATCTTTTGAATTGGAAATATCAAGGTTTAATTGTTAAAGTGAAACATAATTTTATTTTGCATGACCTATAAATCGATTCTTTGCATTTAAGAAACTTGTTAAAACCTTGTTGGGCACTTGTTTGATATTGAAATTATTTTAGATTGAAGGAACAGGTTATTAGAAAAAAAAAAGAAAAAAAGAGAAAAGAAAAGAAGAAAAGTGAAATTGCAATAATTTTTACTCCGCTGTCCGCTTAAAAAGTGGTTATGAGTAGAGCTAGTAGCCGCTTTGAATTGTGTGATCTGAGTAACCGGGTGTATGCGGGTCAGAACCAGATACATTCACGTAGAAAGGATCTCTACATTCATGGTAAGCAGTGTTATCTTTCTTAGGCTGGAAAAACCGAGTGTATGCGGGTCAGAACCGGGTGCCCTCGCGTCTATTACAGTCTAATTTAAGAAAATATATAAATAATTATATGCAATAAATTTCTTGATTTCTCTTGTTCCTTCATCTAATACAAATGTGAAGTTTGGTGTCTAATTTGGTTTGATGGGTTTTCTTTTATGCATTGATTTAATCTTGAATTGGGATATAAATTTTTGTGTGCTTAATGCTTATAAACCTTGTTGTTTCTAATTTGAAAAGGTAGTTGAGGAACCCATGTTTTGATATGATTTTGTGGTAAACTATTTTGGACTTTTATTTCTTACTTGCCTTGCGTTTTGATTCATTTGGAACTTAATGGATTGGAATTTGATTTTTGGGTGAATGAACTTTTGAAAGGATTGTGATTAAAATTTAATTTATACTTGAGAACAAGCATGGGATAAGTGTGGGGGAATTTGTTAAGTGCCTAATGTTACATATTTTGACATGTTTTTTTATCACTTTATTGCACTTAATTTTGGCTTAAATTAGTAATTTTTACTTGTTTTGTGATTTTGGTCATTATAGGGTTAAAGTGGTAGAAAGGAAACAAATTGAAGCTAAATGGGGTGAATTTGGAACAACCACGAAAGTTCAAGAAATTTAGAAGCAAAGAGTTGATTATTCCTTATTCCCTTAGCCTTGCCCAAGGCTAAGGGGCAAGGGTAAGGAGCTAACTTGCCCAAGGCTAACAGCCAAGGCGCGGCAGCAGAGTGCAGTTTTTATATTTTTAATTCGAAGTTGCCCTAACCGCCAGCTTTTCTCAGTCAGATTTTTAGAGATAATTATACTGTAATTAAGGGGATATTAGGCAATATTTTTAGTAGGATAATATTTCATTTTATATTTGTAATTTATTTTCAAATTTTAGATAGGATTTGATGACTTTCCTAACTTATCTAAATTTTATTCCTTTATAGCTAGGGAAAAACGTGAATAGTGACATCTCCTCTATTTCTTCTTCATCTAGGTTTTTCTCAAGGCTGTAACAGGGAGTTTATTTTCTCAATTTAATTTTATTTTGTTTTTACTTCAATTATGTGTGGCTAAATGCTCTTATTCTAGTTAAGGATTAATTCAAAGCCAGGTTTTATTCACCGTGAGGTTGTTGCAATTATTTATTGTTCTTAATTTCATATAATGTTCATGTTATTTACTGATGTTTAGAGAAACCATATCTCGATTGTTATTTGTTTTATGTTCAATGAGGCGCCGTTGTTCATTTAATTAAATAACATATTGCTAGTTAAATTTGCTAAATCCGTAATTGTTTAGTAGAGTTAACAACAAGTGGCAATCATTGTAGCTTCCTCACAAGGGCTGTTACTCTGAGTAGATGCATGATTGGGTCTAAATCAATCTCGCATGAGGTCGATTGGCTTAGGTCAGGTCTTTCTATTTCTTTAATGCTGTCAATAAATTAAATCCTTGCGCGTGTTTAGGGTTATTTATTGGTTAGGAATTAATTATAGTCTTACTTGATTAATTCAATAATACGGAAAGATTAGGTCGGGAGCGCGAAGCTGACGGCTATAACTGGCCCAATATTTGGTTTTTAGAATTATTCTGTTGTCAATGATCGGTTGAATTAATCCTGTGCTGCGAATGTCTTTAACTGGAATTTATTGCATATTGAATTTTCTTTTGATCAATTTATTGTTCGTTTATTTATTTCTTCAAATTCAGTAATTGTTAGCTTTTGTTTTATGAAAATCCCCCTTTTATATTTTTATTGTTAAAAATATGGTTATTCAAAATTATTTCAGTGCTAGTCTCTGTGGATTCGACCATTTCTTACCCTATTTACAATTAATTTGATAGGTTAATTTAGGTATTTATTTTTGGTGGCTTCGACACCCATCAACATCTCCTGCCCAATCAATATCAATGTATCCTCTCAATTATAGATCCTTGCCATGATAACAAAGAGAATAGTCTACTGTACCTTTGAGGTATCTAAGTATACTCTTAACTACTTTTTAATGTGCTTTGCCTAGATTAGATTGATATCTACTTACTATGCCCACTACATAGCATATATCAGGTCTTGTACATAACATTGCATGCATAAGACTACCCACGGCACTGGCATATGGAATATTCCTCATACATTTCATTTTCTCGGGCATCTTAAGACATATCTCTTTGCTAAAAAACTAATTATTGGTAATGGGTTGTCAACGGGTTTGGACTTTTGCATATTTAATCATTCAATGACGTTTTTGATATATGTCTCTTGAGAAAGAGATAACAACCTTCTCAAACGATCTCTTGAAATCTTAACTCCAACCATATCTTTCATCTTAATGTTGGACGATAACCAATCTTTAATTTAATTTACGTACCCTTTGTCATTTCCAGCTATCAGTATGTCATCTACATACAATGTTAAAATGACAAAATTATTTTTAGAGCTTCTATTGTAAACACAATAGTCTTCATCAATCATGTTGAACCAATTTGACATGATTATATCATGAAATCTCAAATACCATTCACTTGAAAACTGTTTAAGGCCATAGATTGATCTCCTCAACCGGCAAACCTTATGTTCACTGCCTTTTGGATAAAACCTACAGGCTATTCCATGTAGATTTCTTCATTTCTCCATTGACAAAAGCAGTATTCACATCCATTTGATATAGCTCTAGTCTCAAACTTGCTACTATGGCAAGAATTAACCTTATGGATATAAATATTACAATAGGCGAGAAAGTCTCCTCATAGTTAATCTCTTTCTGTTATGCAAACCCCTTATTAACTAGACAAGCCTTAAAGATACTTTCATCAGCCTTTTGGTTCACCTTGAGAATCCATTTATTCTAAATTGGTTTGCATCCTTCCGGTCGATCAACCAATTCCCAAACATGGTTTGATCTTATGGATGCAATTTCTTTTTCTATTACTTTAATCCATTTTTCTTTAACTGGATATTAAATAGCCTCTTGAATATTTTTAGGCTCTTTTTCGTATTGTGGAGTAACCAAAAGGGCTTCTTTCAAGCTTTCGATGGTAAATCGTCAGCATGGAACACTTATCATTTTAGATTTTTGCGGTTCTGAATCTTGATAAACATGTCTCATATATTCATCGTAATTCAGAATGCTCCCACTAGGACCATGTTCCATACTCCCATTGGAGTCAAGAATAGTCCCACTCAAATTATGGTCTCGAACATTCGGATCGTTTGGAGGAGGAAGGTCTCGACCTTCTTCCTCTAACTCCCTACCACTCAGATGGAGTGATCCTGACGGTTCCTCTTCTTGAGTTTCATAGAAAGTGAAATCTTTATTCACTTCACATAACTTTGATGTCTTATGACTCAAATTATGTACTGTACCATTCTCTTGCTTACCTATAAAAATATATCATTTTGATACTACAGAATATCTTATAAAGATACTCTTTTTATCTTTTGGTCCTAATTTACCAAATTTACTTGAGGTATCATGGACGTAAGCAGCACAATCCCAAGGTCACAAATGGCTTAAGTCAAGTTTTTTATCAGTCCACAACTCATAAGGTCTGGATGTGATAGATTTGGAGGGCACTCAATTTAAAACATATGTGGCAGTCAATAATGTATCTCCCTAATAGGAGATTGGCAAATTCGCCTCTGCCATTATAGACCTAACCATATCAAGGAGAATCCTATTTCTCTTTTTCCGCGATACCATTTTGTTGTGGAGTTCTAGGAATTGACAAATGATGTTCAATCCCTTTTTTCATCACATAAAACTTTAAATTCAACACCCAACCTCGGTCAGTTCTTAAAGGTTTAATCTTTTTGTCTAATTGATCTTAACTAAGTTCATATAAATCTTGAAGCAACTCAATGCTTTTAACTTGTGAGAAATCAAATAGACATGACCATACCTAGTATAGTCATCTATAAATGTAATGAAGTAGTAAGCCCCATGCCTTGCCCTCACGTTCATTAGACCACATATGTCAGAATGAACTAATTGTAATGGAAATTCAGCTCTAGTTATTTTTTCGAACGATTTTCTAACTAGCAGGACAACAGCATGTTCCACGATCTAAAAGTCCCATGAAGATTATTTGGAAGAGAGTATTTAATTTTTGGGAGCATTCTTTCACTTATGAGAAAACGCACGTGAGTATAATCCTACAACCTTGCAAAGTCACTTTTGGTGTCACCCTTTTCGATGCTAAAATCTGATCTCTTATAGCTATCTATTGAGATCCTAAAAGTTAGAGACCTATCTCGAGTATAACTCAAACTCTTTCTGAAATCGGATTAGACAACTATAATTAGATTAATATACTCAAATTTATCTGGATATGGAACTCCATCCATATTAGAGTCATGAGCATATTCCAACTCTATCATATTTGTTTTAAAAAGGATTAGTAATTAAATATATTGATATTATGCTAATGTTGATTAAAGCAGCAAGCTTTTTAGGTATGGGTGAAAAACAAAGTACTACTACAAAGAAGGTGAGTCCCTTTCAATCTTTAGGTCGTCATAACTGCTTTAACTATGATTTTTTTTAATTAATATTGCTGTTAAAGTTAAAAAAAAAAGGCTAAATTAGCTTCTCTCAAAATTTATATGTGAATTTAAATCATTGATACATGATCATCAAAATTTCCATTCATCTATTAGAAGTTATAGAAGTAGGTGTTCATGTATTAAATGATTGGAAAAATATATATAATTTTGCACTTGGAATTTATTTAGTGCTCTATTTAGGTGTTGATTCAATACATCTAACATACGGAATAGTATGGTACATCATTCTGAAGCCACTTATGCCAAATCAATTTCCTATCTGAAAATGTTATTTCTTTTTGGTAAATGAAATTATTAATTTTTTGGTACTTGAAATCATTTATGTCATTGTTAGTTTAAACTTTTACCATTTTTCATGCTTCTACTTCCTTAAATCTTCATCTTCTCTTTCTTTAATACATATCGAAATCTCTGCGGCATCTCCCCTATAAATATGCCTTTTCAAAAATTTCAACCTATTTAAAAACATTTCAAACACTTCAGTAAATCACATTTCATCAATCATCACCTATGACCACTCCTAGGCCTCTCGTAAATAATCACCACAACAATTATATATGTATATATATATATATATATATATATATATATATATATCATAGTCATATAATTGGATTTCAAATATCCAATAAAACCAGGTGTTATAAAAGTAAGGACATGACATGAATTTTGTATAATTGTATCAAAATAACATGACATGACATGGTGTTCTACATATGAGTAGGCATGAGATATAGTGTGCAAGCCCATGTCATAAAAAGAATCTTGACCTATGTGATCTTCAACTGAAAAAATGGCAACTCGCTAAACATTGCCTCCAGCGTTCTATCTAATATCTTATCTATCTTCACCTGAGTAGTTTAGACAAACTACCCTCAGATAATTGAATATATAAGGAGAATAGAAATCTTATGATTTCAACCCTCAGGTAATTTAAAATATTTTCTGTACCTATTACAATAAAATATGAATAATTAAAACATTTTGAGTTTATAAAATAAGTAATTAAAAACACAAAAAATATTCAAATATCTAAATACATAGGCATATTTTATAAAACAAAACAATATATTATCATATGCTTCAAATGTATAATCATGTAAAAACCTTGACATGTTAAAATAAAATTAGGCCCAATGCAAGAAGTGTAATAATAAAATGAAGTGTAAGGGATAAAATCCCAAGAATCATATGGTGGCATAGCCACAATTAACACATCGTTAGTAAACTACTGTATGGCCCCTACAACTGTAACTTCAGGAGTTATACTCCAATGAACTGTAAAGAGCTAAAGTTCCAATATCTTTAATTGTGATTTCATGCTCATATATCGGGCAAGGGCCAAATAAAACATTTTCACATATAATTTACGCATATACATAGGCATATACATGTACATATATACACATATTCATATATATGTAAAATTCAATTTATACTTCTAAATTCATTTATAAATATTTGTATACAATTAAAGCAATTAAAGCATGTTCATCAATAAATATATTCGGCAAGTCATAAATGTAACACCCCCATACCCCCGGTAAGGAATATCGGGGCGCTACGCGGACACTTACGTACACATGTACATGCATTAGCGGAAGCGATAGCATAAACACATCCATTTAAGAATAGTAAAATAAATTACCACTACACTAGGGCCCAACATGTATTTCATATCAACTACATATATACATATTTCTCTTTATACATGTTCATATTACATCTGTTTCCATTTAGCTTTACATATACATTTACATGTAAACACTGTACTTTCTATCTACATAATAATGTTACTCAAAACATCACAAACTCTGTGTCTCTATCTTGTACAAAAGAGATCAAAACAAACTCCTAGTGGCCTTGACCTGTAGATGCCCGCTCACTAATCCGAACCTGTAAACCTACACGGAAATAAACATCCGTGCTAAGCGATAACGCTTAGTGGGGATAAAATAATGCAAAGGACTTCTTTAAGAAGTCACATATAAATCACACATTTCATATCACACAATCACTATCTCATGCATATAACTGGTATACATGTATAGGTAGCATGCTCAATTACCAAGCACTCTGAACTCCGGTGCATATAACATGTATTCATTTACTTGTTCATATACGTTACAACGTGTACATATCATGTATTCAAATGCACGCTATCATGTATCCACATTTATATAAACACACTCATGTAATCATATACTTGTATACAGAACTATAATGTACTTAAACATTACTCTCATGAACTGTAGCTTTATTCAAAGCAACTCTTTAATCATCTCAAGTTCACTGCACAACATTTAACAAAACAAGCCTGAGTTCCTCTCATGGTGGATACGGGTAACTCTGGATACTGTTTACAGTATCTTACATATGGAGAATTAACTCAAACTCTATGGAATACACGAGGTATTCCGAACTCTGGGCACAATTAAGGCCAACTCTAGCAGCTGCACTCTAGCCCTTTATAAGCATGCTTATCTATCCACTATAACGGTAATCAGGCTCAATACCAACTCACACACAATACACAGATATCAACTCACTAACCAAAATTCAAGTGCATTTATCAAATTCAGAGGCATGTAATTCATATACAATCTTGTTCAACAACTAAAAGCATATAACACTTAAATTCATTACATAAACATATAATCATGCAAAGCAAGACAGAAGAAAACACTCTCTTCAAAACAAATAAAACAGGATGCGAAGAGATTCACTGTCGCGGTCGCGACAAGAAGTCATGCTCGCGACAGAAGCCAAGTTCATTGTCGCGATCGCGACGACAGAAGCTAGATTACAAAAAGGCTCTATACTCTATACCAAATGCATTATATAACAATTCATATCACATGGCATCACATGGTCAACGTTAACTCTTATGCCGTAGCATTGGTTACATAGATAACTAATCCTATAATCATTTGATAACCCTAAACATGTAGAGTATAAATCACGGAAACATTCCGGGGTAATACGGGTTCATTCCGGGGAGTAAAACATCAACAAAATATACAATTTAGTCAAGGGGAAGGGTCAGGGGTTGACCCATGGAAACTAGGAGTTCAAAAAGGAGAAGAAAAAGCCTAAAATGAGGTGTTCTGTCGTGAGGTCGCGACATGTGTCGCGCTCGCGACAGAAGCTCCGCTTTGGTGCCTCACAAGACTGCTTTTTACCCTAAACTTCTATCATCTAAATGAACCCCTAAACATCTTTTTTTGGAAAAACATTATTCTTAACAATTGTTCTCTAGGATGTTATCTTTCAAATGGGACAATTTTCAGGTCGTTTGGACATCTATAACAAAAGATATGGTCTAAAAAACATATACTATTCCAGTGAACCCGCCAGAACAGGGTCACCTACGTTTTAATAACTTTTTGGGATACTTAGGGCCAGAATTAGATCAAGCACCCTCTTAGACATTTTTAGACACGAATCTTATCTTTCATATGCAATTGGAAGTAACACAATTGGAGTCCTATAGCTCTACTTATCACAAATACAATACACAGAGGTCTGATGACAAATAAGCAGAATTTCGCAAAATCTAGCTCTATCATCAACACAAACATTCAAATGATCAGGTTACATACTTTAAACATATATACACTTGTCATGAGCACTGTAAGCAATCAAAATGAACATCTTGAGCTAATTAAAGCTCATCAAGCATTTCTCTATTCAATCTTGTCTCTATTCATACACAGGTAATGTAAACACATGCGAAAACCATAAGGTCGCACTCGATCCCTACCTCTAGGAAGCCCAATCTCTGCTCTTTACTCACTTCTAACCTTCTCTCGCATTTATCCAACTTCTTGTTTCCAGCTTCCACAAATCATACAAAGCAACCCATGAATTAATCCTTTTTCTTATTTAAAATCAAAACAGAAAACTAAATGGAAGAAGAAGACCAACATACAAGTCTATATCTTACCTCTTCACAAGGACCAAGTCAAATCCCACTCTTACTCATCAAACCATTCAAATGATCCACTTAATAGCACCCAAATACAAGACAAGGAATGGAGCACGGCCAAACCCCAAAACAAAGAAGACAAAAGGAGAATAGAAGGCCAAATGCAGAAAAATGAAAGTGAAAATAGGAAAGTGGCCGGTCAAAACCAAACAAAAGCCAACAAGTCCTCACATTAATGCCACCCACTTCCATTTAATGCCAACCACTCTCATTAATCCATGTATATCTCTTTTCTTAACAAAATACTTACATGTATTTTGACCAAACCAAATAATGTCTTATGCCACATGTCACATCCCTACAAAGCCATGTGTCACTCCCCTAGGACGCCACTTGTCAAACTCCTATGCCGCCACGTGTCACTCTCCTACAATGACACTTGGCACGCTCTTACGATGCCACTTGTCACTCTCATATGCCGCCACTTGTCACTCTTCTACAATGACACTTGTCACTCTTCTATGATACCATGTGTCAACTCCCTACAACTCCAAGTCTCTTAGTCCCACTTATGCACACATCTCGCGAGGGGGTTCTGTCGCGCTCGTGACACTTCTCGCGCTCGCAACAGAACGCTCACGCCCGCACCAATCGGAAACCGCTGGAGGGCTCTGTCGCGCCCGCGACACTATTCGCGCTCGCGACAGAACTCTTGCACATAAAACTTACCTTTTTCGAATAAAAACTCTGTAATTCTTCTAGGGCCATTTTGGGGTGTTACAATAAAATCGGAGCTTATATACTAACTTCAATCGCTAAATACCAAAATCATCACTTTAGGCGTTCGAAGCTACTTCTCTTTAATTCCTAACCACATGAATTTTGAGAAATTCTTAAACATCATACTATACAACAATATTTAAAATTTTAGGCTTATTCTTTAGTAACCATCTTTATGTTCAAAATCCTATTTCTCATTACTTGATACTCTTCTCAACTTTAGGCGTTCGAAGCTACTTATCGGGATTATCTTTGAATCCTAACCACATGAATTTTGAGAAATTCTTAAACACCGTACTATACAACAATATTTAAAATTTTAGGCTTATTCTTTAGTAACCATCTTTATGTCCAAAATCCTATTTCTCGTTACTTGATACTCTTCTCAACTTTAATTGAGCTCATCTATCTCATATAATTTCTTTCATAAATACCCAAAATAATTTATGTGAAAAATTCACTATAATATCTTAAACTTCCATACACCTATTATATGCAAAAAAATTATCCCTTTAAATTTCTCAAGAGTTAAATCCATCATTTTTAATACTTATATCCTTGTAATATTTTGAGTTAAGTCATAATTGACATGTATAATTAAATTAATTACACATGCATAATACTCAACATATCCAAATTAAATTCGTAAGCACTTAAAATGATGAATTGAGAGGTTACCCAAGCTAAGAATGATGAACCGCAAATTTTGGACTTTTCGAAAGCAAGAGACGTCTGTCGACCTGTCATCGAAGCATCATCGGAGGTTGGTCGGAGAGAAATGAAGGACGTTGGCCTATATATAGTTCTCGTGGTGAGGAGTTCACAGGTGCTGACCATGCTCCAAACGGAGTTTTCACTACAAGAAAATTGACTTTTAACGACCAAAATTTAACGAAGGGATAAAAATTCGGTCGTTAAAATATACAAATAACGAAGGGAAATTAATCCGGTCGTTATTTCTTAAATTTTATTGTTATATAACGAGGGGATTAAATTCGGTCGTTAAACCAATAAAAATCCGGTCGTTAAAATATACAAATAACGAAGAAAAATTAATCCGGTCGTTAATTATTAAATTTTATTATTATATATCAAAAATATTAAATTCGGTCCTTAAAATCATAAAATTCCGGTGGTTAATGTTGTGAATTAGTGGGAATTATGAGAAGTAAAAAAGAAAAGAGAGGGAAAGTCAGGGAAGGGAGGCAGAACGGGAAAGAGACCGAGGAAGAGAAAGAGAGAGAGAGAGAGGGAGAGAGAGACGGCGGAAGGGGCGAGGAGGCTGGCGATGGTCGACGGCGAGCAACCGGCTCCTCGCAACGCCGATCTCGGCGTCTTATTCCCCGTCGCGATGTCGCCGTTCCAGGAGAGCGGGAGGAAAACGGTGAGCTTCTTCTGCGTTTTCCGGCCAGTTCCGGCGGCGAACGACGACACAAATTGCACGACGGGACTCCTGGAGGGCAGGCGAATCTTCCGGTACTGGTCGTGAGCTTAGGGTGTCTTCCGACTCCATTCTCTACTGGTCGTGGTCAAAGGTTTGCAAATTCACTAATTCACATAAACTGTTTGATATAATTCCTCAATCAAATATGAAATTTTGACGACTTCGTAATGACAGCCTCAAGTAGAAGTCAAGAGCTTTCCCGAGGAGCCTATAAAGCTGGTTGCTGCTAATAGCCAAGGCAGTTATATTGTTGGCGGAGGTTTGTCTCGGAATATTTACCTATGGGAGGTCTCTCTCTCGCACTCTCTCTTTTCTGTGTGAAAATAAATTCTAAGTTTTTAACCATCTTTTTTAATGATAATTCGTGTTTTGCATTTGGGTCTTAGGTTGCCAGAGGTAGATTGCTCAAAAAATGGCGCGCTCATTACAGGGCTGTTACATGTTTGATGTTTACTGACGATGATTCGTTTCTGGTTTCTGGGTCAGAAGACGGGTCTGTTAGAGTCTGGTCACTTCTCATGTATTTACCTATCTCCTTCTTGCTGTTGTTTATCCTCCTTTTAACAGTGTTGTTGTAATTGTTATGATGATTGGATACAAGTGAACATCTATAATGAATCAGGATATTTGATGATTACCAAACAGAGCCGGCAAGCCAGCTCTATGAGCATAGCTTTTCAGAGCACACCCTGCGTGTAACAGATATAATAGCAGGTTATGGAGGAGGCAATGCAATTATAGTCTCAGCTTCTGAGGATCGGACGTGTAAGGTCTGCTGTCCTCTTTGCGTAAAATGATTGTCTTCAGAATTTTAGTTGATATATTTGATTTTGCTCTTGTAGTTCACTTACTTTACACGTTTTGATGCTGTTGGTTAGTAGATGCTTGAAATGAGAATATTGGGTATGTCAGTCCTTGTGTTGGATGTGAGTTAAAGCTGAAATTAATGATAAGGACTTCTGACAATTATGCATTTGAAATATTAAAGACACAACCAGAAAATTTATATATTGGCCAAATCTTAAAATTTTTGATGTGTAATATGGTTTACCTGCTAATTTGCGTTTAAAGTACTTAAACAGGCTTATCACAGTTCAGGAGAAGTTTCCTAAGTTGTTATCTATAAATTACGATGGAAATTAAGAACCAAACCTGTAGTGGGATTTACAGTCCATAGACTTCCATTTTAATTTACAAATAGTTGGATCATTGAGATTTTGCATCAAACATCTTGTGGGCATATTCATATTGCTGTATAAAATTCTCTGTTGCCCCTTCTTGTTTACTTGGCTGGGGTGAGCTTTGGGGAGGATCTATTTGCTTTGTTGTCTAAAGTTCTTTGCAGAATTTTCATTTTTACCCTGAAGAGTTAATTTTCATGTGCCTTTACTTAGGTCTGGAGCTTATCTAAGGGGATTTTATTGAGAAATATTATATTTCCCTCGATAATTGATGCAATTGCTTTAGACCCTGGTGAACATGTCTTCTATGCTGGCTGTAGAGATGGCAAGATATATATTGCTGCTCTCAATGCTGATAGTTCCTCTGGAAAAAGTCATTGGTTGCATATTATTGGTTCATTCTCTAGTCACAGGTAGGTTATTTATTGTATGGTTGGAAATTTTAAAAATGTTTTAATGAGTACATTATGGTGCCATTAGAAGTTCCGGTTGTTCAATTGCATTCTCAAATACTCAGGCAGATGACGGTTAGGAATTTTGAGGTTTATGCATTGTGCTATCAGGCATTACATATTGGTCATTGATAGCCATCTTTTTGAAAGATTCAATTGCTTTTTGCTTCACATATTATTTTGATGGTGGTTAGTTTTACATGAAGTCTCTAATTAATTGTTTATAACACTGTTTTCTGATTTTGATTAGCTTCTGTATTGTGTTTTGATTTGAACTGTTTGTAGCTATTGCATTTTTTAATGAAATTGCGTGCTACAAGTTGATCATGTCACATCCTGATAAATTATGAAGAATTTGCTCTTTCAATTTTTGTGGGAAAATGCACTTTGTTGATCTGCGCCAGTGACAAAGAATAGTCTGACATGGATCATTTACAGCTCATGTACTACATCCTTAATCATTTAATAATAATTTCTCATCACTTGAGGTAGTAACGATTAGCGGTCATAAGATTGCTTAAGCATGGGCCTTTAGTTTCATTATCATCTTTTAAAATTATTGGTTATTGATATGAAAACAGAGTGCCTAAAGATAGATTGGAACTGGATTTTGATTTCTCTATTATTGTTTGAAAGATGGAAAATTTTTATCTTTAAAATTTCATTCTCAGCAGTCCTCTTCAGGTGAATCTTTTAGGTGTTTAATCTGTAATAGCCTGAAAGGCATCGTTTTTAGCAGTTTTTTGATATCCACTTGGCTAAAGTTTCTATCTTTTCTCTTCTTTTTGATGATAATTTCCTCTTGCAGATTAAAATCCACCATACATTTAGTACAGCGCATAAAGGATTCATATTTTGTGGTTCTGTGACTTATACTAGTCTTATGCTTTAATCAATATTAATTTGATAGATTTGTTTTCATAGTTTTTTTTTTTTATTTTTGGTTTTCTCATTGGGTCGATATTCATTCTTTTGTTACTTCTTTGTGATTTATTTGCAAAAGAACTTCTGGCAATGCTCCATGTCCTGTATTTTGGGAGATCAAAATAATGCAACTTTGTTTGTTTTAATGTCCCTTGCTTTTTTAATTTTTTGATTTGATATTCTAAGTTTAGCACCGTTTGACCATATAATCTGTTTTGTTTTGAAATTTACAGGTTTTGAAGATCTAATTTTAATTTCCTTGAATTTTTGAAATTTACTGAAGTAAGGAGTTCCATTAGCTGGGAAGTAGGGGACTGTTTTTTCTGTAATGAGATCATGTAGTAATCTAAACTACCATTCTGACTTGGCTCCTGGTAGATTAGGCACTTTGTTGTCTGTAGAAACTTAAAATGTTTATAGCTGAAGATTGGCTCAAACACTTAGCAGATGCTAGTACTTAAAATGTATATATATATATCTGATTTGCTTCTCAACTCAATTTGTTTTGTGTTATTCAATTTATATCTGATTTGATATTCATTTGCTTGTGAAATCCTATATATCTAGCATCAATCCTTATATTTTCAGTAAGGCTATTCAATTTATATCTGATTCTTATATTTTCTTTAGAAAAAGCTGTATTACCAGCATTTACAGTAAGGCTATTATTTTTTTGGGTTTCCTCTTGTGTCTTTAATGGGTGCTATGGCTAGTGCCTTGTAATATATGAACTATTAAAAATCTTTGTTATTTTGATTTTTAATTCATTAATTTTGATATGTATTAATCTGAAATTTTTATTAGTAATTTGTAGGTACTGGAATTTAATGGAATGCTGTCAAATATTACATAAACATGTACTTTTAATTTAAGTATTGTACAATTTAATAGTTATCCGTCGCTAATTCACTGTTTTTTTTGTAGTGTGTTTGAAATTGAAGTGAATGTTAGTAGCCAACTAATCCTGTTTTCACGAGTTGATTTGTTTGATTGTTTATTCTTATGGAATGGTATACTTAATTTTTGGTTTGTTGTAAGAAATTTTTTGGCTGACATAAATTTAGGAACCCTAGAAATTTTTTCAGTCTTTTTTTCTCCTTTGCTATCCACATTCTCTCTTATGTGACTAAATTAATGAATCTAGTTCCTATTTTAATGTAAGTTGTATTTTATTTTTTTGATTGTTATAATGACATTATACTTATAATTATTTTTTACTTTTTCTTTGCAGCCCTTTTCATTTTTTGGATATTTTGAAGTGTATGTACAATTACACTTGTTGGATTTTGGATATTTTGAAGTGTATATATAATTACACTTGTTGGGAGATTTTGAATATTTAAGATAAATTATAATTTAAATTAAAAATATTAAATTATTTGGCCTTTCGATTTATTGCCTTTATGTATGAATTTTAATTATAAATTTATGTTTTAAATTCGACAGGTCTTCAAAACAATGGACAATGAAGATATAAGGTTCATTATGCAATCTATTTTTTTGGATATATAGATAGGAGCTATTTTTATATTTTATACTTGTATATGATACGATGTCAAACAATTTTGAAATATCGATATATTTTGTATCTGATATTTTATAATCTATGGAAAAACTATTTATTATAATTTTGGATATATATATATGTGTGTGAATGATGTGTACATGTAATACCGAATATTTTTTCATTGTCGATAAAAAGTATCTTCAACGACAAAAAATTCCTTCGTTAAAAGCGAATAAAATTAGCAAATGGAAAATCCGATAGGTAAAATAGTATTTTTAACGACAAAAAAGGTTGAAAAGTGCATATAATTAACAAAAAAAAAATCCGGTCGCTACAAAATATCTTTAACGACCGAAAATTCTTTCGTTGAAAGTGAATATAATTAACGAAGGGAAAATTCGGTCGCTAAAAATTATCTTTAAAAACCGGAAATCCCTTCGTTGAAAGTGAATATAATTAGCTAAGGGAAAATTCGGTCGTTAAAAGGTGTTTTCAACGATCAGAAATCCCTTCGTTGAAAGTGGAAACAATTAGCGAAGGGAAAATTCGGTCGCTAAAAGGTATTTTTGACGACCGGAAATCCCTTCGTTAAAAGTGAATATAATTAGCGAAGGGAAAATCCGGTCGCTAAAAGTCACTATTCAACGACCGGAAGCATTCCGGTCGTTAAAGATATTAACGACCGGATTCAATATCCGGTCGTCTATACCTTTAACGAAGGGGCTTTTACCGACCGGATTTTCCGGTCGTTAAAAGTTTTTAACGACCGGATTTTAACTTTTAACGACCGGATTTCCCCTCGTTAAAAAGCATTTTTCTTGTAGTGTTTGTGGATGTCGGAAAGTCATCGAAAATCTCAAAAGCCATATTTTTAATCTACTTTTCTAGTGCATTAAATGACTTAGAGTTGGTATCTATACACTTATCTCGATGTAAGGAATTGTTAAGAAGTGGAGCACGCCAAAAAGGTGGTCGGATGGTACAAAAAAAAAAAAAAAAGAAAGAAAGTGTTGATGGTGGTGGTGCTTATGGAAGAGGGGAGGAAAGAAACAAGAAAGGGAAAATGTGGGGTCAATTTCACTCATGGTCACTCAACTTATCACTTATCGCGCAAAAGTAACCGACTTTTTTTTTCTTACTTAAATGTCACTGAACTTTTAACATTATTGCACAAAAGTCATGTTGACCGGAATCCGGCGACGACTCTTGCCGGATTGATGACTTTTTTTGCAAAAATGTTAAAAGTTCAGTAACATTTAAGTTGAAAAAAAAAGCTAATTACTTTTGCGAGATAAATGATAAGTCTAGTGACCGTGAGTGAAATTAATTTAAATGTAGCATTTATTGAACTTATCAATCCGGCAAAAGTCGTCGCCGGATTCCGGTCAACATGACTTTTGTGAAATAATGTTAAAAGTTCAGTGACATTTAAGTAAGAAAAAAAAAAGTCGGTTACTTTTGCGCGATAAGTGATAAGTTGAGTGACCATGGGTGAAATCAACCCGGAAAATGTGGGCAGGTATGTTTTTTTTTAAAAAATTTCAAACTCTTAAGGGTCTTTTGTCTCGTTTCCTGTCAACTCTTTTTTTTCTCTTTTTTTTTTTTATATTTTTAAGGGACGCTGTTCCATTTTTTTCTTTTTTTCTTCTTCTTTTTGTTATTATATTATATTTTGTTATATTTTATATAATAAGAAATTAATTTTCCTTTTTGATAATTTTCTTCCAATATACATATGTACAAACATGTACATTACAAGTTTCTCTTTAATAAAAATTTAGACTTCATTTTTTTCATTTATCACTTATTAAATTAAACTATTGTTTATCCAATTAATACCATGTAAAGGTATGTAATACAAGGTTTAAAATTTTGGGCATTACACACAAAATTTCCAAGATGATTTCTATTGATCCCACCACCAACAACTATGCTGGCCCTCTACTTCTTAACTACACCGTCTAAATTGATCTTGATCCATCCCACTGGATGAGGCTTCCAACTAACAAAAATAATAGTTTTCTTCAAGTTGGGAATCTTCCCATTATTAAAAAGGGAAGCATAGCTAACAATTTTCCTACAAAAACCGAGGCTTTTGTCCATAACATCATAACTGGAAGAACGAACCTCAGTAAAAACTCTCTCATTTCTACTACACCACAGATTCCAGATAATAACTCTAAAAAAAAGTCAACCAAAAGATACCAACATAAGTCACAATAGGAATAATAGACAAATTAGAAACTATCTAATCACGACCTAAAAGATTCCAGAATAGGTTCCAAAGTTAAGATGAGTCGGTTCTTGCCCAAATGATTTTGGCAAAGGAGCAATCCCACAAAATATAGATCAAGTTCTCACACCAGAAACCACAAAATCACAGCTGCCATCATTAAACAAATGTTGTCGTGCTTTATCAAAATTAGTAAGCAGCTTATTACCTAAAGCTAACCAGAGGAAGGAACATGTCCGACAATAACAAAAAATTAAAAAAAATAAAAAGCAAATTTAATAGTAAAATTACCTCTTTTAGTCCATCTTCATATCAAAATGCAAATTATATTATCTAGATTAGGAGTTTTATTTTAGCTACAAGCCGCAACAGAGCATGATTTCTAATAAGATTACTAAGTCGAGACTAATCCCATTGCTGCCCATTTGAAGCCATATCCTTTACCTTGGTATTAAGATCAACATCCACTATACTGCTTTCAAGAAACTTCGCAAAGGTTCCATATCAAGGACCCAACGATCAATCCAAAGCAAACACCATAAAGGACACAAATCCAAAGATTAGCAATGTTTCTCCAAAGATGGGAAGCTCTCGGCACCGCAATAGATAAAGGAAGGGTGCTCATATACATTTATATTTGCCACATATAACCTGCACCCATAACTCTTCCTCTTTGCATAAAAGATCAAAACCAAGTTTCAATGAAAAAAGCACAATTAAAACTTCTGATCTTGCGAAGAATAACTCCACCATGGATAAAGGAATGACAAATAGACTCCTATTTCACAAGACTAATTTTATTCTCGTTATTATTATCTACCTCAACGAATCTCTGTACAAGCTTTCAATTTTATCACAAATACTGGCTGGAAGAGTGGAAGTTTGCATAAGTTAAGAAGGCATGGCAGAAAAGAAGAGTTTGCGAAGGCTATACGGCTAGCCAAAGAAAGAAGCCTAGTACTCCACCTTGATAACTTGGTTTGGATCTTCTCAACCATGGTAAGTATACTTATCAACCCTTTCATGTAAAATAGGCACCCAAGGCACTTCTCCAGGTTATCAACTCGATTAAAACCTAAAAAGTTGCTCAAATTACCTGCCAAAGACCTATCATTATTTTTTGAGAAAAAAAAAATTTGGGATTTAGCATTGCCCACCCGATGACCCAAGCTCTTGCAAAAAGAATTAGGGACTTGTTTAATGACCTATGCCTGCTCTAAAGTAGCTTCAACAAACGCAATAATGTCATCCGCAGACACTAGGTGAGACAATGGCGGACCATGTTTGCTAAGAAAAATAGGTTTCCATCTATTGTCTTAAACTTCCTGATTAATGGCTTGGGATAATTTTTCCATGCATAACACAAAAATGTAAGGGCTGATAGGATCCCTTTATCTAACCTCTAAACGGGTGGAGCAAATCAGAAATTTGCCCATTCCAAAGGAATTTCATAGTAGTAGACGATATACATTACATAACCACTTCGAAAAATTCACAAACATCATTGAGAGCTTCACCAATAAAATCTTAATGCAATCTATCATAAGCTTCTTAAGGTCAAGTTTGATAGCCATCCACCCTTTTTTTTTTACCCGTCTTCCTTCTTATAGAATGAATCACTTCTTGGGTTATGATGATATTATCATAGATATGTCTTCCTCTGACAAAGCTGACTTGACACAAGGTTAATAAGCTTAAGCATAATTCCCGTAAGGTGATTTGTAAGGACCTTTGTAATCACTTTATAGGCAATGGTGCATAAACTGATTCACTGAAAATGGTTATAATACTCGGGGTTCTTCACCTTAAGTATCAACACGATAAGAGTTTTATGTGTTGATTTCACTAATGGTCACTTGACTTATGTCAAAATTACGCAAAAATAATAAAAGAAAAAAAGTCACTGAATTTAAAACTTTTATACATAAAAATAATTATAACCGGTTTTCGGTGATAAATCTAGCCGAAAAGTTCAGTTGGCACGCCATGTTAGCAATTTGTGTACATGTTGACACATTATTTATTTCACGTCATCAGTTGGCATGTCATTTTTTACAAGTGTCAATTTTTTATCTGTCCAATTGGCAGCTGACATGTCAAAAGTGACATGTCAGTTGATGACGTAGAATAAATTAACAGTGTGTCCACGTGTACACAAATTGTTTTAACACAAGTTAAGTGACCATCAGTAAAATTAACCCAGAGTTTTATTGATACCAAAAGCAATAGACTCCCCAGTAAACACCCCTTTAACTAGTTTAATAAGATATCATTTAACCTTGTGCCAATGTTTTTGATAAAAAATAGCATGAATCCCATCAACACCTGGGGCATTCAAAGGTTTCATATCAAAAATGGCCTTTTAAACCTCTAGTTCCATAATCTCAGTTCCCAGTCCCCTTACATCATCCTTGCTCAATAGTGGAAAAAAGGCCTTGAATATGATAAGGAATAATTCCATCCGACTCAGCTGAATAAATGCTCCTGAAAAATTAACAACTTCTTTCATTAAGGCCTCTGGATCAAAACTCCATTCATTATTACCATCCAACTTAAGCAATATAATTTTTAGCACACCTACGAAGAATGTGAGAATGGAAATAAGTTGTATTTCTATCCCCTATAATTTAACCATTTACTTTTAGATTGTTGGTGCCAAAATAATTCCTCTTAAAAAAAGTAGCTTCAAGGTTAGTCCAAAGCTTCGATTCCAAATCAATAAGATAATCATTGTGTTGTATTTCATAGAACGTTGAATCCCAATTAAACGGGCCAAAAGTCTTCTGTTCCTTCTATGAATGTTTCCAAGAACATCTATTTTTCATCAATTAGGCCTCATTTACAAATTTATTAATAGCCAAATTAATTGGAATATAATCATCCCAATAGGAATTGACAAACAACCCAGTGCTTCAACTAAGCAACTTGAAACCAAAACCTCTTAACTCCCCGGTTAACTTGGTTATTACCACTGCTAAAAAAGCATGGGCGATGGTCAAAACCAACCTTAGGCATATAAGTAATGGATGAATTAGGAAAACAATTTAGCCATTCCTGATTGTACAACCCTTTGTCTAACCACTCATAAAGAAAGCCTATATTCCAAGTAAAAGACTAAAGAAACATAAGTGCTTAAGGTCCTCGTTAAAAAAGAAAAATTGAAACAACTTCCAATTGGCTCCCCTAGCCCAAAAACCACCCTTCTTCTCAAATTTATTAAACATATCGTTAAAATCAACTCTCAAAAGCCAAGGCATAGACATATAGGAAGCCAACCTTTTAAAAGCTTCCCAAAGATGACTCTAAGCATTCTAGACAGACTAACATACAATATAATAAGAACCACATTCCTTTTTGCTAAGTAAACCATCAACATCAAAAGCAATAAACTAATTGTTGTTCACCAAAACATCAATTCAGATATTGTACTTCCAAAAAATCCAAATCCCCCTAAAAAAGCCTCTTGCTCCCAATCTATGGGATGCATAAAACCCCATATTCTAACTCACAACATCTGCATTCACCCACAAATTCATCTTTCGAGAAGAACCACCACTTTTGGCCTATGCTCTTCCATAAACAACTTGAAAATTCTAAAAAAAAAAATGATCCTTCCCATTAGCAGTTCCAAACTAACATCTTATTAATCATAAAAACCTTAATAGAAAAAGATGACACACCTTTATTAAAACAGAATAAAATCAATGAGGTGTTCCTCCCTATCAAGTTCATCATCAACTGCCATAGCCAAATAACTACCATTATCTTCATCGCCATTTAAGGAAGGGACACTATCCTAAACTAACTTAGAAACCTTTTTTACGAGATACTTTCATCAGAGCTTTCTTAAGAGTTTTTTAGATAATCTTTTAAGATTATCTTTATCTATAGAATTGAGGTCTTAACCTCAAAAGTGGTTACAATAGCATAGATAGAAGCAAAGTCTTTAGTATGCGATTCTGCAATAAAATTAGTCCAAGACAAGAAAAATGAATTAAAAGTAAACATATTACTATACTAGTACAATTCATCTCTCTTTAGAGAGTTTTGTGTTTATTTGTTGGAGTTTCTCTCTTTAAAAATTAAAGGCTAGATTTGAGCAGCAAGTAAATGAGAGTGATAAGGAGTTTGAGGTTTTGTTCAAAAAAAGATTAAATCTCTTTAGGGATTTTGGGGGTCAATTTCACTCATGATCACTCAACTTATCACTTATCGTACAAAAGTAACCGATTTTTTTTTCTTACTTAAATGTCACTGAACTTCTAACATTTTTGCAAAAAAGTCATGTATACCGGAATCCGGCAAGAACTCTTACCGGATTGATGACATGGCATATGACACGTGGCGATAAATAGTAAATACATGACTTTTTTGCAAAAATGTTATAAGTTCAGTAACATTTAAGTTGGAAAAAAAAAGTTGGTTAGTTTTACGCGATAAATGATAAGTTTAGTGACCGTGAGTGAAATTGATTTAAATGTAGTATTTGTTGGAAATATTATTAAACGACATGTAGTTTCTGACATGGTATGCAATGTCATCAATCCGGCGAGGGTTCTCGCTGGATTCCGGTTAACATGACTTTTTTGCAAAAATGTTAAAAGTTCAGTGACATTTAAGTAAGAAAAAAAAGTCGGTTACTTTTGCGCGATAAGTGATAAGTTGAGTGACCGTGAGTGAAATCAACCCGGATTTTGGCAAGAAAAGATGGAACAAAGCTAAGATTTTTTAGTGAGAAAGCTAATTGGAAATTTTAGCAAGGATCAAGGATGGAAGAAGAAAGCTTTTTTTTTTAGGTAAACCCATATATAGGTACCTGAGCTTGTCAACAAAAATTATTTGAGTACCTAAACTCTTAAGATAACCATATATCAGTATCTGAACTTGATTTTTATGCAAAAAATAAACACAAAAGCTAACATGGCCAAAGCCGTGAAGTACACACAATTAGCAAAGCGTGAACATGCTCTTCACTATTGACAATAGTTAAAAAAATAAACTATAAATCCCTAATATCCTTCTTCAAACCCAAATCTCCTCTATCTGTAAAATCTTAATTCTCCAAATCCAATTCCTCTATGTTCTTCTCTCTCTAACGTCTTTATCCTATTTTGTCTCCATTAAGTCAATAAAATAATTTCTCATCTTGTAGAAAATTGGTATTGCAATTTTAAGATGAATCACAATATTGGTAATGTCTGCAAATGTAATAAGATAGCGATTATGACAATTTTATAATCAAAGGCTAATTTTGGATGCAAATTTATGGTGTGTGAGGTTGTAAAGATAAGCTTATACATTTTATCCAATTTTTACCGTGATTTCTGCTTCAATTAGTGTTCAAGTAACCATTTTGGAAAAAAAATGATCTATAGATTTTTTGGGAATAATGATTTTGCAAAAGCGTGGTGGGTGTAATTTTTTTCACTTGGGTGGATGAAAAAATATCTGAACAGGCAAAAAGAGTTATTTAGGGGCTGCTTAATAAAGTTAAAGATTTTGAGAATGAAAGAGAAAAGGAAGAAAAGAAGAGGAAGAAATATGTGTTTTGGTTATTTATTATTATAATTTCATTGGGAGTTTGGAACACTGTGTTTATGGCAAAATTGGCTAGATATAAATTGTGCTTCAGTTTTGTAGGTAATAGTTTAATTATTTGGATTTTGGTTGATCTTTGAAATCCTGTATTTGTAATTTTCATATTGTAAGTTAGTGAAAGAAAGTGCACATAATTATGAGGCTAATGTTATCAATTTTATTCTCTAGAATCTATTGTTTGTACAACATTATATCTAACAGCCTGTGTTATGTCAATTCAAACATTATCGTACCATTATAATGAAAATTCATATCATATTAAAATCCTATGTCAATTTAAGCAATCTAGCAGCATTATAATGAAAATTAATATAATACTAACATCTTGTGCCAAAAAAAATATATTATGGCAATATAGAAATACTAATGTTAGCGTGAGTCATTAGAGCTGATATAGGAACTACAACTGTGAAGATTTCTTAACTTTAGGAATATAGTTAAATTTAGCCTTTTTTCTTGTATAGCCATATATAACTTCTTAAACCTTTTATACTTGTATAAATTCTGGATACAGAGGATGGTTTTTAAATAAGAAAAAGAATTTATTTTCCTACAATTATGACAACTAATTCATTGATTAAATTCATCCAATATCAACAATAACAAAAAAACAAATCCTATTCCCAAAAAAGCATCCAGAACTTATAGATATAATATTACCACAAAAACATAACAAGTCATAGTAATTGTCAAGCATCACAAGTTACAAATTTTCAATTCAATATACAAAAACAAGTCCTAATTCCCTGCAGCAGGTGGGTTGACAGATGAATCGGATGCCTGCCAAAGTCTTAAATTTCAAGACTCCACTACAGACTTTGTCCACCTATGTGATGATACCTTCTATTCTTATGCTCCCTCCTCGAGTTTTCGGCTGTGTTGCTTTTGTCCATCTCCATAAGAACCAATGGACTAAGCTGGATCAAAAGGGCTACAGGTGTTTTGACCCTATCACAAAACGTACTTATACCTCCATGGATGTCACTTTCCTAGAATCTGAGCTATTCTTTGACAAAATAATATCTAACTCAGCTCTCCAGGGGGTGTCTATAGTTGAAGAGCTGAATTGGTTTCCAAGAAGGGAGGCAATGACAAGAGTTGAAATTGACAATGGAGTCAAAGCACTAGATATTGGAGAACTTGGAAATGGATCTGACAAAGAAGAATCTGCCAGTAGAGACAATGATGAACAACTTGCCAGTGGAGAGCATGCTACACTTCAATTTGATAATGAATCAAATGCCACCCCTCCTCTCTCTCCAGTACCTGAAGAATCTCCTCCTACTGAGAATATTCCTGAGGTAAACTCTCCTATCACTCACTCTCATACTGACAACTTGGATACTTCTATCTATGTTCTGCCTTTTAGGCATAATCGTGGAATACCACCAAAGAGATACTCCCCAGATGAGAAAGAGAGAAAGGGTAGATATTCTATTGCCAATTATGTGTCCACTCAAAAACTACCCGAGTTTATCAAGATGTTTACACAAACATTGTCCTCTCATCATATCCCAAATAATATTGAAGAAGCCTTGACTGATTCAAATTGGGTACAAGCAGTTGAAGAAGAACTAAAGGCCTTGCGAAAAAATAAAACTTGGAAGTTAGTTCCACTACCAAAAGGGAAGAAACCAGTGGGATGTAAATGGGTGTTTTTTATAAAACATAAAGCTGACGGATCAATTGACAGGTACAAAGCAAGGCTTGTGGCGAAGGGATTCACACAGACATATGGTATAAGATTACTTAGAGACATTCTCCCCATTTGCAAAGTTGAATACTATTAGAGTGTTATTGTCTCTTACAGCAAATTTGCACTGACCGTTACACCAACTCGATGTGAAGAACGCATTTCTCCATGGTGATCTTGAAGAGGAAGTCTATATGGATATTCCACTAGGATATACAGTCAATCAAGAAACCAAATTTTTATGCAAATTGGAAAAGGTTTTGTATGGGATAAAATAGTCCCCTTGGGCATGGTTTGGGTGATTCAGCTCCGCAATGAAAAAATATGGCTATTATCAAAGTAATTCTGACCACACACTTTTTATAAAGCATCAACAAAAAAAGGTAACTGCTTTGCTTGTCTATGTTGATGACATGATCATCACAAGAAATGATGTTGAAGATATTTCCAAATTGAAAAAGTTGTTGTCTACCAAATTTGAAATGAAGGAAT
The DNA here is from genome assembly GCA_947683425.1 of Excoecaria cochinchinensis. Taxonomy (NCBI): domain Eukaryota; kingdom Viridiplantae; phylum Streptophyta; class Magnoliopsida; order Malpighiales; family Euphorbiaceae; genus Excoecaria; species Excoecaria cochinchinensis. The sequence goes on along the minus strand of CANTUQ010000008.1, from coordinate 2,381,368 downwards.
TAGGTGGAATTAAATATTTCTTAGGCATAGAGGTGGCAAGATCGAAAAGAGGCATATTTCCATCTCAAAGAAAATATGTGTTAGATCTGCTAGCAGAAATAGGATTACTGGATTGCAAGCCAGTAGACACTCCAATTGTTCAAAACCATGGACTTGGGTTGTGTTATGATAAAGCTCTTACTGACAAAGGAAGATACCAAAGGCTAGTGGGTAAACTGATTTACTTATCACATACTCGCCCTGACATTGCGTATGTTGTGAGCATAGTAAGTCAGTTTATCCACTGTCCAAGGGAGAAACATATGGATGCAATTTTTTGAATCCTACAATATCTAAAAGGTTCACCAGAAAAGGGTTGATGTTTACCAAGAATGATCATCTAAATATTGAGGGCTATACGGATGCTGATTGGGCAGGGAATGTCATGGACCAAAAATCAACATCGGGATATTTCACTTTCGTGGGAGGAAATCTGGCTACATGGAGAAGTAAGAAGCAAAACGTGGTGGCATTATCAAGTGCTGAGGCTAAATTTAGAGGTATGGCTAAAGGACTATGTGAGCTTCTCTGGCTTCAGAAGCTATTAACGGAGATTGGTTTTTGTCCTAATTCTGAAATGAGTCTATTCTGCGATAACAAGGCTGCCATTGATATATCACACAATCCAGTTCAACTTGATCGCACAAAGCATGTTGAAGTAGATAGGCATTTCATAAAACAAAATCTATAGGAGAAAATTATTTGGTTTCCTTTTATTAAATTAGAAGATCAACTGGCAGATGTACTCACCAAGGCAGTGTCTAGTAAACAATTTCATGACTCACTCGACAAGTTAGGTGTTAGAGATATCTTTGCACCAACTTGAGGGGGAGTGTTGGCGTGAGTCATTAGAGCTGATATAGGAACTACAACTGTGAAGATTTTTTAACTTTGGGAATATACTTAAATTTAGCCTTTTTCTTGTATAGCCATATATAACTTCCTGAACCTTTTATACCTGTATAAATTCTGGATACAGAGGATGATTTTTAAATAAGAAAAAGAATTTATTTTCCTACAATTATGACAACTAATTCATTGATTCAATTCATCCAATATCAACAATAACAAAAAAATAAATCCTATTCCCAAAAAAGCATCCAGAACTTATAGATATAATATTACCACAAAAACATAACAAGTCATAGTAATTGTCAAGCATCACAAGTTACAAATTTTCAATTCAATATACAAAAACAAGTCCTAATTCCCTGCAACAGGTGGGTTGACAGATGAACTAGTTGAAACTTGATTAATTTTTCTATGAGTTGCTGCTACATGAATTTGCTATTGAAGTTGAGTTGTTGTTACAGTGTGCCTTGCATTTCTCCTAACTCTATTTTTCGAATAACAAGATCAATGGTTTTCCACTTGAATTCTTCACAGATCTTCCAACATCAATCACCTTCTGCATTAGTCTCCCTAGCTATAAATTATTAGATTTAAAAAATTAGTATTAATATGAAATAAAAAAAAAGCAAGGAAAAATTACAGAACATGCACATATTACATTTAGAATAGTAATCCCTGTATTTTCATCAATAAAGCAACCATCACCACATTCTCTTGGCCTTTTTTAGCCACTAAGTCCCCTTCCTCTACCAATTATAGTAGTTGGTTAGGTTAAAATATTTAGTGTGAGAAACCTTTGAAACACTGAAATAAGTTGGTTATTGGACCACTGAAATAGGTTGACTAAATGAAATACCTTTCCCCTTGAAACAGGATGACTAAATGAAATACCTCTCCCCCTTCCTCTGCCCCTTAAAGTTCCTCTCCCCTATGGTGTGCTTGTCCCATCTAATTCGAAATTGTTCCTCCCTAAACTTCTGCCCCCTCGATGAACCTCTGTTGGTTGTTGCACCTCTACTTATGTTGTTGTTCCTCCTTACTACGAAGGGATCATCACATATTAAAGTCTAGTAACATTGAATGCTTTTTGTCATAGAAGATGGACCAGCATTCATATTTGGAGCTGTGGTACTAGAACTCTCACCCCTTTCCATGTTCACATTCTACACATCACATCTGTAATTTCAAGAAATAATGAAAAAACTTAAAGACTAGAAATTTCACACATTAGTTTATGAATAAAATTGTTAAGCTTACTTATTGCTGGCAGCTTGATTTGTGATGACTAGCTCTTTTACATTTAGAGTAATACATTGTAGTTCCCTTTTGAGATGCCTTACCATGTTTCTTTGAGCCAACCTCATCCTTGCCTTTCTTACTGCACTTTTTTTTGTCTTCCAAGCATTGGCTTTACTTCAAGGGGGGGGGGGGGGGGGGGGGGGGGGCGGGGGGCGGGCTCAATTTGAGAGTCATTGGTTGGTTCCCACATCTTTATATTAGAAATTGGTTGAATAAAATATTAGTATGTCTTTAAGAATGTATCCCTGTAGTACCACCTATCTATATGTTGCTCTAGTTCAATTTCTAAGTGGTATATTGCACACACAACATGTGGATGAGGTATTGATAAAGTCAAAATAATTCAAATTAATTGATAAAATCTCTTCATAATTAATCTTGATTTAAATTTAAATGCTTTAGATTAATCTCTTTTTGTTTTCAGGTAGAAAATCAAGGTTAATATTGAAAAAAATACTTCAAGGATGTTGGAAACTATGATATCATCAGGACTAGATGCAACAAATTAGAATAGCTAGAAATTTTCAAATCAAATCACATTTTTATCTTCCTTGATTCTGGCCAGATTTACAGCATCTCACCATCATTCAAATTCAAATTAAAATTCAATCCACATCCAGATTTGGGGTTGAAAATCTAGTATAAATAGGAACTTTGTGTAAGCCTGAACCAGGGAGTTCTTCTTTGAATCTTTTTCTTCGTTTGATTTTTCTACAGAATTATTTATTTTAATTACTGTATTGTTTTTTTTAGCCATGAGTTGCTAAGATTTTCTTTTCAATCAAAGATGAGTTGAGGTTTTAATTCAAGTTTGTTTGTGAGATTTCTATTTTATTTTCTTATTTTCAATTCAATTATTTTCTGCAATATAATTTTCTTGTGGATTCATGGTCAAATAAAACACAATTTATTTGGACAAGAAATCCATGATTTTCATCATTGAAGACGTTAAATTCATACATATTTAGTGTCTTCATAATTGTGGCAAATCACTTTGTTTGGTAGAATGAGTTGCTGATTCAAAGTGAAGAAAATATTTGTACCAATTTAAATAACACTACATATAAGTTATTGATTGGAATTAGTTTTGGAAAAATGTTCTTAAGGCTATTTACCATTCAAATCCTAAGAACTTATTTAGGATTGATTGATTAATAAGAATGTTGGTTAAAGAGCTTGTTTTAATCATCAATTTATTTTAAAGGATTATTAGAGCTTGTTAATAATTCTAACTAATTTGAATTTAAGAAAATGTTTTCTTTTTCAATGATCAAACAAACTGAATTTCTACTAAGACGAATCTTTGATTGATGTTTGTTACTTTTGGTATAAAAGAATAAGCAAATTGATTCTCATTTCCTGTGGAGGCGAACCTATTCTCTATACTTACTTTTGTTAATTTAGAAGAATAGAAAATTTTATTTTGATCGGATTTGACCCCTATCAAATTTAGCGCCGTTGTCGGGGAATGGTGTTAATTAATTTGTTTTATGCCTTATGCCTCGATCTTCTCGTACAGAAAATTTGATATTTGATCCAGAAATTGAGAAGACAGTTCGAAAAAATAGAAAATAAAAAGCCGTGGAAATCCCGCAGTCCCTACAACAGCTTTTATATCCGAAATTAGCTTAGCTGGTGATTCAACTTCAAGGACAACAGTTCAAGACCAAAATCCAGTAGCAAATATGGGTGCTCATAAGCCAACTTTAAAAGAAATGGGCACTCCGAACATGAACCATCAGCCCCTATGCATTGATTTTCCTGCTCTTGAGGTAAATTTTGAATTCAAGTCTAGTTTTATCCACTTACTTCCAACCTTCCGTGGACTTTTAAGAGAAGACCCACACAAGCATTTGAAGGAATTTCATGTTGTTTGCGCAAGCATGAAACCGTAAGCAATTTCGGAAGAACAAGTAAAATTGCGTGGTTTCCCTTTTTCTCTGACAGACAAAGCCAATGACTGGTTGTATTACCTTCCTTCTAGCTCGATCACAACGTGGAATGAATTGAAGAAACTCTTTCTTGAGAAATTTTTTCCAGCAAGTAGAGCTACTTAATTCAATAAAAAAAGAGATATGTGGAGTCCGTCAACTTTAAGGAGAATCCTTGCATGAGTATTGGGAACGTTCTAATCAATTATGTGCAAGTTGTCCCCAACATCAAATAAGTGATCAATTACTGATTCAATATTTTTATGAAGGTTTACAGCGTATTGATCGCAATATGATAGACGCTGCAAGTGGAGGAGCGTTAGTAGAAGTTACTTTAATTCAAGAAAGCAATTGTTCTCTAAAATTGCAGCCAATACACAACAATTTAGAGTGAGACAAGAACCGATAAAAAGAGTCCATGAAGTAAGTATTAATTCCATTGAACAAAGGATTGATAATTTAACTAATCTCGTGCAACAATTATGTGCAGAAAATCAATAACAAACAAAGGCTTATGGTGTTTGATCTCATTTTGGACATCCTGACATGTGCCCAACTCTTCAAGAAGAAAATTTAGAGCAAGTAAATGCTACAAGTGATTATCAAAGTCAAAAGAGGTATGATCCGTACTCTCAAGCTTATAATCCCTGATGGCGTCAACACCCAAACTTTAGCTATGGACAAAAAGTTCCAAATTTTCAGCAGCCAATGTACCCAAAACCACCAACTCTAGCACCTCAATTTCAACCTAAAGGGATGTCTCTTGAACAAATGCTTATAGCTCTTACAACTAACACTCAACAATTTCATCAAAAAACCGAAGCAAGCATACAAAATTTGGAAAATCAAGTGAGCCAGTTAGCAACATTAGTGGGGAGAATTGAGTCTCAAAATTCTAGTAAGTTGCCATCTCAACCGGTGATAAATCCAAAGCAAAATGCAAGTGCCATCACTTTGCGTAGCGGGAAGGAGTTGAAAGAACCTGCGAGGGCAGCCCAAAAAAATGCAGTAGAAGAAGAAATTGAAAAAGATACTAATAGCCCTGGGCAGTCCATTAATCCCATGGTAAGCACCCCTCCTTTTCCTAATCGATTTGCTAAATCAAAGAAGGAACAAAAAGAAAAGGAAATTTTGGATGTTTTTAAAAAATTTGAAGTGAATATTCCTCTTCTGGATGCTATAAAACAAGTGCCAAGTTATGCCAAATTTTTAAAAAAATTATGCACTTCTAAGAGAAAATTAAGAGGAAATAAAAAAAATTTTGTGAATGAAAACATTTTGGGAGTTTTTCAAAGAAAAATGCCACAAAAATGTAAAGATCCCGGAATGTTTACCATACCATGTAAGATTGGCAATATGAAAATAGAAAGAGCAATTATAGATTTAGGTGCTTCTATAAAAGTCATGCCTACTTCTATTTATCACTCTTTAAATGTAGGAAATCTTAAGGCAACTAATATCATTATCCAATTAGCTAACAGGTCAAATAGATATCCGGATGGAGTGTTGGAAGATGTTCTTGTTCAAGTTAGCAATCTTGTATTTCCTGCAGATTTTTATGTGTTGAACATGGAGGATGATGTATCTTCTAATTATGTTCCGATTCTTTTAGGAAGACCATTCTTGAAAACAGCTAGAACAAAAATAGATGTTGGAAAAGGAATTTTAACAATGGAATTTAATGGTGAAAAGATAAATTTTAATATATATGATTCCATGAAATTTCCTCATGAAACTGACTCTGTTTTTGTTGTAGATGTTATAGATAGTTTGGCACAGCAGGTATCGGAGTTGAACATGGAAGACAAACTGGGGGTCACAATTTTTGAAAGCCTTTGCCAAAGGAGCTGGAAAAATTAGAAGAACAAACCCTTGTTCCAGAAGATTTAAAAGCGATAATTTTTGAGATGGAATCACTTAAAATATTAAACAATAATGTTTCTTTTATTGATCTTTCAAATAGTTATTCTAAACTTTTACCTTCAATTTTGCAGGCACCTAAGTTGGAGTTGAAAACATTGCCAAATCACCTCAAATATGCATATTTAGTTGATAATCAGACATTGCCAGTAGTGATTTCGAGCAAACTCAGCAATTTTGAAGAGGAGCAGTTGATTTGTGCTTAGGGACCACAAAAAAGTAATAGGTTGGACAATGGCTAATGTAAAGGGAATCAGCCCTTCTATTTATATGCACAGAGTTTTACTTGAAGAAGGAAGTAAGCCTTCAAGATAAGCACAAAGAAGACTTAATCCACCTATGATGGAAGTTGTAAAGAAGGATATCCTACGACTCTTTAGATGCTGGTATAATTTTTCCAATTTCTGATAGCAATTGGGAAGCTCCCATTCATGTAGTGCCTAAAAGACTGATTTTACGGTTGTAGAGAACAATGATGGTGAGTTAGTTCCAACTCACAAAAAACTGAATTCTTCAACAAGAAAAGATCATTTTCCCCTTCCTTTTGTTGACTAAATGCTTGAAAGATTAGCAGGAAAACCTCACTATTGTTGTCTTGATTGTTATTCAGGTTTTAATAAGTTCCAGTAGTGCCAGAGGATTAAGAAAAGACAACTTTCACCTGCCTATTTGGTACTTTTGCCTATTGTCGCATGCCGTTCGGTTCGTGTAATGCGCCGGCAACGTTTCAATGGTGCATGGTGAGTATATTTTCTGACTATGTTGAGAGTATCATTCAAGTCTTTATGGACAATTTCACTATCTATGGAGATTCGTATGATTGGTGCCTAAAAAATTTGGTGAAGGTTTTGCAAAGATGCATTGAGAAAAATCTAGTTTTGAACTATGAAAAATGTCATTTTATGGTGGATCAAGGGCTAATACTTCTCTACAAGAAATTACACCTTTTATGACGCAAAAAATTATCATGAAAAATTCATTTTTCATTGCTGAAAAGATAAGGTGACGAATTTTTATCGTCACAGAGAACGTAATGGTAGGCACGTAACATAAAAGTTTATGTGACAATTTAGTTATTTGTCACCGTAAGTATCATTTTTTATGACGAAAATAATTATCGTCATTTTTATTTCTTACTTTTCATGACAAAAATTATGTCATAAATAAAATTATATTTCATCACATTATATTATTTATCGTCATAAAAGATTGGCCTTTTTTGTGACAAATTTAAAATTGGTCACGAAATTAAACATTTTTAATGACAAAACTCTGCTTCTAATTAAAACCATTAAGTATTGGTTACGTAATTATTGTCACAACTAAATATAATTTTTGTCATAAAATATTTAATATCGTCATTAAATCTAATACTTTAAGTGACGAAAAATGATTTCGTCATTAAATTAATGTATATTAATGATAAATATAAATCGTCATATTATTTTACAAATTAGTGACATAAATACGGAAAAAAATAATTGTCACAAAATATAGTTTTAGTGATAATTTTTTATTGTCATTAAATTATTATTTTTATTACAATATTAATATCATAATTGTAAACATTATATCGTCATTTATGAACTAACAAGTCGACAAATTATGACAAATATACTTGTCATATATGCATTGTATTAAAAATAACACATTTTAAATTTAATGTTATACAATCAATTAAATTTCTAAAAAAAATCTAATATAATGTATTTATTCAAATAAAAGGTTAATTAAATAAAAATATACTACCTAATGCAAAAAATTAAATTTGCATCCTAATCCAAAAATAAAATCTCTTGAAACTTCAAAATTTGCATCTTGTTCCTAAAAAAAAAAATCATATATTAGATAAAAAAAAAACTCAATCATGTAACACCCTTAATCTATACACACACTATGGTTCTATCGTTACTGCACGATTACTTCATTGTCTTAAACTACTCTTAAAATTGTTGCGAAATGCGGGTAGTTATTTTTTTTATATACTTTCACTATACCCATCTGCCCTATAGCTATTTGGTTTTACTATTTATTCAATCAAAATACAAATATGTCAATCCTACCGAAATTTCGACAGAATTTCCTCTATAATATTGCCTATCTCCCTGTAAAAAATAAAAACTTTACACTCCAAATAATCATATATTCATTCACCCCGCTTCAATTCAAACTCCAACACAAGTTTGTCCATCCTCCAATTTAGGTCTAATCTCACACACACCATATATTATAATATACTTATATCATCCACTTTCAATACTCAATTCAATTATACAAAATACAAAGGTACAATATTAATACATCAAAACTATCAGCTATAAATAATTTAAGATATTAATATGCATTTGTTAACTTTTCAGCTATATATATATATATATATATATATATATATATATATATATATATATATATATATATATATATATATATATATATATATATATATATATATATATATAACAATCAAGTAATCATGCAGTAACATTGGAACCGTAGTGTGCATATAGATTAAGGGTGTTACAAATCATATTCAAACCATTAGAACAAGAAAAATATAATAGTAAGATGCAAGAATATCACTTGTTCCAAAAACTTGGAAGAATAAAACAACAAAACATAATAATCAATGTAAAAAATTGCAACTATCTTTAAATATTAAACTCAAAACTAAATTCACAAGTACATATAAATTACAGCAGAAAAGTTAACAAATGCATATAAAGTACACATATATTATTCACATTCAACAGGTATTTATTTCTAAACATGACATAATTTTTCACGTAGGCCATTAAGCACATTATACATTTTATTTCACATATGTGCT